>CM056050.1:306568822-307087399 GCA_029574335.1 Rana kukunoris
GGGGTTACATTGTACCCTACCCATTAACCTGGGGGGAAAAAATGTAAACACACCACACAGATTTTTTAAATAAATTATTAGTCAGCTGGGGGGTCTTCTGCCGGGGCCCCCACCCCTTTTAAGCTCTTTTACATCGGGGGGCACCCAGGCTTCGTCGTTTTCTGCCGGGGGGTGGGCTTCTCCGCTGTCTTCCGCCGGGGGCCCCCACCCCCTTTAAGCTCTTTTACATTCAGGGTGGCACCCAGGCTTCGTCGTTTTCTGCGGGGGGTGGGGCTTCTCCGCTGTCTTCCGCCGGGGTCCCCACCCCCTTTAAGCTCTTTTACTTACAGGGGGGCATCCGGGCTTTGTCGTTTTCTTCCGGGGGTGGGCCACCCCCCCGGGCTTCTCCGCTGTCTTCCGCCGGGGTCCCCACCCCCACCCTTTAAGCTCTTTTACATTTGGGGGGCACGCGGGCTTCGTCGTTTTCTGCCCGGGGCGAACGTCTTCTGCCGGGCTCCACTGCGGGGTCCGGTCTTTTCTCTTCCCTCTTCTGCTGGGCCCCGCCCGGGCTTCTCCGCTGTCTTCCGCCAGGGCCCCCACCCCCTTTAAGCTCTTTTACATTCAGGAGGGCACCCGGGCTTCGTCGTTTTCTGTGCCGGGGGTGGGGGCCACCCCGGGATACTCCGCTGTCTTCCGCCAGGGTCCCCACCCCCTTTAAGCTCTTTTACATTCAGAAGGGCACCCGGGCTTCGTCGCTTTCTGCTGGGGGGTGGCCCACCCCCCGGGCTTCTCCGCTGTATTCCACCGGGGCCCCCACCCCCTTTAAGCTCTTTTACATACAGGGGGGCACCCAGGCGTAGTTTTTCTCCACTGTCTTCTCCGCTGTCTTCCGCTGGGGCCCCCACCCCCTTTAAGCTCTTTTACATTCAGGGGGGGCACCCGGGCTTTGTAGTTTTCTGCCGGGCGAACGTCTTCTGCCGGGCTCCACCGCAGGGTCCGGTCTTCTCTCTTCCCTCTTCTGCCGTGCCCTGCCCGGGCTTCTCTACGCTGTGTTCTCTGTTCCCTCTTCTGCCTGGCTCCTCCGCGGGGGCCAGGGCTTTTCCGCTGTCTTCTTCCTTCCTCTGTTCCAGCGATGTTGACATGACGAGCTCTCCCGCTGTAATGCCGTCTGAGCGGTGCGCATCAACTTATATAGGCATAGGGCGTGGTCACCAGGTGATGCCACCCTTTGTGACATCACATTCCCATCATCCCCGGGAATGTGATGTAACAAAGGGTGCGGTCGCCCTATGCCTATATAGGTCGATGCGCACTGCTCAGACGGCATTTACAGCGGGAGAGCTCATCGTGTCAACGTCGCTGGAACAGAAGAAGGAAGAAGACAGCGGAGAAGCCCTGGCCCCCCAGAGGAGCCAGGCGGAAGGAGGAAGAGGAAACAGAGAAGACAGCGGAGAGAAGCCCGGGGCCCGGCAGAAGAGAGAAGACCGCCCCGCCCCCCCCCCCCCCCAAGCAAAAAACGCCGAAAACTGGGCCTACACCCCCCTAGTAAAATAGCTTAAAGAAGAAAGGGGGGTATATATGGTGGGGGGCCGGCATCTGGGGGCCACCTTATTAACCACTTGCCCACCGGGTTTGTTTTTCAGATTCGGTGTTTATGAGACTAAAACTGTTTTTTTTGCTAGAAAAATTACTTAAACCCCCCAAACATTATATATTTTTTTTTTTCTAACACCCTAGAGAATAAAATGGCAGTCATTGCAATACTTTTTGTCACACCGTATTTGCGCAGCGGTCTTACAAGCGCACTTTTTTTGAAAAAAAAAAACACTTTTTTGAATAAAAAAATAAGACAACAATAAATTTGGCCCAATTTTTTTATATATTGTGATAGATAATGTTACGCCGAGTAAAATGATACCCAACATGTCACACTTAAAAATTGCGCCCGCTCGTGGCATGGCGTCAAACTTTTACCCTTAAAAATCTCGATAGGCAACGTTTAAAAAATTCTACAGGTTGCATTTTTTGAGATACAGAGGAGGTCTAGGGCTAGAATTATTGCTCTCGCTCTAACGATCGCGGCGATATCTCACTTGTGTGTGGTTTGAACACCGTTTTCATATGCGGGCGCTACTCGCGTATGCGTTCGCTTCTGCGCGCGAGCTTCGGGGACGGGGCGTTTTACATTTTTTTTTTTTTGTTTTCTTATTTATTTTTAATTAGTTTATAATTTTATACATCGAAATAAATTAAAAAAAAAAAAAATTATCACTTTTATTCCTATTACAAGGAATGTAAACATCCCTTGTAATAGAAAAAAGCATGACAGGTCCTCTTAAATATGAGATCTGGGGTCAAAAAGACCTCAGATCTCATATTTAGGCTTAAATGCAAAAAAAGAAAAAAAAAAAAAAATGTCATTTTTCAAATTTCAGAAAAAAAAAATGTTTCTTTAAGACGCTGGGCGGAAGTGACGTTTTGACGTCACTTCCGCCCAGCAGAGCTGTGGGGGACGGGTGGGGGCGATTTTTCCCTCACTCGTATCCCAACACAGCCAGCAAGAGGACCCGATCGCCTCCGCCGTTACCGACGGCTCCGGTAAGCGGCGGAGAGCGGCGGGAGGGGGGGGGCCCTCTCCCGCCACCGATAACGGCGATCTTGCGGCGAATCCGCCGCTGGGACCGCCATTATCGTGTACAGCACTGCCCATGGAAAAGATGGATATCTCGGTTGTGGCAGCAGCTGCTGCCGTTACCGAGATATCCATCTTTAAAGTCATGACGTATTTTGACTATGACACCATGGGCAAGTGGTTAAAGGGGGCTCCCAGATTCCGATAAGCCCCCGCCCACATACCCCGACAACCAACGGCAAGGGTTGTCGGGAAGAGGACCTTGTTCCTATCGACATGGGGACAAAAGTGCTTCGGGGGCGCAGTTCCCCCCTGCCCCAAAGCACACACTCCCCCATGTTGAGGGCATGCGGTCTGGCTCAGGAGGGGGGGGCGCTCGCTCGTCCCCACCCCCATTCCTGTTCGGCCAGACTGCATGCTCGGATAAGGGTTTGGTATGGATCTTGAGGGAACCCCCACACCGTTTTTTCGGCGTAGGTTTTCCCCCTTGCGATCCAGACCAAACCTAAGGGCTTAATGTGCCCCTAGAGGGGAACCCACGCCGGTTTTTTGATTGAAATTTGGCGCAGAGTTCCCCTTCATGGTCAGCGGAAGCTGAAAACGGTTCGGGCATTCACGTGTGCCACTTCAAGCCGTGCAAATGCAGCTACGCTGCTTGGTATTTACCAAGATTTTGCCGGCGTAGTGAGACGGCGTGCGTGAATGTCCGAAATTGCCACGCACGCATGTGCAGTACACAAATAAACCTCCCGAGGGTTTAGGCATACTTGCGGCGTACGGTAATCGTTTTCAGAAATATCACTTTCAATTTGGCCCGTGAAAGTTAAACAAACACATGTCACTACACTTCCCCACATCCCCCCCTAATAAACATTTCTAAATGCGGTGCGCCAGATCTATAGAGGAGCAACATGCGCCCTCTCTTGGCATTATAGTAAATAAAGAAATATGCTGCTCTGCCAGCGTATTTCTTTAGTAAATGTCAAAAAGGCTTTTACTCCTACCTTTGCTCCATGAATCATGGCGCAAAGGCTTGGTAAATCAGCCCCTATGTGTATATGTTGCTCTATATGGTGTCAGTATCCGGTCCTTCCCCTACATGATTGTGATGGCAGCGGGTGTCTAATACCTGGGATCCCCACAGATGTTTTTTACTGTTTGTCCTGGACACTTTAATCCCCGCCCGTCCTTAGTCCACCCCCACCCTGGCACTAAAGGAGTGCCCCCCCCATTATCCCCTGGGGAATACTCTGTCATAATGGAGCCATGGACCAGATACCTGGGTCAGTGCAGGATAAGGCACTTAAGGGTGCGCTTCTCACTGCTGTACGGGAATTCTCTGTAGCTGGATAGTGCAGCTAGGTTTCCGCTGAGGGCTCAGTCTTTTTTTGGGATCACACAAATCACACCGCTCTGTGTAGGTTTTTTCCTTCTTTGCTAATTTCTAAGATGCAGAATGAGAAAAGCTCAGTGCCCCTTGAGGAGAGCCTTTTTAAGAGAGTGGGCTTCTTCTCCGGTGGTGGACCCTCCAATTGTTACGTATAGGTGACCACCCTCCCTATTGTGGGACACCCCCACTTGTATGGAATTGACTGAGAAGATCCGAAGTACTGACCCGTTCCATGTTTACCATGCTGTGGTCTGCCTTGCGGCCTATCGTGGCCACTACTCTGGAATCCCAGTCGCTCACAGAGTAAGCATTTTTCACCAGACAGTGGAGGAGCGCCGACTCTCTCCCAAAGTTATTAGGCTAACGGACTAGCAGGTCCATGGGCCTTGTATATGTCTGATGTTTCACTGGATGCCGCGCCCTTGATATCCAGGGCTTTTGTTTCAGAGATGGCGCCTTCTCTGGTTGGAATGTTGGTCTGCTGGCCAGGCTTCTAACATACGCCCTGACAGATTTACCCTTTATGGGTGGGGAGACCTTTTGGGTCCGCTGGACGACATTATCAAGGATGTCACTGGAGGGAAGAGCGCTATCCTCCCTCAGGCCTCCAGGGGGAATGGGCCCCCGCCGTTGGCCGGGTTCTTCTTTTTCCACACCAAAGCGTTTTTTTTCATCATTTAGGGTCCGCGGGCGAACCTCCCGGGCTGACAAAGGCTCAGCTGGCGGACTGATCCGTCCCTGGGTGCGTAAGCCGATCGCGCCGGCACCCAATCCCGCCAATGTATGTAGCTTCCCCTGCCCGTCTTTGAGGTGGGGGATCGACTTTGCTGTTAACAGCTCGTTGAACCTCCCTGCTCTACGACTAGTGGGACTGCAAGGTGGTATCTTCGGAATAATAGATAGGGTCCCTTCCGTTCCACCGAACAGATTTCGTCCCTTGTGTCTCCCTCTCCCGGCTCGTCGGTCTGCCTTGGGGCAGTGTGGGACTTGCTAAGCTGCGGGGGTTTTTTATCTTTCCTGCAGGACTAGAGGTTTGAGGGATTCTATCCAAATCTGTTCTCGGCCCCAAAGATGGACATGGTCCATCCGATTTTGGGCTTCAAGGGCCTAAAAGGTCTTTGTGAATGATGGGCAGTTCCATTTGGAATCCATTCGTTCGGTGGTAGCTGCGCTCCATCCGGGGGATTTTTTGGCGTCCTTGGACATCAAGGACGCATACATGCATGTCCCACTTTTGCGTGAGTCACAGAGGTTTTCTGTGTCTCGCGATGGGGAGAGCTACTGTCAGTTGTAGCCCTTCCTTTTGATCTGGTGCCAGCACCAATGGTTTTCACCAAGGAGTTTTGCACTTATCCTAACCTTGTTGGGACAGTGAGGATTTGCCATCTTGGCTACTTAGACGACTTTCCTACTCAGAATTAGTGGTTGTGTCTGTAGCTTTTCGGATCCCCCGTAAATTTGGGTGGGTGTTAAACATTTGGTCCTGGTTCCGACTCAGTTTGGAGTACCTACGGTTTCTGGACTCCTGGAGAACTTGCAGACTCTTTAGTCGACGGTGAAGATATTGGCATCACGCAATCGGTCTTCTCTCCATTTGCATGCAAATCCTAGGTCTGTGGGTAGCCTCCTCTGAGGCGGTACCGTATGCCCAGCTCCACGCTTGTGTTTTTCCAGAGGGAAATGCTGTCCGAGTGGTACAAATCTCTTGTCTCTGAATCATCAGATTCAGGTGCGCCTCCTAGTCAGTGTCTCTCTGAATTGGTGGCTGAGATCCCCGACTCTTCGGTCCGGGAAGTGGTTTCTTCCTTTCTGTGGACGGTGATTACAACCCACTAGGGTTGTGGGGGCCCCTGGGGGGTCCAGTCGGCCCAGAGTCGCTGAACTTGAGTGGACCTACGGCCACACCTCCCTGTATGCGCCCGTTCTCGTCGGATCTCGGTAACTACCCAGGCTCGGGCCTAGATATTACCTGTTTGGCGTCCGCCTGGGAATACCAGGTGGCGTAAACCCTGTCTACCGCTACTTGTCCTAGTACTTTGGGTGGTCAGGCTATGCCTCTCCTCGTGGTCGAGGAGGTTGCAAGGTCATCCTATCTAGATTCAGCCTGACAATGCCACGCCCGTGGCTTCGGGCTACCATCAGGTATACCGGCAGGCGGACTACTGGAGTCGCCTGATGCTGGACCAGGACAACTGGTCTTGGCACTTGGAGTCAACTCCCTTGCAGGAGGTGAGTCTCGCAGGGCATGGATCTCTTAGCCACTCGTCTCAGCCGCAGGTGTGTCAAAGTTCGTGGCCAGGTCTAGTCATCTGGTACAGACGCGTAAGTCGTGCTGGTGGCCCTGTGGGTGCTCCACAGAGTGGAGGCTGGGGAATCCCGATGATTCTAATCGCTCCAGATTAGCCTTGGCGTCCTTGGTGCGCCGATATTGGGTGCCTGGTAGCGGAGGTACCCTGGCGGTTGCCAGGGCAGGAGGTCCTTCTGTCTCAAGGTCCCATACTTCCTCCTGTTGTACAGTCACTGACTTGCTCAACATGGCTATTGGAAGCCAGACTTTAAGGGAACGGGGTCTGTCCGACTCGGTCATCTCAACAATGCTGAGGGCACGATAGTCTTCTTCCGGAGGACCTACCGTCGCGTCTGGCTGACCTACATCTCTTGGTGCAAAGAGATGGAGTGACGTCCATGGACGCACTCGGTGTCCATGGTCCTGCTGTTTTTACAGCTTGGAGTTGATCAATAATTTGCTTAGAGCACCGTTTGGGGATTTCAGCCTTAGCTGTGTTCTTTCAGTGGCCTTTTGCGGCCGTTCCCTGGTGGGTACCTTTTTGTGCAGGAGGTTTGTGTGGCAGGCGCAGCACTATGAATTGCCTCATGCGCTGTGGCATTAGAAGAATTGTGATATCTCTGACTTTTCAGTCCAACAAGACTGTCCTATTACTCTGAAATTCCTCTAGCGCCGTTCTATGGAAGCAGTAGGTTTAAAGAGCACACCAAATGCTTAAAATAACTTCTTTATTAAAGGATCACTAAAGGAAAATTACCTTACTGCAGTCCTGGTTTCATGTCCTCATTGTTTGTTTTTTGCTTTGAAGTTGCTGTAATTATGCGCTGATCGCCACACTTCCTGCTTGTCTGGCTCCTTATGAAAAATCTCATGGCAGCTTTTCACTGTGGTCCAAGCTGTCATTACTGTGTGTCTAAAACTTCCCAGAACCAATCAGATTCATTTTAAAAACAAAACACTGCCCTGTATTTGTTTGTTTTTGTTCTGTGTGTCTCTTTACATCACAGAAACATGAAACCAGTTTAAAAATGAAACTAACCAGCATGGATTCAGGTGGAGGGGTTAGGCCTCTCTTATATCATTATAGGCGTATATGGGATTTAGCGTCCACCAAAATTGGGATTCCAGTGCACAACGACTATACGCCGTTATGGCATAACAAACGCCTGACAGAATTAGGCGAAGTCCAGGACCCTGGGCTCTGGAGTTCCCGGGTGTACTATACCTACACCACTTACTGACAAACGGCGAACTTAAACCATTTAATAGATTGCGAGAAGAATTCTCTCTCCCAAACCATATGTTTTTCAGATTCCTACAAGTGCGTCACGCCCTGAGGGTGCAATTCCCTCAGTCCCTACCTCAGCCCTCACCCAATCATATCATGGCTATAGCCAGAAGCTCTGATCCAAGAGGTCTTATTTCATCATTCTATAATATGCTCTCTACACCTGGTTTTAGTAAGGTTGCCTTTGCTCTTAAACCCCGCTGGGAGAGGGAGGTGGGACTGATGGATTATGAGGAGTGGGAGGAGGCTCTGGAGTCCTGTACAGAGGTGTCCCCCAAGGTTTCGAATAGACCAACTCAGATCTTTATTCTACATAGAACGTACCTTACCCCTGTTAGGGTGGCCAGGTATAAAACGAGACAATCCACTCTATGCCTGTGGTGTGGGGTGGAGACGGGGACATTCTTTCACCTTTTATGGTCTTGCTCCAAGATTCAGGGATATTGGTCCCAGGTGGTCAAATTCCTACACGACAATATGGGTTCACCAATAACCTTGGACCCCAAGCAATGTATTCTGGGTGTTTATCCAGAAGTTCTGGACAGACATACAAAAACTTTCTTAGGCCTCGTACACACGAGGCAATCGATTTGTTCAAAACGGTCTGTCTGACCGATTTGAACAAATCTGTCTGCTGGCATTTTGGTTTGCTCGCGTGTACACACGAGCAAACCAAAATCCCCGCCAGCAGACAGCGCGCTGACGTGGCGGTGACGTTGACGCCGCCACGTCACCGCACCAGGAAGTAAAACACTTCCGCGCATGCGTCGAAATCATTCGGCGCGTGTGCGAGAAGACATGTCTGCTGGTTAGCATACTAACCAGCAGACATGTCGGGTGGACAGGTTTCCAGCCGACAGATTTCAAAGCATGCTTTGAAATCTGTCAAGTGGCCAAATCCGTCGGCTTGCCCATACACACGGTCGAATCTGTTTGCTGGGACGGTCGGGCCGACCGTTTCCAGCAGACAGATTTGATCGTGTGTACGAGGCCTTACAGGAGACGCTGTTCTCTGCCAGAAACGTCATTGCCAGAAAATGGATGAGACCCTCACTGCCTGAGTGGTCGGAATGGAAGGCGGAAGTAAATGGGACATTGCCTTTTAAAAAATATCTCTACATAAATAGGGGGTGCCCAGAGAAGTATAATAAAATATGGGACCGCTGGTTGAGGGACTCTGATACATGCACGTAATGGGGGGGGGAGGGTTTGGAACTCCGGAAGAGACACTCTGGAGTGCTATGTTTAGATTGCTGTGTATGAAGAACTTGATTTTGATAAGTGCTCTCAATGCCAAAGTCTAAGGCCTCGTACACACGATCAAATCTGTCTGCTGGAAACGGTCTGCTAAACCGTTTCAGCAGACAGATTCGATCGTATGTACGGGCGAGCCGACGGATTTGGCCACCCGACAGATTTCAAAGCATGCTTTGAAATCTATCGGGTGGGAACCCGTCCGCCCGACATGTCTGCTGGTTAGTACACTTACCAGCAGACATGTCGTCTCGCACCAGTGCCGAATGATTTTGGCGCATG
Source organism: Rana kukunoris (assembly GCA_029574335.1). Classification (NCBI taxonomy): domain Eukaryota; kingdom Metazoa; phylum Chordata; class Amphibia; order Anura; family Ranidae; genus Rana; species Rana kukunoris. Next base: position 306,577,935 of record CM056050.1, read on the forward strand.
CGCGGAAGTGTTTTACTTCCTGGTGCGGTGACGTGGCGGCGTCAACGTCACCGCCACGTCAGCGCGCTGTCTGCTGGCGGGGATTTTGGTTTGCTCGTGTGTACACGCGAGCAAACCAAAATGACAGCAGACAGATTTGTTCAAATCGGTCGGACAGACCGTTTTGAACAAATGTATTGCCTCGTGTGTACGCGGCCTAAGGCCGCGTACACACGATCGAATTTATCTGCTGAAACCGGTCAGGTTTTTCCAGCAGACAAATTTTAAAGCATGCTTTAAAATCTGTCTACTGGAAACCCGTCTGTCCGACATGTCCACTGGTTAGTACACTAACCAGCGGACATATCTGTCCGCACATGCGTCAAATGGATTCGACGCATGCGTGGAAGTATTTTACTTCCTGTTCGGTGACGTGGCGGCGTCACCGCTACCTCACTGCGCTGTCTGCCGGCGGGGATTTTGGTTTGATCGTGTGTACCGATTTGATCGGATTTATTTAGTCGTGTGTATGCGGCCTAAGTATTTCTCCTGTCCTGTGCTATACTAAATATGGTTTATTATTGTGTCGGTATGCCTAACCATTGTTGACGCTTATGTTCAAATGCTCTATGTGTACATGCCAATTCTTAGCTTAATAAAACCTCTGTTGATAAAAAAAAAAAAAAAAATGAAACTAACCTGCAGGCACATTATATGATTCATTTTTATCTATTTTTAATCATTTTTAAAAGGAATAAATTAACTATTATGTTTCTATACCCCGTAAACAGTAATTTCAGCAAATAAAATGTTTTCCTTTAGTGACCCTTTAACTTCACTTTCTTCATATATAACACTGCTGCTTTGCAGCAGACAGTCCATGTACAAAAAAACATGTGTTGAATGAAGTATAACAAAATGGTGGTTCAAATATTCAATCTTGTCATTTAACATAAGATGGTGGATATATTTCTTTTAGTATTTACTCTCTCTCTCTCTGTAAGTTATTAAAGCATTCTCTAATTTCTCTGAAAGGTACTACTCTGTGGTTTGCAACTTGGTTTGGTTTAGTTCAGGTAGGTGAGATTGATTTTGTTTGTGAATTAGTTTGGTTTGTCAATTTGTTCGGTGGAACTACAACTGAACACATAACTAGTTCAGTATTCAGTTCTAATCACATTATTTACAATAGGAACATATATATAACTGTATGACATACCTATTTGGCCCCTTTGCTTCCATAAAACTAAACTCTGGTTTTGTGTGTCTGCTCTGTTCTCTGTCTGTGCTGGAATGATTTCTAGTAGCTCATGTGCTGGGAACTTTTCAGACAGAATGGATGCAAAGCTGGCTTTGATAGGTCAAGACTCCTGCTCAATGTGAGATTTGCTGTGATTGGCCAAGGCTTCTGATGAGTCACAAAGGCTTAACTCTATACTTACCTACAATTCGTGTTCTGTATAGTAGGATGTGAACATGAATTTGGGGAATTTTATATCAGGTTCTCAACTTCCAAGTGTCTTTTATCACTCTCAAGTAGAACAACTAACTTCTGTATATGGCGTTCCAACTTGAGTAGAGTAGTGAGACGCTTTCCCTTTTTGTCAAGTTTTAAATCTCCTATTTGTAACAACGCTCTTCTTACTAGTTTGTCTTCATCCTTTTGAACTTCTAGAACTTTGGCCAATTTACATTGACTTCTAGGTAAATCTTCTTCTTTCACTAATTGTCACCAACTTGGACATTTCTCCTGGGTGTTTGCCATTTACTTCTCAGCGTAAGATTGGCTAAGTACTCTTTCCTCCATCTATTCCAAAACTGTTCTATTAGATATTGAACTATTCGCCATCTCTTTGGTGAACTTGCCAGGCCGTGGTTGTATGCAATCAGACTTAGGTGAAGTAGATGGTTAGGTGTTAAAGGTTCCAAACTTGTTGGATCATTGATGTTGTCAACTGTAAGTGGACGACTATTAACAATAGACATTACTTCATAGAATAGGGTTCTAAGTGAAGCATCATCCATTCTTCCAGAGTTATTTTTCAACATTGAACTTAACACATTTCTGACAGTTCTAAATTGTCTTTCCCAAACTCCTCCTGTTTGGCTTGCATGTGGAGCATTCATATGAAAGTCACATCGATTCTGTGACAAGTACTCAGTTACCTTTTCTTTATCATTCTCCTTTAGGGCTTTCTTCAATTCATTTTTTGCTCTGACAAAATTACACCCTTGGTCAGATCTAAGCTTAGTACCTCTAATGGCTATGAAACATCTCAAGGTATTGATGAATGCGTCAGTTGACATTTCTAACATTTGCAGGTGAATTACTCTGGAGCTCAGACATGTAAATATTAGTCCATATCTCTTGTACGCCTTGCGGTTTTGCTTGGTGATGAATGGGCCGAAGCAATCCATTCCATGATAAAGAAATGGTGATGATGGGTTCACACGATCTACTGGTAAATCTGTCATTCTTTGGTAGGTCTACGTGCCTTTCTACAGGTTACGCATTTATTTATATACTTTGCTATAACTTTGCTTCCTTTCACTATCCAGTAACCACCTTCTCTCAAACAGTTCTGGGTAAAGCTTCTTCCTTGATGTAAGGATTTGTTGTGGTAGTGACCAATAATCAATCTTGTGAAAGTAGAATTTTTGGGTAGAATTGTTGGATGCCTTCACTCTGCTGGATAACAATGCATTTTCCAGTCTCCCTCCCACCTCCAGTATACCATCCTGTAGAACAAGATTGAGCTTGTGCAGTGGGTGGTTGTTGGGAAGCCTTTTAGGTTCTTGACTAAGTCTCTTCCACTCTTCACTATAGAATCTCTGTTGAATGAGTCTTATGACTGTTTCTTCAGCTTTCATTCTTTCCTCTACACTCAATGATTCCTTCTTTCGGATTCCCTTAGCCAAACGTTGAATTCAAGCTACTACGTTTATGACTGTATTCCATTTTGAACATCTGGCTAGTCTTTCAAGTATGTCATCTTGACATTTGGCAGCAGTGCTCAATGTTTGTACAACCTTTACTTCTGGATCACCCATAGACAATTCTGTGTAACCTTCACTGGGTATGATCTCCTTTTCCCAAAGGAACTCTGGACCGGTGAACGAATTAGAATTTTTCAATTCTGTTACATTCAGACCTCTTGAAGCATGATCTGCCGGGTTATGCTTTGTATCAATGTGATGCCAATGTTCCGGATTTGTAATTTCCTGATTTTTCTGAACTCTGTTGGCGACAAAGACATGGAATCTTCGAGCTTCGTTGTTTATGTATCCTAGGACAACTTATGAGTCTGTCCAAAAATATTCTTCATCTATTTTTAACTCAAATTTTTCTCTTAGAAACTTGCTTACTGATGCTGAAACAACGGCTGCTGTCAGTTCAAGTCTCGGTATTGGCTGAATACTGATAGGTGCAACTCTGGTCTTTCCCATAACCAGGCACAATGTATTTTTCCTTCTCCTATCACTATGATGTAGGAGCACTGACCATAGCCATAACTACTGGCGTCTGAAAAGTGATGAAGTTCTATTTTCTTGTACACTCCGAAATCATGAGGTACAAAACATCTGGGTATCCGAACTTCTTTCAAATTTTGCAAGTCTCTTATCCAAGTCTCCCACCTTGGCCTCAAATCTTCAAGTATGGGTTCATCCCATCCCAACTTCCGTCTGCATAATTCTTGTAGTAGTTCTTTTGCTTTGAGGATTACTGGAGCCAAGAATCCCAGTGGGTCATATATAGAAGCTACTGCAGAAAGAATGGTACGTCTGGTTGCAACTTTCTCTTCAAAGGATACTTCAAAGAAGAACTTGTCGTTCTCTACATTCCATCCCAAGCCAAGTACATTCTGAACTGGAAGATGATCATAATTGAGATCTACATTCTTCATTGTTGATGCACGTTCAGAGTCACTGATGGATTCCAGTACCTCTCTGTTGTTTGAGATGAATTTGTGAAGGCGCAGGTTTCCTCTTGCGCATAATTCTTGGCTTTCCTTTGCTAATTTGATTGCAGATTCTGTGGATTCTAGACTTATAAGACCATCATCATTTCTTAAGAAAATTTGCTGCTGATGGACAATCCTTTTCATTTTTATTAGCAAAGTACTTCATACCATAATTGGCGCAACCTGGAGACGATGCTGCTCCAAACAAATGTACTTTCATTCTGTATTCTGCTGGCTCTGTATCTGTATCTGTGTCCTCCCACCATAGGAACCTCAGAAAGTCTCTATTTTCATTCTTCACATGGAACTGGTGGAACATTTTTTCAACGTCACACATGACGGCTATGGGATAATTTCTGAATCTACAGAGTACTCCAGGCAGAGTGTTTGAAAGATCTGGTCCTTTTAGTAGATGATCGTTCAATGCAACACCATCATACTTTGCTGAGCAATCAAATACTACTCTAGTTTTATCTGGTTTATTTGGGTGGTAAACACCTTGATGTGGGATGTACCACACTTCTCCTTTTTTAGGTTGGTTATTCACCTTCTCTGCATGTCCTTCAAGGATGCCTTCCATGAATTTCAAATAATTCTGCTTGAATTTGGGATCTCTACTTATCTTTTTCTTCAAGCATTTCAATCTTGCTAGGGCAAGATTTCTGTTATTTGGCAGGTGAGGTCGTTCTCTGAAGGGTAAGGGCATTTCAAGATAACCTTGTTGATTCTGCTGAATACTTTCTTCTAGAGTGTGTAGAATAACCAACCTAAAGAAGAAGTGTGGTACATCCCACATCAAGGTGTTTACCACCCAAAGAAACCAGATAAAACTAGAGTAGTATTTGATTGCTCAGCAAAGTATGATGGTGTTGCATTGAACGATCATCTACTAAAAGGACCAGATCTTGAGATTGTGGTTTCCTTTAAGGACCTAGCATAGTCTCTTGTGAAGAGCTTGTTCATTCTCTTTCTCGCCTTAACTTCATCATAGTTAGCTTCAGATGATAATTCTCTCATGAGCTTTACTAAATCTGTAGTGACTGCAGCACATGTGTCCATGTTCCTCACAATATCCTGTGAAAGTGTCGTGGATGACTGTAGATTGACATACACAGCCATAAGCTCTGATTCAGATTCTTCTATCGTCTCTACCAGATCACTCAAGTTTTCTTTTTATACTATCTTGCTTTAGCTTTCTACGAACATCTTTTATGCATAATTTCCACTTATCATACATTGTGGTGAACCTTTTTCCTTTTAATGCTGCTTCTTGCTCCAAATTTTCCAGCATTTTTGGGGTCGGTTTTCTGATACGTTCTGAGCGTCTTAGCTCATTTGTTTGGGGCAAGACTAATGCTGCATCAGACTCTTCTACCTCAGACAGGTTCACTTGCTCTTCACCCTTTATCCTATCTATCTTTGTATCCTCTAACAGTGGCATGGTCATACTAGGCTGAGACATTTTACTTTAAATGCTATAACAATAGATGCAGGCAATAAAATTACTTTCACCTTAAATGCAATAGCAAAAGATGCAGGCAATAAATGACTTTTGCTTTAAATGCAATAGCAAAAGATGCAGACAATAAATGACTTTCACTTTAAATACTTTAGAGTCTGTATACTACAAACTGTCCTTTGTTTTTCTTTACAGTCTTTTATTCCTGAACACAAAAATGTCTCTTTATGCCAAAGCCTATGTGCAATGATAAGTAATAAAAGGAAAGCTATGACCTTATTCTGAAGAGCAGGATACTGTGATCTGTGGGTTGCTGGGACAAATGTCAGTCTTAGAGGAGACTTGTCTTTTCTTGATGCGAAGCTTGCGCTGACTTGCGATTCTCTATGATGAGTTGCGATGCTCTGAGATGAGTTGTGATGACTTGCGATGCGCTGCTGCAGGCTTTGGGCCTAGTGGCGGGAAACTAGCTGGCTGCAGTACGTGGCCTCTTCGTGGGTGGCAGTGCAGGCCTGGACTTTGGTCTCCCACCATGCATCTTTTTCTCTCTCTAGGGGTCGCAGGAGGGTTTTTCTTGTGAAATTCTCTGTTTGATGTGTCACATGACCCTCTTCCTATTGAAAAAACAAAAGTTGGATTCAAAATGGCCGCCATGGTCACCACCCATCTTGAAAAGTTTCCCCCCTCACATATACTAATGTGCCACAAACAGGAACTTAATATCACCAACCATTCCTATATTAAGGTGTATCCATACAAATGGCCCACCCTGTACTGTGTTATTGCTTACCTTCACTGTCATATACTGTAAATAAATGATTCTTAAAACCATATTTTTCCTTTTGCTTCTGTGAACACAACATACAACTATTATATGACATCCAAGCATAAAATCACAGTGAATAATTTTGCTTTTGTCTCTCACATATAAAAATGTGCACTACATGTAGGTTATTGGCAGATTTAGCTATATATACATGTAGGTTATATTAGCAACCTAGGACAGGTTTTAGCTGGCCAGCTACAGTTTGTCCTATACATTCCCATCTTGGCCTATCTCTTTCCCCATGAGTTTTGACTCTGGCGCTCTCGGTTATTCAGGAACCTTCCTTTTGGAAACATTAGAGAGATTTTCTCTTGACACTATCTCAGAAGTGGCCCCTTTAAGTGGCCTTTACCATCTGTTAGAGGGGTTTCTGAGTTGGCGCTCTTGTCTTGCAAGCCGCCATGCTTGATCCTTCATAGGCTTAGGTGGTGGTGCGTCCGCGACTTTCCCTTCTTCCGAAGGTGGTTTCCGCCTTTCGCCGGAATAAGGACAAGGTTTCTTCCATCCTTCTGTCCTCGGTCGGCGCATCCTACGGAGGTTGTCTTTCGCACTTTCGACGTGGTACGCGCTTTGCGGGTGTACCAGCCTTCTACGGCTCAGTTAAGGATATCTGACTCTCTTTTGTGTCGGTGTCTGGTCCACAAAAGAGCCTAGCAATCTCGTTGCCCACCATTTCTCGGTGGATCAGGTAGGCTGTCATACAGGCCTTTGCTCTTAAAGGTCATGCCCCCCTTTTCCGGTCACAATACTTTCGACCAGGGCAGTTGGTGCCTCCTGTTTTTTTTTTCCGACAGCATGCGTCGCTCTTACAGGTGTGCGAGGCGGCGACTTGGTCGTCCGTTCACACTTTTTCCAGAATTTACATGGTTGCATCTTCTGATGCTTCTTTCGGCCGCTGTTTAAAGTTGCACCTCCTCTGTTGAGGAGCTCTGCTTGTTTTGGGGTGAAGTTAAAATTGGTTTTACTGATATGTTTCCCATCCCTCGTTTTGACACTGCTTGGGGACGTCCCACTTGTCAAGATTTAAGGAGCTCTGTCTGTCCATTGACGATCAGAGAAAATAGGATTTTTTGTACTCACCGTAAAATCCTTTTCTCTGAGTCCATTGAAGGACACAGCTCCCACCCCTCCTTTTTAGGTTTGTAGGGTTATGTCTGCAGGGACCGCCCCCTGGGCGGGGCTGTTCAACTCTGTTAATGTAACAAGTATTTAATCATCTAACATGTTTCTGCCTAGTCCTCTCCTGTAAACAGAGAACATAACTCACTTGTCAAGATTTAAGGAGCTGTGTTCGTCCATTGACTCAGAGAAAAGGATTTTTCGGTGAGTACAAAAAATCCTATTTTTTTAAATGATTTATCATTGTTCTTAAAGTAGAACTATGGGCATTTTTTGTATTCTTTAATTTTGGATAGTGCGAGGAGGGGATTATAGCTCCTGTCATATTTTATTTTCACCTTCTGTGTCCCATTTTAGCGATTTCTCTTCATAGCAAAACAGGAGGTGGGAGAAAATCCTTGCAAATTAAGGGAATTCCTTAGGGACACCCAGGTCACCAGGACTAGTGACGCCATTGGAATATTTCCCCTCTATTACTTTTCTGAGGACAACCCAAAATTTTGTTTTTTTTTAACTTTCACTTTCAATGATAATGGTAAGCAAGACACAGAAGGTGGATCTCCGTAACGGGGGCCCAGAGAGCAATAATAACTTACAGGCATTTTAATCCCTCTCCACTCTGTCCAAAACTAAAAAAAAGTTTTGCCTTTTGTTATGCTTTCATTAATAAATACAGTATCACATAAAATGTATGTATCAGTACATTGCAGAATCATTGAAATAATCCATCTTAAAAAAAAAAAAGAAAGAAAACAAAATTAAAAAAAAATTCATAGCGAGTCCTATCATAGCATTCCCAGATTATATATCTTCCTATTTTTAACTGTACTTCCCACTTACTTTCCCGCTATAATGCTTAAAGCGGAGTTCCAACCACAATTGGCATTTTTTAAATGTATATCCTTTCATCATGCGTTTTTATAATATAAATCCGGTCACTTACTATTTTACAATCCGCCGCCGCTCCGCAATGTTATTTAAAAAAGACCGTTGTCATTTTGCTTGTTGGCATTGTGAAGCCTACAAACACTTACTTCCTGGAAGTCTTGGATGGGGAGTGATAATTGGACAGCGCACTGCATCCTGGGAAATGATGACACACATTTCCCAGGAGCATTAGGCCTTGTACACACGAGGCAATAGATTTGTTCAAATCGGTCAGACCGACCGATTTGAACAAATCTGTCTGATAGGATTTTGGTTTGCTCGCGTGTACACACGAGCAAACCAAAATCCCCGCCAGCAGACGGCGCGCTGACGTGGCGGTGACGTTGACGCCGCCACGTCACCGCACCAGGAAGTAAAACACTTCCGCGCATGCGCCGAATCCATTCGGCGGCGGTGCGGGACGACATGTCTGCTGGTAAGTGTACTAACCAGCAGACATGTCGGGCGGATGGATTGCCACCCGATAGATTTCAAAGCATGCTTTGAAATCTGTCGGGTGGCCAAATCCGTCGGCTCGGCCGTACACACGATCGAATCTGTCTGCTGGGACGGTCTAGCAGACCGTTTCCAGCAGACGGATTTGATCGTGTGTACGAGGCCTTAGAGGGAGATGATGTCAGAATCCTAGGTGATTTCAAAGGGGACCGCATAGCAACAGGCATTTCCAGATGAGTAAAAAAATTTTTTTTTTCTTGTTTAGGTCTAATGAGCACAATAATGAAAAAAATTATTTTGGGATGGAAACTCCACTTTAACCAAAAAGTCGGTTTGTTCCAAAAAAATTCTACCACTAAGGAACTGGTAATCATTCCATGGATCCTAAATACCATCAGGGTCTCACACAATCCTTTCAATGGCATTTTATATACAGGTCTTACCTTTTTTTAAGGACTTTTTTAAGGACTTTAACTACTTAACCCCCGGACCACATTGCTGCCCAATGACCAGAGCACTTTTTGCTATTTGGCACTGCGTCTCTTTAACTGACAATTGCGCGGTCGTGTGACGTGGCTCCCATACAAAATTACCGTCCTTTTTTTTCCCACAAATAGAGCTTTCTTTTGGTGGTATTTGATCATCTCTGCGGTTTTTATTTTTTGCGCTATAAACAAAAAGCGACTATTTTGAAAAAAATGCAATATTTTTTACTTTTTGCTGTAATAAATTTAAATATCCCCCCAAAAATATATAAAAAAAACATTTTTTTTCCTCAGTTTAGGCCGATACGTATTCTTCTACATATTTTTCGTAAAAAAAAAACGCAATTAGCATTTTTTTAGCGATCAATGCTATAAAAATGCATTGGATTACTATAAAAATGCCATTGGCAGTGAAGGGGTTAACATTAGGGGGCAGGGAAGGGGTTAAGTATGTTCCTGGGTGTGTTCTAACTGTATGGGGGGTGGACTCACTAGGGGAAATCACTGATCTTCTGTTCATACATTGTATGAACAGAAGATCAGCGTTTCCCCCGCTGACAGGACCGGGAGCTATGTGTTTACACACATAGCTCCCGGTCCTTTCTCTGTAACGAGCGATTGCGTGTGCCTGGCGGTGATCGTGCCTGCCGGGCACATGCACAGGACTCGGGGGAGAGCGGGGGGCGCGCACCGGCCGCCGGCGGCGCGCACGCGCCCCCTAGCGGCCGCAGAAGTGCCGACGTAGAGCTACAGGCTCTCGCACAGGAGAGCAGACCTGCCGCGGTATAACTGCGGCGGCTGGTCGGCAAGCAGTTAAACACATTTTACATTGGGGATACATATCTCTTATTGTATGGACATAATCCTAACTTGAGCATAAGGAAAAATACAGAACATTTACCAAACATATTGATTAGACCTCTTCAAATTTCTCAAATTTTAAACTTCCTTCTCTTCACTAGGGGAAGGATCTAAATCTCAGAAATCATTATTTGTTCATGAATTAAACATTCAATATATAATGACCCTCGCTCAATATAGGTTTATAGGGCAGATAATAGTGTTCAACCGCCTCCCTTATTTGTCTCCAAAATATTCCTTCTAACTTTGTATTGAAGAAATATTAATTACACAATAACCACGACAGTTGAAATCTATTCAATGATAATACATCATTGAAAAGAAGCTTGGGCAATTTTAATTATGTAGCATTTGAAACTAAAATCTTAAAGTGGATGTGAACTCTCACATATACCCAGTGAAGTGAACAACCTCAGATGAAACACATCTCCCTAAATATATTTTACATGTATATCTGCTGTCTTTAGCTTTTTATACTGTTTAGAAAGTGCAGATTGTGTTACAGTTCTCTTCCAAATTCATCTGTGGGTGTGGATTCTTGCCATACACTGAGACAGCTGGTTGGTGGAAAGGCACACCCCTTCCCCCCACTCCACATAGGCATAAAAAGGAAGAAACAATGCAGAGCTGTACTGTGAATAGACCAGCTGTCTGCTAATCTATTTATAGCACCCTCCCTGGCAGCCTTGTTTTATCTCAGGTGATGGAGAACTTGTCAGAAGTTATCATGCTGATAACAGAAGAACAGTGCAAGAGAAAGTAATCTGGCTTAAGAAAAGAGATAAAACACTACAGATATGTGCCTAGGTCAAATTTCATGAATGGGGTTTACTTCCACTTTAAGACCCCTTTCACACTGGAGCGTATTGCAGGCTCTATAGCGTTAAAAATAGCGCCTGCAATCCGCCCTGTCAGAGCTGTCACATTCAGTCCAGTGTGAAACCCCCGAGGGCTAACACACTGGAGTGTTGCGCTAGCAGGACGGTAAAAAATAGTGTGTATACCCCAGAGGTGAACTGTGCCCAAAACTATTGTGAAGTGGTGACACAATGTAACACAATAGGACATTAAATATAAATGACCTAAAACCAAGTGCATAAATGTGAAGAATGATCCCAGAAGGGGAATATTGGTATGACCAAAAAAGATCTCCAAGGAAAGTGAATGGAGAAATGGTGACAACAAAAGTAGGGATGAATAAATAAATAAATAAATATAAACAATCAAACTATATATAAATAATGAAAAATGGTGATAAACAATAAAGATAAAAGAAAAAGTGTGAAGTCCAAATAGTGTCCAAAAAAAGCTTCAATAGGTGATGATGAGTAGGTGCCAAAAACGTGAGGAAAGAATCCATTACTGGTCTCCCAGAACTCTCACCTTAACCTATAACACAGGTGGCTGTAACTCCTGGACTTAGGTAGGAAACCTTTTCACCTTCCTCTGTATAATTGTCTTAATCTCCTATGGTGCAGATCAGGCATCCTCAAACTACGGCCCTCCAGCTGTTGCGGAACTACAAATCCCAAGAGGCATTGTGAAACTCTGACATTCACAGATATGACTGAGCATGATGGGAAATGTAGTTCCTGAACAACTGGAGGGTCATAGTTTGAGGACCCCTGGTGCAGATGGATGCACTCAGTAATACATGGGAGGAGCTGTATGAAATGCTCGTTAACCAGGGAAGAGAGGAAGACCACAAAAAAGGGCCCGAATGGTGAAGTACGTATAGAAGCAGCAATTTATTAAAACCAAAAATAGGACTCTTACATAAGCATTAACACATGGCGCATAGATACATCAGAAATCGGCGTACAGAGACGTCGCCTTACGGTCTGACTGAGGGCCTCCGGTGCTGATAGACGCTCGTGTACCAATAAGTCTCTACGTCGTTACGTCACGGGTCACGTGACTTCTTCAGGACTCTTGTCGTTCTTAAAAACGGTGACGTTCAACGCGTACGACGGCAGGGGAAGTTCGATTTCACTGGCACAACCCTTGTGGCTGCTCTTGCTAATCTCATGTTACTGCGCGTTAAGTAAAAGTTTGGTAAGAGACGATTTGCACTTTTCAGTCTGTTACAGCATGATAAATGTGCTATCTCCATTACGAACGCTACTTTTACCGAAGGTGCACTCCCGTCTCATACTTTATTCTGAGCATGCGTGGGTTTCTAAGCATACACACGAATGTTAAATGTCCAACTTCATAAAGGCATTCATATGGTGACGGAGTCTCCAAAAATAAGCAGTGAAAGCAGTCTGTGAAGGATCCTACACCTCTTCCCAGTTAAAAACCACAAGTGGGGCACACTCCCCTTCGGGGTACACACTCGCCAGAGGGCCAATGCATAAGGGCCTTAAGCGGTATTTTTCACTGAAACATCCGTCACTATACCTATATCAGGCAGACATATGAATGCCTTTATGAAGTTGGACATTTAACCAATTACAACTAGCGCTGTTTATCATTTGGACTGTTCAGTTCTATTGTGATCTCTATTTTTGTATTTGCTCTACGGTCTTATGACTCTTAGGGCCAGATTCAGGTAGATGCGTGCATCTTTTCGCCAGCGTAGCGCAACGCATATACGCTGCGCTGACGCAAACTAGCGAGTGGAAGTACAGCATTCACCAAGCGCATGGCCGTTACTTTGCGACGGAGTAACGAAGATGCGTTGGCGCAACCCGACGCAAGTGGAAGTGGGTGTGATCATTTGTAAATGATGGGCGGAGCCCAGCGCAGAGGCTTACGTTCAGCGCATCATCCACAGAGCATGCGCAGTGAGTGAGGCTTCACTCGGCCCCCTGTGCGCATGCTCACAACTTCCGTCGGCACCACTTCACGGGAAACGTCAGCGCAATGTGTTCCGTTGCACGTATAAAAGCGCCAGCGGAAGCGCCATTCCGGCGCAAAAGTATTTCCGTTTCCCCCCACCCCAGGGAAGTTACTTTTGCTCTGTAATGGCTGCTCCCGCTCCCCCCAAAGAGAGGAGGAACCTCAATTTCAATGCCCAGGAGGTCTCTGTGGTCATCTCCGCTATGGAGACTTATAACGATTTTCTCCACGGAAAGAAAAGTCGGAAGACCAGCCGGGAGAGGAAGCAGGCCATCCTGGACACCATTGCTGGCAGGGTGAATGCGTTGGGGTACTCCACCCGGACTGCTGGTGATATCCAGAAATAAAAAAAATGACCTGCGGTGCAAGGTCCGTGGCAAGGTGGCCACCATTCGGACCCATGAGCGGGGAACAGGTGGTGGACCCCCATGTCCGGTCAGCCTGACGACAGAGGAGGAGGTGGTCGCCCGCTGCCTGGAGAGGGAGCAGTTGGAGGGGGTACCAGGCTATGATTCTATGGAGGAAGGCTCCAGGACAGGTAAGTGTTTTTTATCCCCTATTTGGTGTGTTGCATGTGGGGGGGAGGGTACATGTGCCAAGTGTGTGGGACCACCAACATGTGTCTGCTTTGTATCATCCATAGATGACGGAGCTGGGCCATCATCTGTTGCCGGCCATTCCACCCCAACCCCCCCAACGGGATCCTGAGGACGAGCCCCTGGGTGTTGAAGACACCGAGGTGGAGGAGAGTGCCCACACCACTTCTGCAGAGATGGTTGAGGAGGAGCCTGTTCCTCAGCAGGAGTTTATTTTGGTTTTATCAGAGTCCTCCCCTTCTGCAGGGCCCTCTGTCATCCCCTCACCCATCCTCGGTAGCCCCTCAAGGGCGACTCCATCCCCACTGGGACAACCTTCTCCTGGCCCCAGAAGGCGACCCGTAAGACCAGGGGGTGTCTGATCTGCTCCAGGACCAGGTGGCGATGGACCACGCCCGGCAAACCCAGCAGATGGGGGAGATTGCTGGCCACTTGGACCGGCTCGCTGACAGCCTAGGCTCCGTATCGCAGCTGCCCAGTGGTGTGCAGGACGTTGTGACCAGCCTGGGGGAGGTGCAGGCTGATGTACGGCACCTCACAGCAGCCATCCACTCCAACACAGCTGCCATCCGGGAAGAGGGGAGGCAGCGGCAGCGTGCCCAGCGGAATAATATCACCCGCCAGCTGAGAATGCAGGCCCAGACCAAACTCTATCTGAGCCGGATTGCCGTGGCCTTGGAGGGCATGCAGCCAACAGCTGCCAGGAGTGGCCCACCCGGGGATCAGCCTCCTCCAGATGCACCCCCACCCCCACCCACTCCCTCCAGGCAGCTGAGGAGCCCGAGAGTGCCCACAAGGAGGAGCCCCCATCATCCCAGATGAGGGATTTTTTTTTTGGGGTTAATTTTTATTTTTTTATTCTTGCTCAGGTTATGAGTTTATATTTTATTTTATTACTCAGGTTATGAGTTTATATTTTATTTTATTACTCAGGTTATGAGATATTTATTTTATTTTTAACTGCACACGGTCAGGAGTGCAGGGGACAGTGTGAATGGTGTGTGAATGTGAGAGGGTGGCACTCCTGCCAGTAAGGGGTGTCACCCTCGGCCGTGGTGGAGAAGTTATCCCCACGGCTGTATGAATGACGTGTGAAAGGTGTATGAATGGACAGCGACATCATTGGGGCCTTGCTGTAGAAATCTGTCATTGTCTTCAGCCGCAGCTCCTCAGTGGTGGGTCTGATGAACTGGTTGGACATGCGTCTGAGGATTGCAGGGACAACCTGGTGCACACATCTGCTCATGGAGGACTGTGACATCCCAGCCACCACTCCACTTGTACACTGGAATGATCCACTTGCAAGGAAATGAAGTGTTGCCAGTACCTTCACCAGTGGCTGCACTGCTTGTGAGCGATGTGTCTTGCTGGTGATGTCATCTTGCAGAGTTGTGGTTAGTTCAAGTATTGCATCTGGGCTGAATCTGAAGAGGCGATACACCTCCTCATCCCCCATGCCAAAAAGGCTCATGCGCGTGCGGTATATCCTCTCACGTGCCCGCCTCCTCCGTATCGGGGGACCCAGTACTAGTGCTAGGACCGCGACTGCCCCTGGCATGTTGGCACACAGAGGTATTGTCCTTGCACGTGTGGTTGTTCAGCTTGCTAGTTTTGTCGGTAACGCTGCTGCTGTAGCTGCTCTCCTGCTGACCTGTGGCCGTCTGGAGTAAAGATAAAGCAGCTATTTGTAGAAATATCTTTGCGCCGGACGGACGAGATACGCGCGGCGCATGTAGCCAGCGTATGGTGCTAATCCGTTCGCGAATCGGGAAATCTCCCTCATTTGCATATTTGCAGGGGAAATCAATAGGCGCGACTGATGCGCCAAGCGAAATTATGCGCTGACCAGACTCTGGCGTCGGAAAGTTAAGCCGGTCGGGGAAAGCCCATTTTCTGTCGCATCTAGTTTGGTGGGTACGGCCACATAGATACGACGGCGCATCTTCACAGTTACGCAGCGCATATCGAAATACTCCAGCGCAAGTCTTGCTGAATCTGGCCCTTAGATTTTTAGTTTCAATGGTGTTTATTAAAGAATTTTCAAGTATACAAAAAATATGCGGTACATTCACAATAATTTGTTTAACAATATAACATTAACCCTGCAGGAACAGTATATTACGGTCCAAGTAGCGAAAATAAACAGTATAGAGCACAACCTCAGGGCCAGGTCCAGCAATGAACAAACCTAGCACGTTCAAATTTGTGTCCTCTGGGGTCAGACATCACCAGGACAAGCGCTGTTCCCGCAGGGGCCCCCCCCCCCCCCCCCCCGACACAAGGGCCCCCCCATCCAGTTGGGTAAGGGAGGGGAGCACATCCCCCAGGCTGAGCAGACCCCAAGCCCGTCGGTCAAAGCCAAAAACAACCCATTCAAATTATACTTACTAGAAGAAGAAGGTGGTAGAATACCAGAGAGAAGGGGGGGAGGTCCCGGCCCTGCACCCGTAGCACAATCACTTTATGTGATGAAAAAATACGTTTTTAAAAACGTCAATTTACATGACCATGTGTGGGGGAAAACTTTGTTTTATGTCTTGTGAAAAACGGCAAAAAAAATTGAAGCATGCTTCAATTTTTGGTGTCGTTTTTCAAAACGTTGTTTTTTGTTTCACAAAAAATCACTGTGTGTAGCAAAAAACTTTGTTTAAAACAAAGTTTTTCAACCCGCGCATGCCCAGAAGCTAGTTATGAAGCGAGCTTCAATGGAAAAGAGTGGTGAACGTAACCTCGCTTTGCTAGAGCATTGTGAAAAAACAATGGTGTGTAGGCAACATCGTCTTTGAAAATTGAAGTTTCAAAAACGTCGTTTTTTACTTCACAGAAAACGTTGTTTTTTTCCCATCGCATAAAGTGATGGTGTGTACGCGGCATCAGGTGTGATCCTGTTAGGGTCATTAGTAAGGTACGAAATCCATGGGTCCCACTCTTTATTAAATAATTCCATCTGGTCTTGCGACAACGCTGATAACCTTTCATTTAGCATCAACCAGGTAAGTTTTCGTTTGAACTGGTCAAATGGGAGGGCTGCAGTCTTACAATTCCTAGCTATTGTTATCCCTGCAGAAATAAATATGAAGGAAATAAGTTGCCTAGTGGATTTTGAGGCATCTGCCACTCTGCCCCCCAGTAATGCGTGTTTTTCCGTTTTCCGCAAATTGATCTGCGTAAGCGAGTAAAGAAAGTTATAGATTCTAATCCAGAACCGTTTAACCTTCGAGCACGTCCACCAAATATGATGGGCAGTGCCTCTCTGGCCACATCCCTTAAAGCACAGGGGGGATGCACCCGATACGAAGGTAGCCAGCCTAGTAGGCACCATATACCATCGGAAAAGGACCTTATAATTTGCCTCTATTACGATGAGAGATCGAGATGCCGTTGTGGCAATTGAGTGCCATTCTGCAAGGTCCAGGTCAATCTGCAGATCTGTTTCCCATTGGGTCATATAGGTCCGCTTTCTCGAATCTCCCATCAGCAGCATGTAAACCGAGGATATATGACCTTTTATCTTATCAGACTGTCTACACAACTGTTCCATAGGTGTGAGCGATTGCATGTCACTCCTACGGGCCAAGGTCTGTTTATAGTGCGCAATCTGAGTATATCTATAATTCTCCCTAAGAGGCATATCGTATTTATCCTTAATTACCTGTACTGTCAACATTCCCTTACAATCATAAAAGTGGGCTATACTCAGCAGACCCTTATTGGTCCACCACTCGAATGTAAGGGGAACAAGGCAGGGGCTAATGTTCTATTCTCCAACAGTGGAGCCCAGGGAGAATGGGGCGATTTTAAGTGTTGGGTGCGGGAAACCCTGTCCCATAAGTCCATCGAGAAGGATAGAGAAGGGCACAATATTAGTGGTCTCTCTTTAGACGTAAGCCATAGTATGTGTGAAACAGGCCTGGGGTGACAGGAATATGCTTCCATAGTCATCCAGATAGCTGGGGCCTTCTGTGAGTGAAATCTGGCAAGTTGTGCAGCACAAAAATATTTCTGCAAGTCGGGTAGACCAAGTCCACCTCTACATTTAGGTGTATACAAAGTGCTCTTATTAACCCTGGGTCTCTTGTTCCCCCACATATATCTGAGCAGTGTTCTTTGAAATTTTTTAAGATCAGATTGGTCCAATGCTACTGGTAGTGTACGAAACAGGTATAATAACCTAGGTAGTATATTCATTTTAACAGAGTGGAGTCTGCCGAACCACGATGGAGGATGTAACTGCCACTTAGCCATGTCATTAGTCAGCCGCCTAAAAAGAGCTGGGTAGTTGGCCTTGTATAATGTCCCATAAGATGAGGTCAGGTGGACTCCTAAATAAGAAAGGGCTACTGGTTCCCAACCAAAACTGAACGACTGCTTCAGCGCTGTCCGAGTATGTTCGGGCAGCGATAGATTCAGTGCCCTGGACTTGCTATGGTTAATTTTCAATACTGAGATCTCTGAGAACGGCCGTAAGATGTTAAAGAGGTTGGGCAGGGTGGTAATCGGTGCAGTCATTGTCATCAACAAGTCATCAGCAAAAAGTAAACATTTGTGCTCATAACCCCCGCAAATAATTCCCTTGACGTCTGGACTCGAACGATCTTAATCGCTAGCGGCTCAATTGCAAGAGCAAATAATAACGGAGACAGTGGGCACCCCTGCCGAGTTCCCCTTCTAATCGCAAAGGATTGAGAGGAGTATCCCCGAAGCATCAGAATAGCACTCGGAGTATCGTATAGTGTTCTCAATAGGCCCAAAAAGCGCTGACCAAAACCATAACGAGTCAAGACGTCAAATAGTCCCAGGAAATAGAGTCAAACTCCTTCTGGATGTCCAATGAGAGCAACATCGCCCTCCTCACCCCACCGCCGTCCCAGTTAGATTGAACCGACGATATTAGGTTAATCAGCCTACGTGTCTGATCTGATGTCTGTCTGTTGGGCACAAAGCCCACCTGATCGGGATGGATTTATCGCGAAAGGAAGGTGTTCAGTCTCTGTGCTAAGATTTTAGTCAATATTTTTAAATCAACATTAATTAATGAAATCGGACGGTAATTGGCACAGTTACCATGGTCTTTTCCCGGTTTAGGGATCACATTAATATAAGCTACATTTTCATAGTCAGAAAGCTTATCATCCTGTCTCAGGGCATTATAATATGAGCAAAGGTAAGGTGTAAGCACGTCCTGATATTTTCTGTAATAAAACCCTGGAAAGCCATCAGGTCCCGGGGTTTTATTGGGGTGTAGTGACTTTATCGCCCAGCTGACTTCAGATTCTGTGACCACCTTGTCCATCAGGTCAGCTTGGTCCTGGGATAATTTGGGCAGTTAAATGTCTCTAAAAAATCTTCCATTTTGGAGGTGTCAGGTCCAGTCAGTTTATAGCCTGGCATAGTATTTATAGAATTCCCTCACTATCTTATCAGGATTCTGGGTGGATGCACCTGTCGACAGGCGCAGTTTGGGTAACGCTGGCGAGTATGGCCGAGGAACTAATTTTCTAGCTAGCAGTGTAGTCGGTTTATCCCCCATAGTATAAAATTTGTGTTTAGACCAGCTGATATACTTCTCGGCACTCGTGGTTAAACTAAGATTAAGTGCAAGTCTAGCTTCGTCTATCACGTGTCTCAGATCTATCTTGGAGTGACTGGCTTGCTTGCCCATTAATTCTTCTAAGGTGGCCTCCAAACGCTTAATTTCCTGATCACGAACTCGCTTCGCCCTGGCTGCAGTTTGTATCAACTTACCACGAACAGGAGCCTTATATGCCGCCCATAATATCGCCGGTGACTCAACTGAAGATTTATTGCTCTCAAAGTAATTTTGTATTTCCTGCTCTATTTCTGCACATATTACAGGGTCTTTTGATAGACTGACATTGAGTCTCCAAGATGAGGGCTTGGCCTTAGACCGGAGGCCAGTGGTGGACATTTTGATTGGCGAATGATCCGACCATGGGGTGTTAAGTATCTTAACATTCAGTATGTAGGGGGGGGAGGGAAGTGCGTATTAAGAGGTGGTCTATCCTGGAATAAGTACGGTGGACTTGTGAGTAATAAGTGTAATCTCTAACCGACGGATTGACCTCCCGCCATGTGTCTATCAACCCTTGCATATAAAATAGGCGTGCCACTTTACCACTGCAGGACGGTGGTCTTCTAAAAGTCGGTCCAGAAGGGTTAGATTTATCCATGTTGCTGTCAAGAGGGATGTTGCTGTCTCCCCCCAGTATTACCTGTCCTTGTACCTTAGGTAGCAGAATTCGAAACATTTTATTAAAGAATTCAGTCTGTCCAGTATTTGGGGCATAGTATGAAATAAAAGATACCTCCTGGTCATGAAGGCGACCAACGGTTATAATATACCTACCCCCCTTGTCTTTAATGATTGTGATAGGTGTGAATGGAGTCCGCTTAGAAAAGCAGACAGCCACTCCACCCTTTTTTTCTGCACCCCCTGCCAAGTAAAATTGTGGCTACCTAGCACTGAGATAGCGGGGTGCAGAAGTCTTTGAAAAGTGGGTCTCCTGCAGTAGAAGTACATCAGCTTTCTGTTTGTAATAAAACTGGAAAGCCTTTGTCCTTTTGACTGGGGAATTAAACCCGTGGACATTATGGCTTAAGATAGTGTTATCAGTGGAATGAGATGTAGCCATCGTGGTAGGACAGAGCACTCTTACCTTGTACAGACTGTGTGCTGATCACATCCATCGAGACAGGCCTCGATCTCCTCCAGACTCTGTGGACCGGGTATGTTGACCGAGGTGCTGGACAGAGACAAGTGGTAAGGGAGGGGGAAAAGGTAAGAAAGAGAAACATTAGTGAGAAAATAAAAAAATAAGTAAAAAACATTATTAGGCCTAAGGCCCAACGAACCAACCCTAAGGTCAGTGAAAACCAAAACAGTCAAGGCACTGGGGACGGCACCGACCGGAATCAAGAAATAGTACGCGAGGGTACCATCCTCCAAGGACGGTGCGTAGTCTCGCATGTGGGTGGCATGGGTAACCACCCCGACCAAAACATCTAAGTAACTAAAATAGTCCAACTAACTGGAGCTTAAAAATAAAACATTTGGAGAAAGGAGAAGAAAAAATAAAGTACTTGGCACATGTTGAAGAAAAAATGTATAAGCTAGTACTCTAGTACTGCATTGCACGGGGGAATCAATCGAGTTAGATCAGGTCAGGTGTTCCGGCGAGATCCTCAAGCTTGGGATCGGTTGGTATCTTGCCAGAGCGGTGAGAGAGGGCGATGATGGCCATCTGGATGCTGGGGGGACAGAGCCGGAGAATCACGAACGATGATTCCAAGGTTGAGTAGAAGATCTTCTCCCGACTGGAATGTGATGTACGAGTGAGACCTCCCTTTGATAGTGAAAGAAAGTCTGAATGGGAAGGACCAGCGATATTTAATCTGCTTGTCCACAAGCTGTTGCAGCAGGGGGCGCAAATTCCTGCGCTTTTGCACAGTTGAGGGTGCAAGGTCAGTAAATAACTGTATAGGTGATCTGTAAAGCTTCAGATCCTGTCTATTCCTGGCTGCTAGCATCAGTCTTTCCTTTATGGGGTGGTAATGTGGTTTAACAATCACGTCGCGTGGGAGGCCATCAGATCTAGGGGCCGCCAGTGCGCGATAAATACGATCAATTTCCATCTGGTGCAGAGCTATATCTGGTATCCATTCATGCATGATGTCCCTCATGGCACTTTCCAAATCAGTATGTGTTTCAGGCAGGCCACGCACGCGTACATTGTATCTCCTTGAACGGTTCTCTATTTTCGTGTAGGCCTCCTCCAATCTATCCTGAAGAGCTGTAATCATATTGGCGTTCTGATTGACTTTTTTAATGGTGTTATCAACCTTAGTCTCTATCAGGTCAAAAGGTTTCCCAAGACCATGAATGTCCTTCTTAAGATCAGTTGTTATTATGGTGCAGGCCTTAGACAGCTCTTGCTGAAGCATGGTGGAAAACCTGGCCAGCAGCACTGCGTCAGGAGAGTAGTGTGGGAGTTGGGCAAGAAGGGGGGCTTGGAGCTCCTGGCTAGGTTGGCTAAATAAGGCCTTAGTGATGTCAGCCATATTTCTGTCCATGGAGGAGGCTGGGGAGTGTGCTGAGTCCGGTCTGCCTGCATAGAGGACAGGGGACTGTGAACGTGGCGGCGACGCTGCCTCCCCTCGCTGGATCGCCTCTGCCTTTTCCGAAGGTTGTGAGGAGAACGGGTCTGGGAAGGTCATCTTACCCCCATGAGTGGTGCTGCTCCCTGATCTAGCTGCCACGCTACCGCGTGTGTTGGGACGACCGGACGCCATGTTGGATTGACCCGGGGAAGGCCCCGATCCTTTCTCGGTCTTAGGCTGCTTGTGTTGTCCCTGCTTTGGCTGCCCGCGTGCCCTCCGGTTCATAACCGAGTTGGGGCTTCAGCTGGCTGGGTCTCAATCTCCGCCGTCGGACCGTATGTTTGCTCGTTTTGGCCGGGGTGTCGGGAGCTCACTCAGAGGACATCGTCCTCCGAGGTCCCGTGCATGCGCACCCTGTTAGTAATGTTTTTGATTGTGTCTTTTAGCACATCGTACATGCCCAGTCCCACTCCAAATTTTCTAAGGGACTACATGTCACCTGATGAGGAGGGTATGGGGATTTGTTAAGATAGAGATCAGGCACGCACGGATTTGGGGCTTGAGAGAACGAGTCTATGAGGTGTAGCAAGATGGCCGTTCCTGAATTCAATGCGGGGCGTAGCCCCCTCTGAAGTAGTAAGGGGGACTTCAAATAAGATCCAAGGTGGACAGGCAAGACGGTTGGGCATTCATAGCGTCTCTGATGGACAGTCTCCCAACACCCAGCAGTCACCCAGGCAGTCCAGTATGGGTAGTAGGCTGGAAGGGCAAATCAGTAGGCCCAAGGCAGGGGGAGGCTCAGGCTGGAAAAGGGCAGAGATGTTTGCCGAAGTCAGCGCAGGGTAGATATAAAGGTAAGTTGTCTCAATCTCTGCTGTATGAGCTGCTATGTGCTGGCTGACTCCATCTCCACTGTATGGGCTGCTATGAGCTGGTTATTCCCTGTAGGGCCTGGGACAATGTTTTTAAGTGGTCATCTCGGAACAAGGCAAGCCTCGATTCAGATGGGTCAGAACAATTATAGTGAGAAGAGTAGGCCATCTCCATCCCCTCCAGTCATAGAGAGGGGAACTCCCCCCCAGCTTCCCACTGAGGTGTAGTTTTATTAGTTCTGGTGGTTCTGGAGGTAGGGCAGGTCCTGGTTCAGTTTGCAGGGGACTGCAGGCCTCGGGTATACCAAGATGGCCGCCGCAAGTGTGCTGTATATCAAGTCACAGGTAATTGTGTAGCTCTGTATAGCGGCCTTATCTGGGCTCAGGATGGGTGGTAGGGATGATGCCAGTGGGTACCTGTACCTCCGAGGGGGACTCGGCCGGGGTGCGCTTCCGCGGGGCACAGCGCCAAGAAAGTCCGGGGATTATCGGGCCGAACTAGGCCACACCGGAACCGCGGCAATTGTGGACAACTCCGGGACTCAGCGTGGCCGCCGGGCAGGTGAGGGGGAGGAGGGCGAAGGCTGGAAGTGGTCCCTTACCTCCCAAAGTGTTGAAGACTGGCTCCAGCTCCAGAGGCCTCAAGATGGCGGCAGTATGCCTGTGGATGGGCGCAGGCGCGGAACCGCTAGTAAGGTGGGCCGTTGAACTCCAGGCAAGGGTAATCCTGGTCAGAAGAGCTCCCGGATGTAGGCTGGGTGCGTTGTGGCTCTGATGTGTCTAGCGGTGGTCCCCGCAGTACGCGAGAGCGCTGGTCCCGGAGGCTTTGTAGGCCTCAAGATGGCGGCTGTATCTCCTTGTATGTATGTAGCCACGGGACCAAATACAAGGCGGACGGCAGGCCGTGGGTCAACAGACCAGGATGGATGTGTCTTGGGCCCAAAAGTCATGCCGTTGATTGCGGATGGTGCTGGATTTGCCAGGGTCAGAGGGCCTCTCCCCGAGTGCGTCCGCCCTCGTTCGCGTCCAGGACACGCCCCTTGACTCTTAGATTTTAAATAGCTGCTGTTTTGTTTATATCCTTTAAAAGGGAGTGATATAGATATTTAACTTTATTTTATTTGGTCCGCTGCTTATTTAAATTATGATTTAAATTGATTTTATTTTATTTAATAATTTATTTTTCGTGAGACAACTTTGCACTGTAGCGCTGAGAGGTGCCACAAGGCCTGGTGTTGCACTTTTTTTTTTGATACACACGAACGTGTTTCTCGTCGAAAACCAGCCCGACGAGGAACACAACGAGGAAATTGAGACTCCCGACAAGGAAAAAAGGGATTTTTAATAACAGCTTACCTGTAAAATCCTTTTCTTGAAGTACATCACGGGACACAGAGCGCATAGCCATTACACTTGGGTTATATGGGTACCTTCAGGTGCGGACACTGGTGTAATCAATTTCACAGGAAGTTTCCTCCCTATATAACCCCCTCCCACTGGGAGTGCTTCAGTTTTGTAGCAAGCAATTCCTCCGAGGTTACACAATGTTCCCCAAAAGAGGGGTGGGAGCTCTGTGTCCCGTGATGTACTTCAAGAAAAGGATTTTACAGGTAAGCTGTTATTAAAAATCCCTTTTTCTTTATCGTACATCACGGGACACAGAGCGCATAGCCATTACACTTGGGATGTCCTAAAGCAATGCTCTATGAAGGGAGGGAGACCGTAAAGCCAAGAATAGCCAAACAAAAACATTGTCAGGAGAAAAAATAGCTCCACCAACAGAAAAACAAGGGGGCGTGACCCAGACCAGAGGATTCTATACTGCTGCCCGTAGGACCGCCTGCCCAAATGCTGCGTCCGTACCCTTTGCAACGTCCAACTTATAAAATTTAGTAAACTTATGTACGGAAGACCAGGTTGCCGCTTTGCAAACCTGTGCCATAGAGATCTGATGGTGTGCCGCCCAGGAGGCACTCATGGCCCTCGTAGAATGGGCTTTAACTGATAAGGGAGGTGGAACGCGCTTCAGACCATAGGCCTGAAAAATCAGCTGCTTAATCCACCTAGCCAAGGAAGACTTGGCAGCCGGCTGACCCTTCTTGGGGCCATCCGGAAGAACAAAAAGCACATCTGTTTTCCGAATCTTCTCTGTAGCCTTGAGATAGACCCTCATGGCTCGAACCACGTCCAAAGTATGAAGCCGTCTTTCCTCTCTGGACTGGGGAGTAGGAAAGAAGGATGGTAGGACTAGGTCCTGATTCAAGTGAAAACTGGATAAGGAAAGAAGGTTGAGGCCGCAGAACCACTCTGTCCTTATGCAGAATAAGGTATGGCTCCCTGCATGACAAGGCTGCCAGCTCGGAAACCCTTCTGGCTGAAGCCATAGCCACCAAGAAAACCAACTTTCGGGTTAGTAGCACAAGAGGGATTTCTGTCAGAGGTTCAAACGGCTGCCTTTGTAAAGCTGACAAGACCAGATTTAAATTCCAGGGGCAGAGGGGAGCTCTAATAGGGGGATTCACATGCAAGACCCCCTGCAAGAAGGTTTTCATAAGCGAATGGGTGGCCAAGGGTCTTTGAAACCATATCGATAAAGCCGACACCTGCCCCTTTAGAGTACTAAGAGCCAACCCTTTGTCAACGCCAACCTGGAGGAATCGCAAGATCCTGTCAATAAAAAACTTTCGAGGATGCCATTTTTGAGACTCGCACCACTCCACATAGGTTCTCCAGACTCTGTAATAAATATTTCTGGAGACCGGTTTCCTAGCCTGAATCAACGTAGATATGACCTGATCTGAGAGGCCTCTGCCCTTAAGAATTAGGGATTCAGCCGCCAAGCCGTCAAATTTAGCTGCTGTGAAGCAGGATGGCAGATTGGGCCCTGAGACAGCAGATCTGGGCGCAGGGGGAGCGGCCACGGCGCCCCGACTGACATCTTCACGATGAGTGCGTACCAAGCCCTCCTGGGCCAGGCTGGGGCCACCAGGATCACAGGCCTGCGCTCCACCCGGATCCTCCGTAGAAGACGGGGAATCATCTGCAGTGGAGGGAACGCATACAGAAGAGAAAACTGGTGCCAAGGACAAACCAAGGCATCGGTCCCGTAGGCCGAGGGATCCCTGGCTCGGGATATGAATTTGTCCAACTTTTTGTTGGATCTCGTTGCCATAATGTCCACATCTGGGACTCCGAATCTTTGGCAAATCTCTTGGAATACCTGGGGGTGAAGAGACCATTCCCCCGGGAGCAACTGTTGACGACTCAAAAAATCTGCTTGAGAATTGTCTATCCCTGGGATGAACACCGCCAAGATGCAGGGTACATGGGCTTCGGCCCATGAGAAAATCAGGTTTACTTCTCTTTGGGCTGCTGGGCTCTTCGTGCCCCCCTGGTGGTTTATGTATGCCACCGCAGTGGCGTTGTCGGACTGTATCCTTACTGGCAGACCCTGAAGGGGGAGAGTCCAGGCGATCAGGGCCAGCCGAGCAGCTCTGATCTCCAAGATATTGATGGGAAGCAGTTTTTCTGCCTCCGACCACTGCCCTTGCTGGGTCTGTTCTTCTAGAACTGCCCCCCAACCTGACAGGCTGGCATCCGTGGATACGATCTTCCACGTGATGGGGCAAAAGGATTTCCCTTTTGACAAATTTTGAGAGACCAGCCACCAAGACAGGCTGCGCCGGACCTTCGGGGAGAGCACTAACGGACGATCTAACGCCTGAATGGACTTGTTCCAAGCAGAGAGAATGGCTGCCTGAAGATATCTGGTATGGATCTGGGCGTAGGGCACAGCCTCGAAGGCGCCCACCATCTTCCCCAGCAGTCGCATACATAGGCGAATAGTCGGCCTCTTCTTGCCTAAGATCACTTGAACTGCTTGAGCTATTGATCTGATCTTTGCTTGAGGTAAAATTATCCTCTGGCAGTCTGTATCTAGCCGAAGGCCTAGATATTCCAACTGCTTTGTGGGTTTCAATACCGATTTTTCTAGGTTTACAATCCACCCGAATTCCTCTAGATGCTGAACTGTGCGACCTACTGTCTGATTGAGGTTGAAAGCTGAGCTGTCGATAACCAGAAGATCGTCCAAGTATGCCAAGACTAAAATGCCTTCTGTCCTTAGGACGGCTAGCACCGGGGCTAACACCTTTGTGAATACCCGCGGAGCTGTTGCCAACCCGAAAGGGAGGGCTACGAACTGGTAATGGCGGTGATCTATCATAAAACGAAGAAACCTGTGATGTGCCGGGTAGATCGGCACGTGCAGATACGCATCTTTTATGTCTATAGATACTAGCAAGTCGTCTTGATGTAGGCTGGCTGCCACCGAACGTATGGACTCCATACGAAAGGTCTGAATGTTTAGAAAGCGATTTAGGCGTTTGAGGTCCAAGATAGGCCTGACGTCGCCATTGGGCTTTGGTATTATGAAAAGGTTGGAGTAGAATCCCAGACCCCATTCCTGGGTTGGTACTTCTACAATTACCCCTTGGAGCAAGAGACGATCCAATGCTTTTACAAGAGAGGCCCTCTTTAATGGGTCGCTTGGAAGACTTGACCCCTGAAAATGATTTGGGGGGACTTCCCGAAACTCTAGCTTGTAGCCCGTGGTTACCACGGATCTTACCCAAGAGTCGGGAATTCTGGCCTTCCACACTTCGGAGAAAAACCGAAGCCTTCCCCCCACCCAAGAGAGTGGGGGCGCCCCTTCATGAATCTGACTTGAGGACTGGTTTAACCGGCTTGCGAGACCATGGCCTCTTGCCTGTCGTGGCTTGTCCTTGTGGGCGGCTATTAAATGCTGAACGCCCGGGAGGCCGTCGATACTGACGGGAAGTTGAAGGGGCCGAGCCTACGAAGGCCTGTCGCTTAAATGCGGGCCCACGCGATCTTTTCTTGACAGGCAAGAAAGAACTTTTACCACTTGATATGGTCTGGATATATTTATCTAGGTCTTCACCGAATAGTCTCCCACCATGAAAGGGAAATCCTGCTAAAAGCTTTTTGCAGGGCGCCTCTGCTGACCAGTTTTTTAGCCACAAAAGGCGACGCATATGAACAGCAGAGATAAACGGGACGCCTGTTGAACGGAGTCCTTAATAGCATCTACTGCAAAGCAGAGAGCTCTTGGGAGGTCAGCCAATTCACGAGCTTGCTGAGCCGGTATGTCCCTTAATATCTGTTTAGTCTGATCCTTTAAAGCCTGACAAACGCCAATGGCTGCCACTGCTGGCTGAACCACGGCACCTACTGTGGTAAAAGAAGCCTTCAGTAGGGTCTCCAATTTTTTGTCGACTGGATCTTTAAACACCTGGACATTTTCCACTGGACAGGTCAGGGATTTATTTACGCAGGAAATGGCTGCGTCCACGATAGGGAGTGCCCATTTCTTTGCAAATTCTTCTTCCATAGGATAGAGAATGGTGAACCTTTTAGGAGGGATAAAAATCCTATCAGGTCGAGCCCAATCCTGAAAAATCACGCTCTCCAGAAGGGGGTGAACCGGGAAAGACGCACCACTCAATGGTGCCTTCAAGAAACCTAAAGAGGATACCGCGGGGGCTAATTGTTCTGACACTGGAAGTTTAAAAGCAGTGCGAACCATATCCGTCAGAGACTGGATCCACAGACTCTCTGCTTGAGAAGCCGAAAAACTTTCATCTATAGTGGAATCTTCAATGTCTGACCCGTCAGGACTCAGGTCCGCTTGATCCCCCTGTGGGTCCAATTCCTCCGAAGAGAGGACCTCTGCATCCGAACACACCGTTCTAGGTGACGGGGATCTAGCCTGTTTGCCACCCGGCAAAGAGCGGGCAATTAAAGCAGTTAACCTTTTCTCTAGCCCACCCAGGGTGGATTCTAGCATTTCTTCCGTAACATAAACGGGAATGGGTTGATTGGGGCCGCCTCTGCCCCTAGCACCCTCAATGGCTCCTGCACAATGCTGTTCGGTGGTCTATCTGGTGAGGGTGGGACCACTGGAGCCTGGCCCAAATCCTCTGACCCCGTTGGAGACCCCTTTACTTTTTTGGCACCTTTTGCAGCCTTAGCTGGTCCTGATCCCTTGGGAGCCATTGCACAACCTTGAGACACCCCTACAGCCAACACCCAACTGTTGTAGCTAGAAGTGAAACATTAATAATGACAGGCTATGGTAAAAAAAATTCAAAATTTTCATACGCCTGAGAAGGCGGCAATACCGAGGAAAGTCCTGTGAGTATTGCCACACCAATGCCCGTTAGCTGGAGTCCAAGGTTGCACCGACTCAGATACTGCCAGATCTAAGGCTGAGTCCCTTTAAGAAAAAAACCTTTTTTTTTCTGGTCAGTGTGGACTTAAGTCCAGACCTGAAGATCCACAAACCACCACTGGGTGTCACTGTTAGCCAGAACTGGCTCAGCTGCGCGCTCTATGTCCTCACTCTCCACTGCTCTCAGGAGGGAATGACCAGCCAGGAAATGCTTTTTTGCTTTATCTGAGACCTGACGCTGCTGGCCCGCCCCCCCCCCCACGCACGCTGACGCTGTAAAAGGCGGCGCGCACGCGCGCCCCCAACACGCTGAAACCAACTTGGAGGAAGCAGAGAGCAGAGGAGAAGCCTGGACCAGCGCTAGTAACACAGACACCCGGTAAGCCACTAATCTTTGTAGTGCACACATAGAGGAAGCTGTCCCCCTAGGCTTCCTAGGAAACAGGAGTTTTGTCAGCACTTCCTCTCTATACACGTGGGGCTGCAGTATCATGCTAACAGGCAAATCTGGGGGGAGTAGCAAAATACATATCTTTAAAAGCATATATATATCTACATGTTATCTGGGTAAACATTAGTACATCCCATCCTGCCTCAAAAGACATAGTGGAGATGGTATGCTTGTGCATCAGCCACTATTAGCCAACCCAGAACCCCCAGGGGGATACCTACTGTCGAACCAAGTCCCGCAGGTTCCCTCTTACCTGCTCCACGCCGCAGGGTATTGCAAAATGCAAGAGGCCCAGCCTTCCCCCATCTCCGTGGGTATTGTCTTGGACCTTCAGGGACCGGGGTCCTGTGTTAAGGAACCCACACCCCTGGACCTATATAGCATCCTGGCATCAGTAGCGTTTAGTTCTTGGAAGAGACTAAGGCACTGGAGCCCAGAATCCAGCCCTCCAAGGAGAGGCATTATAGGCAAAACCCCACTCCAGCAGGGCCCGGGTACCGTACACCTTGGCTTTGAAGCACTTCGGACGGATCCGGCTAGCTATCCTGGGTCCCGAGACCTCCGAGGGACAGCTAGACGTGACCAACACCTAAGACACTGGCGAAAAAACTGAAGCACTCCCAGTGGGAGGGGGTTATATAGGGAGGAAACTTCCTGTGAAATTGATTACACCAGTGTCCACACCTGAAGGTACCCATATAACCCAAGTGTAATGGCTATGCGCTCTGTGTCCCGTGATGTACGATCGGTTAAAAATCCACGCATGCTCAGACTAAATTAGGAGACGGGAGCACTCGTTCTGGTAAAACTAGCGTTTGTTATAGAGATGGCACATTCTACATTTTGAAAATGATTGCCTCGTTTATTGCAGCGCATTGTTTTCTTTGTTCTATTGCTAGACCAAAGACGTTGTTTTGCTGATGGGATTTAGACAGAGTTCTCCCATACTGACTTATTTAAATTTTTGCTTGTGATCTCATGAAAAATGTATTTAAAAAAAAAAAAAGCCAGATCTCCATAATCATTTTCTTTACTCCACATCTCATTTTTTTTGGTTTTAATATTTTTTTTTATATTTTCATGTAATAAAAAATATCAAGTTATCACGACAACATTCCCCCCCCCCCCTCAAGGAGGTTGTGTCCTTTGTTAATTACACATTGTATTTCTGAAATGTTTTATGGCTATTCACCAGAAAAACACATAGACAAGTATTTACCTTAAATTAAATCTCCATTTATTCTGGTCCAAAAAATGTAAGATGAAGGGCAACAATTGAACAATCAGTCAAATATATGCAGACTTTGGATCACAAAGGCAGATTTCACCATGATAAACAATAAAATAAATAACCTGAGGAGTCCCTCCAATTGGCATCACAATCTGGTCCCCAAATCACAGAAATCAGAAGCAGCAGCAGATGTCATACATTGATAAAAGGGGGAGTAATGGCGCTTACTTTTAAAATATAAAACTAAATTAAAACATGAATCCACATTCAATCCAATATTCCCTATGTGCCAAGAAGAAAAGTATCACTCCTGATCAAACAATTACTCCACCAACCATCAACAAACCAGGAGGTGTGGGGTGAGCTGAGTGATCTTTAATGATTTTGTTAATAATAATGGTAATTGATAACACCAATCTAATGTGATAATTAATATAGGAATATAAATATATAATAAGATAAATATTTATTAATAACCATAGAGGTAGTGCTTTATGTGATATTAACACTTAATCTGTGAAAAAATAATTATCAACCATAAAAAGGTAAAAAAAATGTTAAATACAAAAATGCAAGTTTTAAAAAACATGCATATAAATAAATAGAAATAAATATATAAGTGAAAGTCACTGTGCACACTTATCGCTCCATATGTACGTGTGGAAAATATAGTGTTCAAAATATTTCAATCAGTACTAAATCCCAAAGTGCAGAAGTGCTCCAAAAAAATAGAATCCTGTAAGCCATGCTGGATCCTACAGTGCAAATGTGCAAACACACAATTCTTTTCCCCATGCCTCTCACCTCAACAGAGGCTGAAATAAGCCTATAATGATCTCCACTCCTGCTGGCCTGCTGTAACAGCTGATTAATCTCTCCAGATCAGCCTGTTGATTAGGGGTGCAACGGATCAAAAAACTCACGGATCGGATCGATCCTCGGATCAGCAAAAAAGAAAAAAAAGACTAATCTTGTTACACCCAACAGAGTTTTAGATTCAGTTATTTTCAACACAAAACAGAGCTTAAATACAGAATATGTAAATCTGACGGACTGTTTACATGTTAATGCTTGCTAATGTGACAGAACATCTGATTTTCACATTAAGTTAAATATTATTATCAGAGATGTTCTGTCACATTAGCAAGCATGTAAGGTTTGCTGCGGCTTTTAAAATTTAACATGTAAACAGTCCGTCAGATTTACATATTCTGTATTTAAGCTCTGTTTTGTGTTGAAAATAACTGAATCTAAACTTCTGTTGGGTGTAACAAAATGTCCGCTTGCCCCTAATCACCATCATTACTTTAGTATCACCGGTATCCCCCTCCTCTCCTCTCTGGTGTCACTGGTTCCCCCCTTCTGTCTCCTCCACTCTGGTGTCACAGGTGTCCCCCTCCTCTGGTGTCACAGGTGTCCCCCTCCTCTGGTGTCCCCTTCCTCTGGTGTCACAGGTGTCCCCCTACTCTGGTGTCACCCACTCCTCAGGGTAAACCAGTGTCCCCCCCCTATTCGGGTGTCCCCCTCCTTTGGTGTCCCCCCTCCTCTTCTCAGTGCAGACAGCCATGCTCCCCAGGACATACAGTCTATCTCCTACCGGCAGGTGCAGAGCTACTGTCTCCACATGAGGAGGGGATGGTGTGGCTCTGGTGCTGAAGGGAGAACTGGCATCCAGATGTAGTTCTCGCTGCCTGCAGCGGGATGGTGAACCTCCCATGCTGGGGAGGAGAGGAGACAGGCGCTCAATGGAGCGCAGCGGCGGAGCGTCACTTTCGGGTCAGGTCACTGCCACTGGGGTGGAGCAAGATGGCCGCTGCTCCGGAGCTAGGCCGAAGCCGGGGACTTTCCTACGGCCGAGGCTCCAGAGCGCTCCGCGGATCGCGTGGTGTACCGATTTGAACGGGGTGACCCGTTCGGATCACGGATCGGTGACGATCCGTTGCACCCCTACTGTTGATCCATGTCCCTTTAATCTCCCAAATATGGATTTCCAGATCCCAGCAGTAAAGCTCTCAGGGTGGATGACTCTCAATACAAGGACAATAAAAGCTCCATAGTGTAAAACCAAGCGTAAAAAATGTATGCTTAAACCGCATCCAATACGCTGGTTCACATATGTGCGATGCATTCACACTGCGCATTGCAGAAACAACGTGTGCGTCTTTAGGGCCCTGCGGTGCGGCTCAGGTGCGAATTCAGGCTC
Organism: Rana kukunoris; assembly: GCA_029574335.1. Classification (NCBI taxonomy): domain Eukaryota; kingdom Metazoa; phylum Chordata; class Amphibia; order Anura; family Ranidae; genus Rana; species Rana kukunoris. The sequence continues at coordinate 306,610,577 of CM056050.1, forward strand.
ATTATCTTCTATGGGTACGCAGCTGATTCGCAGATGTGTTCATTTCTCTTTAGGATTTGTCTCACTCAGCTCAATACACTTCCCCCCTTCCCCTCCCCTCTCCCAGGTCTCCAAATTCACAGCTAATCTGCAGTTAAAACGCAATGGATCTGCTGAACAGTTGTTTTATCTCTCTGCAGAGATAAGAGAGCTGAAATTCGCATCGCACAAGTGTGAATCCGGCCTAACAGTAAAGTTGCAGACAGACAGCATGTGTCATGTAAACAAGGTAATCCCCGCTCTCGGCCGCGAGCGGAAATGACGTCACCACCGGCTCTCTTCCTCACGTGTTACATGGCTGTACACGCCACTTAATCATAGATCCTATGGCCGCACTATTGTGTTTATTCTAAATTAAGGAAAATACTGCCCGGATGGCAATCTAGCAATTGCCGTGTCAACGAACTATGTTTGCATTTGTAAATACTGAGCCCACCGTCGTGTTGACACTGGTTGCCATGACGGCGCAGCAGCTATATAAGTCACCTCTCACGCTAACGGCTCCATACCCTATGATTAAGTGGCATGTCTAGCCACGTTACGCGTAAGGGAGGAGAGCCGCTGGTGACGTCATCTCCACTCGCGGCCGAGAGGTTCATTGTTTACACGCTGTCATTTTCACCTATCATATGTAAGTGTATCTGCTTTTAATTAATAAATTATTCAGACGGTTTTACGCTATGGAGTTTCTATTTGTGTTTGATTGTTTGAGAGCCATTCATCCTTTGAACCACTGCTGATACCTGGGAGTCACTGGTTGTTGTGGGATTGAAGAGACAGGTGTTAATAGCTGGCCAGGAACTGTTCATCCCTAGCAGAAGCTGCAGTGCCAGTCAGCCATTGATACTGGAGATTCTTACAGGCTTTATTTAAAGCCTTTTGAGGTGAGAGTCTTGGGGGGAAATAAAGCACCTGGAGCATTTTGCACTTGGGAGCCATTGTGGATTCAAGCACTTTAGTTTTGAACATATTGGACACCGGATTTATTGTTTGGCACATTTACTTATTGTGTGTGGAGTGTGCACAGAGACTCACGTTTTCATCAATATTTTTTATGCATGCATGGTTTTGTTTGCATTATCATTATTGCACTTATGTTTATATAGTCATTGTGGTCAGTATTTATTGATCACTGATATTAATATTTATTCAAATTATTACATATTTTATGATTAATTTTGCTTATTTTCTCACATGACGTTTAGCACATTTTTATTTTTAGTTATAGTTTGGATTTTATAATTTCATTTGTGAATTGTATTGTATGATGACTGGTGTTGGTAACTCTTGTACTAAAATTTATCATATGCACCATATTTTGCACTTTATATTTAATAATAATTAAGTGCCCCGGATTCCCTTTATCGTTGTTCAATCTCTGGTGGGTTTACATATTCTGGTTGAAGCATCTGCTTTCCTCTAGGGCTTGTTAATCTCAGTCCTCGAATTGCAATTGGTGCATCTGTTCCCACCTCATGTGGTAATAGAATTATTTCTGCTTTTTAATTTAGCAGTTGTTTGATTAGTCAGCTCCATTACACCCCATTACACCCCTTTTATTATATATTATTTTTTAATTCCCACCCCCACTCCTTTTCTGAAGTCATGTGGTTACTTTTCTGGATTTTGACTGGATGTTAGTGATCAATGTTTAACATCAATTTTTGTAGTATGATTGCAGTAAATGTTTAGCTACGTTTGTTACAATGTGAAATGATGGGCAATTACAAACTTTACATTGCTGTGAACAAATGTGGATTGAAATGGAATTACCAGCCTAAAACATGTGGTTTAACCTGTTCCCTACCGAATCATAGTAAAATGACGTCGACGGGAACCCTCCGTCCTTCAGACTGGACGTCATGTGACGCGGGACCCACGGCCGCGATGTCCGCCGGGCACCCGCGATTGCCCGCAATCACGACAGGACCAGATCTGTGTGTGTAAACACACAGATCCATGTCCAGTCAGCAGTGAGGAGACTGATGTGTGTTCCCAGTACAGAGGAACACACATTGGTCTCCTCCCCTTGTGAGTTCCCCTCCCCCTACAGTTAGAACACACTTTAGGGAACATTTTTAACCCCTTCAGTGCCCCCTAGTGTTAACCCCTTCCCTGCCAGTCACATTTACACAGTAATCAGTGCAGTTTTATAGCACTAATCGCTGTGTAAATGTGAATGTTCCCAAAAGCGTGTCAAAAGTGTCCGATGTGTCCGCCGCAATGTCATGGTCACAATAATAATAATAAAATTAAAAAAACATATTTCTATTCCCTATTTTGTAGGTGCTAGAACTTTTGCGCAAACCGATCAAACACGCTTACTGCAATTTTCTTTTTTTTGCCAAAAATATGTAGAATACGTATCGCGGCCTAAACTGAGGGAAAAAACGTTTAAAAAAAATATATATATTTATTAAATCAAAAAGTAAAAGATATTGTGTCTTTCAAAAGGGTCGCTCTTTTGTTTATAGCGCAAAAAATAAAAAAGCAGAGGTGATCAAATACCACCAAAAGAAAGCTCTATTTGTGGGGGGGAAAAGGGTGTCAATTTCATTTGGGAACCATGTCAAACTACTGCACAATTGTCATTCAAAGTGCGACAGCGCTGAAAACTAAAAATTGGTCTGGGCAGGAAGGGGGTGAAAATGCCCTGTATGGAAGTGGTCAATAGTTATGTCATACAATATACATAAAGTTATTACATTTTAGATGCTGTTTTTGAACCAAATGTAAATAGGAGGTACATGTACATGTCCCATTTTTAGTCAGACTTCTATAAGATATCAAGAAAGGCAAATTCTGCAAGAGATACATCATCCTTTACAATATGTTGTTTTTGAATAGACTAAAGGTCCGTCCGTACACACTATAAGAAAAGTGGATGTAAAATTTTGTACGATCGGCCGATTTTCTGATCGTTAGTATAGTGCTTTCCACAGCCAATTACGACTTTTTAGACAACAAAAACTGAAGGTGCTGGCTATAAATTTTAAATTATACGTGAACACAACGTCCGATTATTATTATTTTTTTTAATTAGTACAATTTTTGTTCTAAAAAAAAATCATATGAGCAAAATTTCGCCTGCTCGGAAACAAAAGAAAACAATTCAACACATTGCATTACTTCTGAAGTTTTATTCTGTCATACGAAAATAGTCATGTGTTAAGTAACTTCTTCACTTTCGATAGGAGACTAGAATGCAACAAAAAACAGACGAATGTTCGTGCGATAGTCTGACCGTGTGTACAAGGCTTAACTCTTCCACTAGGAGACAACTAGGAGACAACATAGGATCCTCCAATTGAAGCACAATAGCAGTATTAAAAAAACTTTATACTGTATGTCAGGGGTGTCAAACTCAAATTCATCGGGGGCCGCATTAGCAGTATGGTTGCCCTCAAAGGGCCGGTTGTAAAAAAAATTGCCTCTGCATTCAATTACTTAAATGATTATACTGCGCAATGCAGATTACCACTGACCAGTTATAGAGGAACAACAAATCCCAGCAATAATATATTAACCAGCCTGTATAATATATTAATGCTGGGATTTGTTGTTCCTCTATAGATGCTGGTGTTCATCATTGTGCTGCTGTATTATGCGATGCACAATACAATACAATATAATGCAGCATACCACATGCACTTTGTCTTTGTTATATTACATACCGCTCCCACTTCAGCCAGCTCCCGATTCCGATTCCCGATACGAGTCTGATGTATCTGGTGTGGGCCTCCTCGCTCGGTTCCAACTTCCAAATCTGTGCACCGGGCGGCTCACGAGTCCCTCACTAGGTCACCGTCGCCTTCAGGATGACGCTGCACTGCCTGCTGGTCCGGTCCATCTGTTGCTCCGCGGTATAGAATCCCCCTTTTCTTTCTCGTACATCACGGGACACAGAGCGGCATATTCATTACTATATGGGTTATATGGAGTACCTTCAGGTGATGGACACTGGAAATTTTAAACAGGAAGTCCCCTCCCTATATAACCCCCTCCCCTAGAGGGAGTCCCTCAGTTTTTTCGCCAGTGTCTTAGGTGTTGGTCACGGAATAGCTTTGCCTCCACATCCTTGGGATTAAGGGCGGGCTAACCGGATCTGTCCAAGGTGCCTCAGTGCCAAAGTGGACAGTACCCGGGCCCCAAACCGTGGGGTTTTGCCTATAAGGCTCCTCTTTAGAGGGCTGGACCCTGGGCCCAGGACTTGGAGTTTGTAAAGACCATAAGTTCCTCTTTGCCAGGGTGCTATATAGGTCCAGGACAGTGGGTACCTTCCAGGACCCCAGGGCCTGAAGGTCTACTACGCTACCCACGGAGATGGGAGAAGATTGGACCGTTTTGCTAGGCAAACGTCCTGCAGCATGGAGCAGGTAAGAGGGGAGCCTGCGGGACTTGGTTCGACAGCAGGCTCTCCAGGGAGACCTTAAAGGGGGGTAGCCTAAGTATGCTCTGCATTGGCAGCCTTGCTCACTATGTCTGAGAAGATAGGATGATCTCATTTCCCCCATCACTTGGTCCCCCTGTCTAAGAAACTTTAGAGGTTTGCTAGCTACCTGCTGCTCTCTTCCCAGGGCTAATAAGGATCCCTATGGGGCCTTTTGGAAAGTCCTACCTGGCCGGGGTTTTGATTCTGCCGCCTGAAGCTGCAGTCCTGGGTCTCCAGCAGCGCGGCTCCTCCATGTGCCTCCTTCCCCGGCATACGCGTGCGCGCGCACGTCTTATAGACGTTTTCGCGCCGTTCGGAGGGGAGGGCGGGGGGGGCGTGCCTGCAGCGTCATCAGGGGCGCGCCTTCATTCGCTGTTATACACAGCAGGCTATGATCATTCCTCAGTCTGAGGCTGATCTGGAAGGGAGAGGACGCAGAGCGGCAGAACAGCGACTCCCGGTGGTGGAAGAGGGGTAGTACATGCTGGAGTTGGTTCCAATGCATTTGTGTTAAGCCAAAAATCCCCTTTGGCAACAGGTTGGAGGCTGGCAAACTAAATTTGGGCGACGCTGTATGTTTTAAAAAAAAAAAAAAAGTTATATATATTATAACAAAAAAAAAAAAAAGAGAACATACGGGGCCCCATCGGTTTTTGGGCATTAGTGATCTATTGTCCCCTAAACCCTAGTTTTGTACTCCTGGCCACTACAGTCGGTTGTTGTAGGCGGAGTCCCTCGATTTTGTATTATGGCCTCCAAAGGTTCGGGATCAAAAGGTACAAAAAAGACCAAAAAACAAAGGGGTTCCCCCTCTGATTCTGATGATATGCCGGTACTTTCCCCGCAGCTTATTCCCATGAAGGTCGCCTTGGATGAGCCATTAGGGGGGTCTGGTGCTGAGGCTGGCCCAGATCAGCCCAGCCCTGTGTTTATCACAGAGGAGATGCTAGCCGTCTCCCTAGGGAGGCTAGAAAAAAGATTAGCAGCGATGATCGCTAGCTCTATTCCTGGCAAGAAACGGGCTAGATCCCCATCGCCGAGAGGTGTATCCTCAGATGCTGAAATTCTCTCTCCGGAGGAATTGGAATCTCAGGAGGATCAACTGGACCGGAACCAAGGGGGTTCAGGGATTGAGGAATCTACCTCTGAGGAACCATTTTCAGACTCCCAAACAGAGAGGCTGTGGGTACAGTCTTTGACGGACATGGTCCGCTCGGCATTTAATTTACCATTGCCAGAGCCTCAGGTTCCTGCGGTATCCTCTCTGGGCTCTTTGAAAGCTCCTTTGAGCAACGCGGTTTTTCCGGTCCATCCTCTGTTGGAGGAATTGATCTTTCAGGATTGGGTACGACCGGACAGGATTTTTCTGCCGCCTAAGATTTTCGGTTATTTACCCTATGGAGGAAAATTTTTCGAAGAGGTGGAAGCTCCCAGTTGTGGATGCAGCCATCTCATGTGTGAATAAATCACTAACTTGCCCGGTGGAAAACATACAAATGTTTAAAGATCCGGTTGATAAACGGTTAGAGACACTTTTAAAGGCATCCTTTGCTACGGCAGGAGCAGTGGTACAGCCAGCTGTGGCTGCAATTGGAGTTTGTCAGGCGTTAAAGGACCAGACAAAACAAATGCTTAAAGACATGCCTACCCAACAGGCAGAAGAGTTTTCTGACATTCCCAGAGCTCTGTGTTTTGCGGTAGATGCTATAAAGGATTCCATCCAGCAGGCCTCTCGTTTATCACTATTTTTGGTGCACATGAGAAGGCTCTTATGGTTGAAGAACTGGGCGGCGGAGCCCCCATGCAAAAAGCTTCTGGCAGGGTTTCCCTTCCATGGAGGACGACTCTTCGGAGAGGATCTGGATAAATATATTCAGACTATTCCAAATGGCAAGAGTACCCTTTTACCGGTCAAAAAGACATTCCGGGCTCCTACATTTAAAAGGCAGCTCTCTCCTGTCTCAGGGCCCTCAAATTCCAGGCAGTATCGACGGCCGCCTGCGCGATCAAACTTTAACAATAAATCGCAGGGACAGGCCCCTGGGGGTAAGAGGCCATGGTATCGCAAGCCGACAAAGCCAGCCCCTAAGTCTGCCTTATGAAGGGGCGCCCCCACTCTCGCGGGTGGGGGGAAGGCTTTGTTTCTTCTCAGAAGTTTGGCAAGCCAATATCCCCGACAAATGGGTCCGGTCGCCTGTAACCACAGGCTACAGACTGGAGTTTCTAAAGTTTCCTCCGCCTCATTTTCAAGAGTCAAGGCTACCAAACGATCCAGCAAAGAAGGCCTCGATGCTGGCAGCTTTGGATCACCTGCTTTGCCAGGGCGTGATAATAAAGGTACCAGCCCAAGAACAGGGGCTAGGTTTCTATTCCAATCTCTTTGTCATACCAAAGCCCAACGGCGATGTCAGGCCAATCTTGGACCTAAAGAGTTTAAATGTTTACCTAAGAGTTCGTTCCTTCCGGATGGAATCCGTCCGATCAGCAGTCGCCACGCTCCAGAGGGACGACTTTCTGGCTTCCATAGACATAAAGGATGCTTACCTTCATGTACCAATCTTTCAGCCACATCAAAGATTTTTACGCTTCGCAGTAGGGCAGCGACACTTCCAATTCATGGCGCTCCCCTTCGGGCTGGCCACGGCCCCCCGGGTATTCACGAAGATCCTAGCCCCAGTTCTGGCCAATCTAAGGATCCAAGGGGTCACGGTCCTAGCATACTTGGACGACCTTTTAATCATAGATCACTCACGGCCGTGTCTGGAACAAGCAGTAAACCTCACGGTTCAGTACCTCGAGAGGTTCGGCTGGGTCTTAAACCGGGAAAAATCAGCGTTTCATCCTACAAAGCAGTTGGAATACCTCGGCATGAGGTTAGACACAGAACAGCAAAGGGTGTTTTCTGCCCCTTGTAAAGGTCGAGGCTATCAAGGGGTTTGTTCAGTTGGTTCTAAGCAAGAAAAAACCAACTATTCGCCTGTGTATGCGATTACTAGGCAAGCTAGTGGCCACGTTCGAGGCGGTACCATACGCTCAGATCCACACTCGCGTCCTACAGGCAGCCATTCTAGCAGCCTGGAGCAAGAGAGCACATGCCTTGGAGTCCCCTTTGACGCTATCATCAAGGGTCCGGCAAAGCCTGGTCTGGTGGTTAAACCCTCAGAATCTTCTGAAGGGAAGGTCCTTCAGCCCCGTAGTCTGGAAGGTAGTTACCACAGACGCCAGCCTGGTAGGCTGGGGGGCGGTCTTGGAGGGGTTCACTCGCCAGGGAACTTGGGGGGAAGCGGAGAGGCAGCTACCCATCAATGTCTTGGAGATCAGAGCTGCTCGCCTAGCCCTCCTGGCATGGACTTCCAGATTACAGGGGTCCCCGGTGAGAATCCAGTCAGACAATGCCACAGCGGTGGCATACATAAACCACCAAGGGGGAACCAGGAGTCAGGCCGCTCAGAGGGAGGTGAGCTTGATATTTCAGTGGGCAGAGGTTTATGTACCCTGCATTTCGGCGATATTCATTCCCGGAGTGGACAACCTGCAGGCAGACTTCTTAAGTCGCCAGATTCTGTCGCCGGGGGAGTGGTCTCTGCATCCCCAGGTCTTTCAGACAATCTGCCAGAAGTGGGTTCAACAAGAAGCTAGACAGGTTCGTGTCTCGAGCAAGGGACCCTATGGCCTGCGGAAACGAAGCGTTGGTTTGCCCTTGGCATCAATTCAAACTTCTATATGCATTTCCCGCGCTACAGTTACTTCCTCGCCTGTTGCGCAGGATCAGAGTGGAGCACAAGCCAGTCATTCTAGTAGCTCCAGCTTGGCCCCGGAGGACATGGTACTCACTAGTCCTGAAGATGGCAGTGGGAGACCCTTGGACTCTTCCTCTACGACCAGACCTACTCTCACAAGGCCCGATCCTCCACCCTACATTACGGCGTCTAAATTTGACGGCCTGGAGGCTGAATCCCTGATTCTCAGGGGTAGAGGTCTGTCTAGGCAGGTAATTCCTACCCTGATTAGGGCTAGAAAGCTGGCCTCCAGGGTGATTTATTACAGGGTGTGGAGGACCTACGTAGGCTGGTGTGAATCCAAAAGATGGAATTCCCGCAAATATACCATTGATAGGGTGTTAAGTTTTCTCCAGCTAGGAGTGGATAAAGGCCTGGCATTAAGCACAATCAAGGGACAGATTTCAGCTTTGTCAGTGTGGTTTTAGAGGCCGCTGGCCACCCACTCGCTGGTTAAAACCTTCATACAGGGGGTCTTGCGTATTAATCCTCCTGTCAAATCACCGATCTGTCCATGGGACTTAAATCTTGTCCTGTCCACTCTACAGAAACAACCCTTTGAGCCGTTGGCTGGGATTCCTTTAGTTTTACTGACAAGAAAGTTGGTATTCTTGGTCGCCATAGTTTCGGCCAGGAGAGTGTCAGAATTGGCAGCCTTATCTTGTAAGGAACCATATCTCATTCTACATAAGGACAGGGCGGTTCTCCGGCCTCATCCTTCCTTTCTACCAAAGGTTATATCCAGTTTTCACCTGAACCAGGATTTGGTACTTCCATCCTTCTTTCCGAAACCCATGTCTAGAAAGGAGGGGTTGCTGCATACCTTAGATATTGTCCGGGCCATGAGGGCCTATCTTAAAGCTACAGAAAAGATCCGGAAAACAGATGTGTTGTTCGTTTTACCAGATGGCCCCAAGAAGGGGCAAGCAGCTGCAAAATCCACCATCTCGAGATGGATTAGACAATTAATCATTCAGGCCTACGGTTTGAAGAGGTTGCCTCCTCCTTTGTCGGTAAAAGCCCATTCTATCAGGGCCATGGGCGCCTCCTGGGCAGCACACCATCAGATCTCTATGGCTCAGATATGCAAGGCGGCGACGTGGTCATCAGTTCACACGTTTACAAGGTTTTATCAGTTAGACGTGAGAAGGAATGCGGATTCAGCCTTTGGGCAGGCAGTACTACAGGCTGCGGTTTAAGATCCTCGGGATCGGGGGCACCCTTGGTTTTAAAAATTCTAAATTATTTCTTGACTAAGTTGGATTTATTATTATTATTATTTGAGTATACCTCTAAATTAAATCCCTTTGAGAAGATGTCTCCCTCCCCTCATTAAAGCATTGCTTTCGGACATCCCATATAGTAATGAATATGCCGCTCTGTGTCCCGTGATGTACGAGAAAGAAAAAGGGATTTTTTAATACAGCTTACCTGTAAAATCCTTTTCTTGGAGTACATCACGGGACACAGAGCTCCCACCCCTCTTATGGGAACATGTTTTGGGAGGCACACTGCTTGCTACAAAACTGAGGGACTCCCTCTAGGGGAGGGGGTTATATAGGGAGGGGACTTCCTGTTTGAGATTGCCAGTGTCCATCACCTGAAGGTACTCCATATAACCCATATAGTAATGAATATGCCGCTCTGTGTCCCGTGATGTACTCCAAGAAAAGGATTTTACAGGTAAGCTGTATTAAAAAATCCCTTTATTGCAGACCCCCGCTGTATATACACCCCCCTTAGTGCAGACCCCTCCATCAGTATAGATTCCCCCTTAGTGCAGACCCCCCATCAGTACAGAATCCCCCTTAGTGCAGACCCCCACAGTATACACACGCACACCCCCCCCTTAGTGTACACCCCCCATCAGTACAGAATCCCCCGCAGTATACACACCCCCTTAGTGCAGACCCCCATCAGTACAGAATTTCCCCTTAGTACAGAGACCCCCGCATTATACACACCCCCTTAGTGCAGACCCCCATCAGTACAGAATCCCCCTTAGTACAGAGACCACCGCAGTATATACACACCCCCCTTAGTGCAGACCCTCATCAGTACAGAATCCCCCCTTAGTACAGAGACCCCCGCATTATACACACCCCCTTAGTGCAGACCCCATCAGTACAGAATTCCCCCTTAGTACAGAGACCCCCGCATTATACACACCCCCTTAGTGCAGACCCCCATCAGTACAGAATCCCCCCTTAGTACAGAGACCCCCGCAGTATACACATCCCCCATCAGCATAGGCAGCCCTTTATCCCCCCTCCCCCGTACATGTCCATGTACTTAAACTAGTACAGTACAAGTTCAGACCTCAGAACAGCGCGGCCGCAGACATACACACAGCAGTGTGTGTCCCTCTGGCTCCTCCTCCTGACTGAATGTAAACACAGAGGAGGAGGCGCCGGCGGCTTCAATCCGCTCCACAAAACGAATCGCTGATCAGTGTGCGGCAGCGGGCAGTGCCTGCATGTCTGGACCCCCCCCCCCCCCCGCACATCTGCACCCCCCGCACGTCCGCACCCTCCGCACGTGACTGGGACAAAGCCAAAGGTAGGGGTGGAGACCGAGAGAGGCATTGACAGCTGAGGGGTGGAGACAGAGGCGGGGACAGAGGCATAGACAGCGTGGAGGGGGGGGGATGCTCATTTTAATGGTGACTGACTGGCCGCGCATGCGCTAAATGCTGTGCCGCTCGCAGGACTGGGGAGGATGTTTCTCTCGTTGCCTGGGATACCTTGGATAACAGGTTGCTGGGCGGGCCACATGACAAGGCCTGGCAGGCCGAATTCGGCCCGCGGGCCGTGTGTTTGCCACCCCTGCTGTATGTGGATGACAGATAATCAGTGCAACTGAAGAAATGCTTAGATAATCTGAAATGTCTTCTTTACAGAACATGTCCAGTTAAATATGACTTGAAAAAAATCGATAAGCAGGTTTAAAAAAAAAAAAAACACGTTTTACCTTATCTTGTCATGCTTATTTTTCAGTTTAGTAACTGTCTCATTTTAATTTGTGCAGGTTTGGAGGATGAAGTTACAATAAAACCAGATAATTTATACTCCGAACTTAAAGTGGAGCACCCTGAGCTGGAAGGCCAGCTGAACACCATGGTAGCAAATGCAAAAGGAGTGATTATTCTTTCCAGAAGCTGGGCTGTTGACCTTGAGGAGAACAGTAACTCAAATGTTATATGTGATGCTTTGCTACTAGTCTCTGGGAAGCATCCAAAACTCTACTCTGTAGTTAAAGGCGAGATTTCTCAAACAGAATTGTCTTATTCACGCGATACAGCATTTACCTTGAAAAAGCAATTGGTTAACATTGGAGGCTACACCAAAAAACTGTGTGTTATTCCAGAAGTATTACAGTTGAATTCAGAAATCAAGAAACCAGATTTTTGGCCAAATATTACATATCCTGAAAAGTACAAACTGGATGGTTTTGAGACTGTGAAAGAACTGATACAATCTCTTGTAATAGTCATGTTCAATTTTAGATCATATTTAAGTGACAAGATTGGAACTGAGTATTTTAATCTACTTACCACAGAACAGTATGAATTGCTGTCCAAAAAATTCTTTAAGGGTCCCTATTTTGTGCATGGACCACCAGGAACTGGAAAGACTGTTGTTGCTTTGAAAATAATCAAGAAAATAAAAAATACGTTCAGCTGTTCCTCTGATAATATACTCTTCATCTGTGAAAATACGCCTTTAAGAAAATATGTAAGGTAAGGGATCACCAGCTCAGCCAATATTATACAAGATACTGTATATTGTAAAGTTCAGGGTGTCGGGGATCACAAGCACAGCTGTATAATAACAGAAGCCATTTTTATTTTTCCCTAAATGGCAAATGTCTGATCCTTCCAGTAGCAAACAGAAAGTGGCTCATCTGTAGAACAACATAAAACGGGGGGGGGGGGGGAGTGCCGGAGCACTGGACCAGGAAATGAAACCATACATGCCAATAGTATGCACATGTATCTAAATCTCTCTCTCTTACCCTCTCACCTTATTTGTTGGGGTTCTTTTCAGCATTTCAGCCAGGCGTCACATTAAGCACCATCATTTCTTTCCCTATAGACCCGCATGCCAATCCAGGCAGGAAATGGATGCGTTTTAGCACTTGGATGGGCCGGAACGTCACTTCCGCTCGAGCGCATACGGCACAGCGCAAAGCAATAGCCTTTCATTCCCCATAGATGTGCGTTGACACGCACGTTATCCCTGGCAGGAAGTAGATGCGCAAGTAGTTCCGCTCGTGCGCAATTGCAACCAAGTACAGCGCACAGTGTACAGTGCTTGTCCTCATCCCAGAGATGGAAGAGTGGGTGTATGTACGTTCCACCCACTCATTCTGACTGGCCAGACATTTTACTATGCACTAAATACAAAGTGCGTCGCCAGTGCCGGTCCAAGACATTGTGCTGCCTGGGACCAAAAAAATTAAATAAAATCACGCCCACCAAAAGGTCCCCACATTCATTATTTTATATCATGATGGCTAAAGGGGACACGTCATGGCTCTATACATGTATAAAGAGAATCTGTCATGGCTTTATACTTGTATATAGGAGTATAAAGAGGACCTGTCATTACTCTATACATGTATAAAGGAGTATAAAGAGAACCTGTCATGGCTCTCTATACATGTATATAGGAGTATAAAGAGGACCTGTCATTGCTCTATACATGTATATAGAGGACCTGTCATGGCTTTTTACATGTAAAGGAATATAAAGAGGACCTGTCATGGCTCTTTACATGTATAAACTAGTATAACAAGGACTTGTCGTGGCTTTATACATGTATCCAGGAGTATAAAAGGGATCTGTGCATTGCCGGCGGCCACAATGTATTTTTTTGCGCAAACTAACCATGTACGCTAATTGTGTTTTGTTTTTTGGTACCAAAAATATGTAGAAGAATACATACTGGCCTAAACTGATGAAGAAATTTGATTTTTTATTATAGCAAAAAGTAAAATCTATACAGTGTATGTATATTTAAATTGTCGTTTTTGTTGTTTATAGCACAACAAATAAAAAACAGCTGCTCTCTTTTAATATTAGGACACTTACCTGTCCTGGAGTCCAGCGCGTCGGCAGCAGAGAACGAGCGATCGTTCATCACTCTGCTGCCCCCACTGCCATCCTTGGTGAGGGGACCAAGAAGTGTATCTGCACCCCCCTCCCCCTGAAAGGTGTCAAATGTGACACCGGAGGGGGGGAGGGTTCCGATGAGCGGAAGTTCCACTTTAGGGTGGAGCTCCACTTTAAAGTTCATGTGCGTCTAAAGGCAGGTGTCCCAATACTTTTGACAATATAATGTATATATTCTAGATTCATCTATTGATACATTCCAGTGTGTCTACCAATGTGCCCTGCCCTGAAGAAGCATAGAGGAACATGAAAAGCATTAATAAAAGGGTCTTAGTATAGTGGTAAAAGAGATTATGAAATGTAACCTGTACAATACACAGTCGTGAATAATGCACAGTTTGGTAAATGCTCCATGTATTCAACTTTAACAATCTTCTTAAAGTGGATGTAAACCCCAAAAAAAAATATTTTTTTTATGTCACATGTAGAGTATAAGATTTCCTATGATCTGTGCCCAGTCTTGCCACACAGAGTTAATCCAGAGCTTTTAATGTTCAGTGCAAATTAACAGAATTCCAGATAAAAACTTGCCAAATTATAAAGTCTGTGGCCCAGATTCACATAGATGTAATATTCCGCTGCGTAATCGAAATACGCTACGCTGCCGTATTTCACTAGGCTTTACACCGAATTCTCATAGTTTTTTGCGCGTACGCTACGGTGTCGTAGTCTATTTCTCGCCGCGCAATCGAAATACGTGATTAGGGGGCGTGAAGCATTTAAATTAAGCGCGTCCCCGCGGCGATCGAACTGCGCGTGCTCTGTTCAGGAATTTCCCACCGTGCATTGCGCGAAATCACGTCGTGACGTCATTCGTTGTTTGAGTAGCGGCGTTTACGAACATTCCTATTCCCGGACGACTTACGTTTAAAAATAATAAAAGACGTCGGAAGACGTTGATATTCGACGCGGGAACGACGGCCATACTTAACATGGGCTGTCTAATATTAGAGGAGGTAAAAGGCTGGTATAGTGATACGCAAAAAAAAGATGACTAAAGGTGCCGTAAGAGATTGCGTTTGAAGTGCGAAATTTCGTGGATTGCAGGCAAAAGCTCATTAGCATACCCCGACGGCGAAAAACAACAGTAAGTCCGCCCAGTGGCCGCAATTTTCTTGCAGCGTAGATCTGAAGGCGTACTAACACGTAATCCAGTCGAATTGAAGCCCGCAGGTGTCTTTTCATGGTTTGAGGATTTCGACTAGCTAAAAAACGCCCGTAAGTCGAAAGTACTCCAGTCTAACACCAGTTAGACAGGCGTAATCGCTCTGTGAATCTGGGCCTGTTTCTCTGTTTTTGCTTTCAGTGACAGGTTATTTACAAATCTAGCTTGGACATGTTTATCATATGTTATGTTATGTTTTTCATAACATGAGGTGATCCAAAGTTCATTGTATATTACCAGGATGTGTTATGTGGGGGAGGGGTGGATTTCTCACTTTTTATACTGTGAATCACCTCATATTATGATAAACATAACATAACATATGATAAACATGTCCAAGCTAGATATGTAAATAACCTGTCACTCAAAGCAAGAAGAGAGAAAACTGACTTTTTATTTAGGCAGGTTGTTATCTGGAAGGTTGTTCATTTTCACTGAACATTAAAAGAGGATTACTCAGATCTGGATTAACTCTGTGTGGCAAGACTGGGCACAGATCATAGGAAATCTTATACTCTACGTCAGAGGTGGCAAACTCAAATTCTTCGGGGGCCGCATCAGCAGTATGGTTACCCTCAAAGGGCCGCATGCGCTACATACACAGTGCAGGGGTCAGGATTGCGCTACGTGCACAGTGCAGGGGTCAGGATTGCGCTACGTGCACAATGCAGGGGTCAGGATTGCACCTAAAAATTCCTCACATCTGTACTCTTTCCTCCCTGGACCAGCTCTGGTACCTCCCTGTGTAGGCGGTGCCCTCCCTTTGTATTGGGCTATGGTACCTTTTTATTTATTTTTTTGGGCTATAGTAGTGGTACAATCATTCTGTGGGTGGATCTCCTGTATTATCAGTACTTTGCTTCTTTCTTTTTTTACCAAAACTGTAAAATAGCAGCACTATTTTTTTTAAGTAGAGCCACAGGACGCAGCCCGCTGGATGGGGGGAAAAAACTGCCAGCAATCTCTGCCACGTCATACATTCAGTGAGTGGCATGCAAAAAAGCCTGGAAAGACTGGGGAGGCGGTGGTGGAGGCGGAGACAGGGTGGAGTCCGAACCATAATGCAAGATCACCTTGGAGTGTAGTATAGAGAGGCGGAAACAGGGCGGAGCCTGAGACACTTCGTTGGAGGCGGGACAGACGGAGCGGCACAGAGTAAGGGGAATATGTGGCGCGCCGCTCGCTCGCTGAAATCCTGGCAAAATGAGATATCTGCTGTTCGGGCCACATTACAAGGTCCGGCGGGCCTGATTCGGCTCTACGTTGATTCGGGTACGTCTACCCCTGCTCTACGTTGTGACATCAAAAAAAAAAAAAGAATGTTGGGGGTGGTTTACATCCACTTTAAGATTAGGTCCACACTGGTGTGGCTCGGTGAGCTGGGTTTGAATGCTGTGCCCAGGGCCGCCATCAGGAATTTTGGGGCCCCTTACACAGCTTCAGGCATGGGTCCCCTGGAGCAGAGAACCGGGGGGGGTCCTGCCGCATGAAATTGAGAAGCGGGGGGGGGGGGGCCTATACAAAAAGAAGAAATAAAGAATATATATATATATATATATACACAGTATATATATTTTTTTTTTAAAAGAGGGGTACAATATAAAAAAGGGGGTTTGACACATGGGGCCCTGGGGACCTCTGAGCCCTTTAATAAAAATACATCTATATATTAAAAAAAAGAAATAAAATAATATAAAAAAGTAAAAAAAATTATAAAAAAGGAGGATTGTCATCCTAAAATACAAGAAATAAAAAAAAAATATAAAAGAGGGGTACAATATAAAAAAAGGGGGGTTGTCATCTGGGTCCCTGGGGATCTCCAGGTCCCTGTGGACCTCCGGACCTCAAAAAAAAAAAAATGTTCCCTTTAATAAAAAATAAAAGAAAAATATATTAAAAAAATATATTTTTTTATAAAAAAATATATTTTTTTATAAAAAAATAAATAGAAAAGAGGGGGTTGCCATCTGGGGCCTTGGTGGCCTACGGGCCCCTAGACCCCTAAAAAATGGCCCTTTAATAAAAAAATAAAATAAAAATATATTAAAAAATATATATATATTTTTATAGAAAATAAATAAAAAAAGGGGGGTTGCCATCCAGTGCCCTGGGGGCCTCCGGGCCCCTGTGGACCTCCGGACCTCTAAAAAAAATAAAAGAAAAAAATTGTCCCTTTAATAAAAAATAAAAGAAACATATATAAAAAAATATATTTTTTTATAAAAAAAATTTTTTTTATATGAAAACAAAAAGAAAAAAAAGGGCTTGCCATCTGGGGCCCTGGTGGCCTCCGGGCCCCTGGGGACCTCCGGACCTCTAAAAAAAATAAAAGAAAAAAATTGTCCCTTTAATAAAAAAATAAAAGAAAAATATATTAAAAAAATATATTTTTTTTATAAAAATATATTTTTTTTTATAAAAAAAGGGCTTGCCATCTGGGGCCCTTGGTGGCCTACGGGCCCCTAGACACCTAAAAAAATGGCCCTTTAATAAAAAAAAGAAAAATATATTAAAAAATAATAATTATAAAAAAAAAAAAAGAAAAAAAAAAAGGGCTTGCCATCTGGTGGCCTCCGGGCCCCTGGGGACCTCCTGACCTCTAAAAAAAAAAATAAAAGAAAAAAAATTGGCCCTTTAACCACTTGACCACTGGGCACTTAAACACCCTTCCTAACCAGACCAATTTTCAGCTTTCGGTGCTCTCACAATTTGAATGACAATTACTCAGTCATACAACATTGTACCCATTTGAAATTTGTGTCCTTTTTTTCACACAAATAGAGCTTTCTTTTGGTGGTATTTGATCACCTCTGGGTTTTTTATTTTTTGCGCTATAAAAGAAAAACGACTGAAAATTCTGTAAAAAAATAAAAAAAAATCTTGTTTCTGTCATATTAGCGGGTTATTTTTCACACACAGCATATGCATACCACAAATTACACCCCAAAACACATTCTGCTATTTCTCCCGAGTATGGCGATACCCCATGTGTGAGACTTTTACACAGCGTGGCCACATACAGAGGCCCAACATGCAGGGAACGCCATCAGGCGTTCTGAAACACCCACACCAATTCTGACATTTCTCTCCTACATGGAAAAATCATCATTTATTTGCTAGAAAATTACATAGAACCCCAAAACATTATGGCCCAGATTCACGTAGATCGGCGCATTATCGGTCCGGCGTAGCGCACCACTTTTCCGTTAGACTTGCGCAATCTAGCCGCGTAATCCCGCGATTCACGTAGCTTTTCCGCAAGAAATTGCGCAAGCGAAAGGTTTTTTCCGGAGGCGTAAGGAGGAGTAATACAAATTGGGAAGGACGTGGGCGTGTTACATTGAAATGAGCCGTGACCCCATGCAAATGAAGGGCCGGCCGGCTCGCGCATGCGCGCTTGAAGGAGACCATGGTCAGCTCCGATGTGCGCATGCTCACAACTCGGGAGCAGCGCAATCAGTGAAATTGGAAATGGACTAGGGCAACTTTATGAACTACGCAGACAGCATAAATAGACAGACACAAATGCACTTCCTTTGCAAAAATACATCCCTTTGTATCCCTCCCTCTACAGCAAGGTGCTTTTGTTTGTTCGTGACGTGTCTTTGAGATATTTGGGGACTGTTTTGCAGAGTGATTTTTGTCTTTTATGTGTTTTCTTTGTTGTTATTTTGTTTAAATTATATTTTTGCTCGTCATTTATTTAATTTTTTTGGTTCTGTTTGTGTATGATTTTGGAATGTGGGGGTGATATTCCTGCGGGAAAAGGGGTGTCACCCTCATTTGTGGTGGAGAAGTGATCCCCAGGTCTGTGTGAATGGTGTATGAATGTACAGTGACATAATTGGAGCCGTGGCGTGGCGTTGCAGCTCACAAGTCCTGCATGGTGGACTGGTGCCAATCCAATGTGATGACGATGTGGTGTGTGTGTGCTAGGGACCACAGTGGTGTGCATGCATGCATTCTCATTGTGCCATGATTAATGTGTGTGTTTAACGTGCAAAGATGCATAATGTGAGCTGGCATGAGATGGGGTCATGAGATGGGGTACCAGTGCATATGCAGAGTCACCTGTAAGGGAAAAGACAGGAGGATGTTAGTCATGCATGTGCCACTTGTGAGGTGTGCATCACGGGAGGGGATAGTCATGCCTGACTCCCATGTCACTCACCAACCAGCCAGCTGTCCCCATACATGTTCTGTTTGAAATCTGTGGGGATGGGGCTCTGATTGTATATGTAGCTGTCCTGGGTGTCATGGGTGGTGCCATGTGTTGGGCTGCTGATGTCCTCCTGCAAGGTTGTGGTAATTCCATGATGGCATGAGGGGTGAATCTGAAGATGCGAGACACCTCAGAATCACTCATGCCAAAGATGTCTATGCGTGTGTGATATATCAAGTGAAGAGTGAGGGGCTTGTATCAGATAAGAAT
Organism: Rana kukunoris; assembly: GCA_029574335.1. Classification (NCBI taxonomy): domain Eukaryota; kingdom Metazoa; phylum Chordata; class Amphibia; order Anura; family Ranidae; genus Rana; species Rana kukunoris. The sequence goes on from CM056050.1 coordinate 306,629,597, forward strand.
ATTGTATTAGATTAATTTAAATTGTAAATTTTATATAAGCAAATAAAAAAAAAAAAAAAAAACATCTCCCGTGCCCTCCTTAGTGCCATCCTCCGTGCCCTCATCCTTCTTTGTTCATCTAAAGTCAGTAGTATAGCTATGCGCGACGATGCCCCTGGCATGTTGGCATACAGATTGTTGGGCAACACGTGTGACTGCTGAACTCCTCACTAACAGTGTTGCTTTATCTGACAAGTAGACTTTTTTTCAAAATTTAGACCAGCTTTTAGGTCCTCTAACTTTAGACAGGACATTTTGCAGTTGCGCACATCGCGTAGCAACTGCGTTTTTTTGTGAATCCCCGTAAGTCCCTCATTAGCATATTTGACTAGCAAATCAATGGTGTGTCTAGCGCAGTTTTGCGCGAAGGGAAGCGAATGTCTAACTCTATTACGCCGGACCAAAAAACGTAGATTTCTGGCGTATATTGTTTTGTGAATCGCGTCCAACTATACGCACGCGCACATTTAGACTTACGCACGCGCAACAGCAGTTGCGCAGGCGTAATCGCTCTGTGAATCTGGGCCAATATATGCTTTTTTAGCAAAGACCCTAGAGAATACAATGGCGGCCGTTACAACTTTTTACGGTATTTTCGTAGAAATTTTTTGAACGTGTGTTTTTAAAAAAAACCTGTTTTGTGCTAAAAAAATAAATAAAAAACAGTAAAGTTAGCCCAATTTTTTTTCAGAATGTGAAAGATGACGTTACGCTGAGTAAATAGATACCCAACATGTCACACTTTAAAATTGTGCACGCTCATGGAATGGCGGCAAACTTCGCTACCTAAAAATCCCCATAGGCGATAGTATTTGGGTATTGCAGAGTATTTGGGTATTGCAGAGTATTTGGGTATTTCAGGGTATCGCACAGGGTATTGCGGTATTGGGGTACTGGAGTACTGCAGAGTATTGGGGTACTGGGGTACTGCAGAGTATTGGGGTACTGGGGTACTGCAGAGTATTGGGGTACTGCAGAGTATTGGGGTACTGGGGTACTGCAGAGTATTGGGGTACTGGGGTACTGCAGAGTATTGGGGTACTGGGGTACTGCAGAGTATTGGGGTACTGGGGTACTGCAGAGTATTGGGGTACTGGGGTACTGCAGAGTATTGGGGTACTGCAGAGTATTGGGGTATTGCAGAGTATTGGGGTACTGGGATATTGCAGAGTATTGGGGTACTGGGGTATTGCAGAGTATTGGGGTACTGGGCATTGCAGAGTATTGGGGTACTGGGGTAATGCAGGGTACTGGGGGATTGCAGAGTACTGGGGGATTGCAGAGCTGGGATAGATTGAGGGGTGGCTGGATCTGTGACTGCATTTGTCACAGATCCAGCCACAGCTCAGCTGCTGACACCCCGCTCCCCCCCTCTCCTCGCACACTGTACCGAACGGTACAGAGAGGAGACGCAGGAGAGGGAGGAAGCGGCGTCATCAAATGACGCCGGATTGTTTACAAGTGATCGCACCGTCATTTGACGGCGCGATCACGTGGTAAACGGCCGCTATCAGCGGTAATTTACCGTGATCCATGATGCGCCGGGTCTTCTAGACCCGGCGATCACGGACACTTTCGCGAGCGCGTCCCAGGGGACGCGCAATCGCGAAAGTGAAGGACGACGTCCCAGGGACGTCGTGTCAAAACTACTTGACCGCGCTGTAGCAGTATTTTCGCTATAGCGCGGTCGGCAAGTGGTTAATAAAAAAAAAAAAAAAAATATATTAAAAAATATATTTTTTTTATAAAAAAATATATTTTTTTTATAAAAAAAATGTTTTTTTTATAAAAAAAAATGATTTTTTTATTAAAAAAAGGGCTTGCCATATGGGGCTCTTGGTGGCCTCCAGGCCCCTGGGGACCCCCGGGCCCCTTACAGGTGTAATGCCTGTACCCCCCTGATGGCCCTGGCTGTGCCTCCAAAAATAGGTCTCTGCACCTTTTCTGAAAATGCAGCCTGCATGTAATCCACAAGTGCGGTTCCCAGTGCTGGTAAGCTGCACTGCATTTTCCAGTGTGAGGGAGTGTCATTAAGATTAATGGTACCCCCATGCATCTCTTGAGCCATAATGTCGCAGTACTGAAAAAAAATGCTGATCGCCGCCATTACTAGTAAAAAAAAAAAATATTAATGAAAATGCCATAAAACTACCCCCTATTTTGTAAACGCTATAACTTTTGCGCTTATGATTTTTTTTTAACGAAAAATATGTAGAAGAATACGTATCGGCCTAAACTGAGGAAAAAATTTTTTTTTTATATGTTTTTGGGGGATATTTATTATAGCAAAAAGTAAAAAATATTGCATTTCTTTAAAATAGTCGCTCTATTTTTGTTTATAGCGCAAAAAATAAAAACCGCAGAGATGATCAAATACCACCAAAAGAAAGCTCTATTTATGGGAAAAAAAGGACACCAATTTTGTTTGGGAGCCACGTCGCACGACCGCGCAATTGTCAGTTAAAGCGACACAGTGCTGAATCGCAAAAAATGCTCTGGTCATTGGGCAGCAATATGGTCCGGGGGTTAAGTGGTTAAACATGATGCAGCCCCTGGGACTCAACATAGATTCTATTTTTGAACTTGTACTAGTGTAACATTCATTCAGTTTGGGGTAGCAGATATATATATATATATATATATATATATATATATGATGGATTTTATTTCGTCTGTGTGCATAAAATTTTGAAATTTTAACCATAACATGTCATGTTTATCTTTCATACTGTGCGTAAAAAGTCCCACTTTTTTTTTTTTTTTTAACTAAGGCTGGGTTCACACTACGATTTTCCCGTCCGTCAGCCGCATACGATTTCAGTTTTGAAAACGTACGGGCCCGTACGGGAAAACTCATACATAGACAATGCATTGCAAATCGTATGCACTCAGATGCATCCGGGTGCGTACGATTTGCTGGCAAAACGTTTTTTAACAGTACACAAAACCGTGTTCGACCACGGTTTTGAGTCCGTTTTTGAAACCGTATGGCAAACGCATACGTTTTTTTTTAACATTAAAGTCAATGGAAAACGCACATATGTGAGGTTCCATACGTATAAACCGTATGCGTTTTTCGTCTGCGCATGCGCATTTTCAAAACAAGAAAATCTTTTTTTATTAAATGACACTAATTCCAAAAACGTATGCGTTTTTTTAATCAAAACCTGATGGAACCGTACGCACTTTTTGAAACCGTATACGTTTTATAAACGCATACGTTTACGTACGGTTCAATCAGTTTCAGCCGCATATGTTTTTTCATATAAATCGTATGCGGCTGACAGATGGGAAAATCGTAGTGTGAACCCAGCCTAACTGTTGAACACATTGCACATTTTGGGATATAGCATTTGAGATATTCTTAATATATGTTCTGGTTTCGCCCATTTCTTTGGTTTGATATATGTAAAGATGTCATCTAGGAATATAAGAGAGATGATCAGCATGACTGATTTTTTTTGTTTCTTTTTTTTTTCAGTGATCAAAAGATCTGCCAGACTGTGACAAGAAGGAGCTTCGAGACAAAAAACATTTCAAATGTTGAACACATTGTTGCTGATGAGGCTCAAAATTTTCAGTGTGAGGATGGCGACTGGTTTACAAAAGCAAAACAAATCATTGAGGAAGCTGGAGGGACAGGTGTATTTTATGTATTTCTTGATTACTTCCAGTCATGCCACAGAAAAAAAACAGGCCTTCCCAACATGGATCAGTATAATTGTTATACTTTAACTAAAGTAGTTAGAAGCCCAGAAAACATCTATAGTTTTATGTTAAAAACCATGGAGAACATTGCTTTTAAGAGAGATTCAGATTTTATGAAAAAACTTTTAGAAAACAGTAAGTGTTGCCATGGAGTATCAGGATACTATGCACGGCCTAAACATATGGATATGTGCAAAATTGTAACAGATGTTGCAAAAACCTGCAAGGAATACCTTTTTAAAGGTTACTCACAAGGAGATATTGCCATTTTGTGCAATACAGAGGGTGCAGTAGAACAGTACAGACCAAAACTTGAAGAAGAGATAAAGAAGCAAACAAAGAAATTAAGACTAAGAATTAAGCCATTTGAGAGTGCAGAAAACATAATGGAGAATGCTGTTGTTCTTGACAGTGTTCGCCGATTTTCTGGCTTAGAACGTCCTATTATATTTGCAATTAACCCTGTTTGTTTGGATCCTAAAATTAATGATAATGTGTCTCTCTGTGCCGCCTCACGTGCTACAGCAAAATTACATTTATACTATGAACCATAGATCTTGTAGTGAATACATAAATGTATTAATGTTAATTTACTTTACGATTTTCTTTTGTATTGGCCTTTTTCATTGCTATCCCATTTAGAATATATTTACCGTGGGGATTCAGTCAGCAATAAAACACCCAAGGAATTCCTCACTCTGTAAAACACTCAAAAAAGGCATTATTTATATACACCGATAACATTATGACCACCCACCATACCCATCGAGGCATTGACTTCACTATATCTCAGAAGGCATGCTGTGGTATCTGGCACCAAGCCCTCAAGAGCAGATCCTGTTAAGTCATGTAAGTTGCAAGGAGGGCCTGCATGGATCAGACTTTTTTTGGACTGAGATTTGGAAAATTTGGAGGCCAACTCAACACCTCAAACGTGTTATGTTCCTCAGACCATTCTTACATTTATCAGACCAAGTCACCTTCTTCCATTGCTCCTGTGGTCCAGTTCTGATGCTCACATGCCCATTGTAGGCACTTTTTGGCTGTGGAAAAAGGTCAGGTTGCTCATGCATGTCTGCAACTGCAAAGCCCCAAACTGCGATGAACTGTGTGTTCTGACACTTTATACTTATATAGGAACCAGCATTATCTTTTTCTGAAATTTGAGCTACAGTTGCTCTTCTATTGGATCGAACTACACAGGCCAGCCTTCACTCCCCACATACATCAATGTGCTTTAGCCACCCATGACCCTGTCACTGGTTCACTGGTTCTCCTTCCTTGGACCACTATTAGTAGGTTGTGACCACTGCAGACCAGGGACATCTCATAAGAGCTGCAGCTTTGAAGATGCTCTGACCCAGTTGTCTAGTCAATACAATTTGGCCCATGTCAAAGTTGCTCAAATGCTTGCCAATCTTGTTTTGTATTCAACACTTCAAATTAAGGGACAACATGTTAATTTTCTGCCTAATATATCGCATCCAGATGCCATTGTAACAAGGTAATCATTGTTATTCACTTTACCCGTCAGTAGTCATAATTTTATATATCCATCACTTGTTATCACCTCGTATCCCCCCTTCCCCCTGCAGAAGGTCCCTGATCATGTCTGTAGTGTAGAAAACTGGACCGGTAGCTATAAATTTTTTGTCACTTCCAGGTTCCCCAGATGTAAATGGCACCCTTTTTAAATCGTGAAGGCATCTGATCACATCATTGTTATTGTTAAGTATCTATTTACTTGGCATAATACCATATTTTACCGAAAATAAGGTATTACAGTGGCTTGAAAAAGTATTCATACCCCTGGAAATTTTCCACATTTTGTCATGTTATAGCCAAAATTGTAAATGTATTTTATTGGAATTTTATGTGATAGACCAGGGGTCTCCAAACAAAGGGCCGGTTTATTGTCCTTCAAGTTCTTGGAGGGCCAGACTTTGGCCAGCGGGAGTGACATTTTTCTTGAAATCAGTGGGAGTAAACATCTGGTATTAGGGGGAGGAACAGTGCCCCATTGCTGGTATCATAGGGAGGAATAGGGTCCCATTAGTGATGTCAGGGGGAGAAATGGTTCTACATTGTCGGTGTCAGGTGGCATAATAGTGCCTTGTATCATTGGGAGGGATAGTGCTTCAAGGGCCGGATAAAGGCAAGCAAAGGGCCACATACGGCCCTCGGGCCGCAGTTTGGAGACCACTGTGATAGACCAACACCAAGTGGTACATAATTGTGAAGTGGAAAATTATAAATGGTTTTCAATTTTTTTTTGACAAAGAAATATCTGAAAAGTGTGGTGTGCATTTGTATTCAGCCCCCTTTACTCTGATAACCCTAACTGAAATCCAGTGAAGCAAATTGTCTTCAGAAGTCACCTAATTAGTAAATAGAGTCCATCTGTAATATAATCTCAGTATAAATACAGTTGTTCTGTGAAGCCCTCAGAGGTTTGTTAGAGAATCTTAGTGAACAAACAGCATCATGAAGGCCAAGGAACGCACCAGACAGGTAAAGTTGTGGAGAACTTTAAAGCAGGGTTAACTTATAAAAAAATATCCCAAGCACCTTGAAAGTAGACTTCCACAGTGAAAGCTTTCTGTTAGGGAGCTGTGGGGTGGAGTGGCGGTGGTGGGGGGGGGGGGGGATCTCTCCCTGGCACAGATTGATCCCAGATAGAGAAGGGAAAGATCCCTGACACCCTATCTGTTGCCGGTCCCAAGACCAAAACCGAGAAGCTGTGGAGGTTCCTACGTAGCTTAGACCAGGGGTGTCAAACTCAAATTTAATCATGAGCCGCATCAGCATTATGATTGTCCTCAAAAGGGCAGTTGTATCTGTAAGATTCGATTTCCAGTGCACCCCCTTCCCTTTACATTAGATGTCAAGAGCCACCCCACCCTCAGAAGTTGAGTCCCCCACCCTCACATCACAGTGCACACGATTACCTTATACTGCTGCTGGGAAGAAGCTGGATGCATTGCTTGAAATCAGAAAGTAAGGGTCTGGAGTAGGACCAAAGGAGGCTGGAGCTCTCCTGCAGCTGCAGGAGAGGTGCAAGGGCCACATTAAATGGCCTTTAAGGGCCGGATTTGGCCCGCAGGCCTTGTGTTTGACACCTGTGGCTTAGACCATAGTTGATAGAATTACCCGTAGCTGCTCAACCAGGTTTCATTGCTACTAATACAAGAAGGGGAGAAGCATAGCCTGGTGTGAAATAGGCTCAAAGGGGTTACTCTTAGCAACAAAAATATGATCAAAACCGAAATAATCCAAAATTCATCATGTTTATTTCGAAATTGGTATCAAGTGGAGAATGATTACCATATATCGTCGCCACTCCACCCCACCAATTTTTAGGTTTGTCTTGTGGTGAAGGGGGAGGAGGCAGTCCTGGCTCTCCACTAATAAGCTTTGGATCAATGTGACCCATCCCAGCATGGGGACTTGTTTAGGCAGCTGTGTTCGTCTCAGCTCAATGGCTGTGTCCCGTCACCTCTGCTAGCTTCACTAGCTCCGCTCACTCGACACCAAACGACATCACGTGACTGTGCGGGATCGTGACGTCAAAGCGTTTCACCGTGCTCAGTGATGTAGCTTCGTCTTGAACTTAGTGTCAAGTGAGCGGAGCTAGTAAAGAGGTGACGAGATGCAACCATTGAGCTGAGACAAACACTTTCTGGATTGGGAGACAATCGGCTGCCTGAACAAGTCCCCATACTGGGACGGGTCACATTGATTCCGCCTGGTTATATCAAAGTTTATTAGCGGAGACCCGGGACTGCTTCCTCCCCCTTCACCACAAGATGAACCTAAAAATCACAGCCAGTTGTAGCACCAACAACCAGCCTATTCCATCGTGAGCAACGCAGGGAAATCCAGTGGTAATGTATAACCGCACATACTAACTAGCATATGCTGTTAGCAGATTGAACTATTCTAAGATTGCCAACCCTGCGTTGCCGTCACTCTCAACTCATAGCCGACTATTTGCAAGGCAATTGAGGATTGAATATATCATGATTACTGATCCAATGATTAAATCCTGGAATTTAACTACACCAATTATGGACTAAGTTAATAACATTCACTGAAGATTTACATGTGTGACCAAATAAGTTACTTAAATTGAAAGCTCAGCAACCTTGTTGGTCCCTGTGGACAATTGATATATTATTCTTTTGCTTACACCAGGACTTATCCCAGTAATAGGAATTACCAAATGATATTTATTATTCATGATCGCATGCGCAGCTTTTACCTACCAACCACTAGGTGAACTTTGATGCTCTCCCCCTCCCTACACCAGGTCCAGCCCCTTGTAAGTCGCACTCATTGACCATACTAAGCAAATACACTTTATTCACTTTAATTATTCAGATTCCCTGTTTAGGGCCCAATATTATTCAAATTGGAATGGGGTGTGTCAAACTTGTGGCTGGACTATAATGTCCGTACTAGTGTTGTGTTTTATGTTTTGTCATTGTGTGTCCTGTTTGACATTTATGTATATGGTAATTATTCTCCACTTGATACCAATTTCTACTTGGTTCATTAAACTGCACTTTTTAATCTTCTTCTATATATTTAACTTTTGATATCGAAATAAACATGATGAATTTTGGATTATTTTGGTTTTGATCATATTTTTTTTGCTAAGAGTAACCCGTTTGAGCCTGTTTCACACCAGGCTATCCTTCTCCCCCTCTTGTATATGTTAATTGGTTACAGCAATAACACCTCACAAGGTGAATGATCTATTGCAGGTATTCCATTTGAATACTTGTACAACAGTGGTAATAACTTGCATTTTCCATTCCCTCATTATTTCCCCAGTTTGTGTATTCATTGCTACTAACCTTCTCCTCCACATTTACATTATTCTGTCAGTTACTATTATTATTATACAGGATTTATATAGCGCCAGCAGTTTACGCATCGCTTTACAACTTGAGGGTAGACAGTACAAATACAATACACTTTAATACAGTAGGAATCAGAGAGCCCTGCTCCTTAGAGCTCACAATCTAAAAGGGAAGGTCAAGAGATACACAAGGTAATAACTGTGGGGGATGGCTGATGGAGCAAATAAGTGTTCAGTTGTTAGGAGGGGGCCAGATAGGCTTCTCTAGAGAGATGAGTTTTCAGGGATCGTCTGAAAATGGATAAAGTAGGAGAAAGTCAGACAGATTGGGGTAGAGAATTCCAAAGGATGGGAGAGACTCTGGAAAAGTCCTGAAGGCAAGCATGGGATGAGGTGACAAGGGACTCTGAGAGCAGGAGGTCTTGGGAGGAGCGAAGAGAACGATTAGGTTGGTATTTTGAGACTAGGTTAGTGATGTAGCTGGAGGCCAGGTTGTGGATGGCTTTGTAAGTTATAGTTAGTATCTTGAATTTAATTTGTTGGCAGCCAATGGAGGGATTGGCAGAGGGGTATAGCAGATGCTGAGTGGTTTGTGAGGTGGATGAGCCTGGCAGCAGTGTTCATGATGGACTGAAGTGCGGATAGCCTATTTAGAGGTAAGCCAATGAGGAGGGAGTTGCAGTAGTCAAGGCGGGAGATGACCAGGGAGTGGATTAGAAGCTTTGTGGTGTTAGGAAGGGGCATATCTTGGAGATGTTGCAGAGGTTAAGGTGGCAAATTTTGGATATTGATAGGATGTGGGGCCGAAAGGTTAGTTCAGAGTCCAGGATTACACCTAGGGTCTTGGCATAGGGGGACAAGTTGATAGTTGAGCCATTGATATTGACAGAGAAATCAGGGGAAGTGGCACCTTGGGGAGGAAATATGAGCTTGGTTTTGGATAGGTTGAGTTTGAGGAAGTGATGTGACATCCATGATGTGATATGTCTGCTAGTAAGTTGGAGATGCGTGAGGAGACAGATGGAGAGAGCTGGGGGGTAGAGAGATAGTTTTGGGTGTAATCAGCGTAGAGATGATATTGAAAGCCATGGCAGGCAATCAGCTGACCCAGGGAGGTGGTGTAGATTGAGAAAAGGAGAGGTCCAAGAACAGAACCTTGGGGGAAACTAATGGAGAAAGGAAGAGGAGAGGAGGAAGTAAAGTTGTAAGTGACACTGAAGGAGCGGTGGGATAGGTAGGATGAGAACTAGCGAAGAGTACAGTCACGGAGACCAAAGGAGTGGCTTTTGTATTGTACATTGTTAAGCAATGTGATGATCTTTCTTTGTTATGAAAAATAAAAATAAATTTGAAAGTAAAAATATATCCTAAGCTTTGAACACTGTTTAATGCATCATCTGAAAATGGAAAGAGTATGGCACAACTGCAAACTTACCAAGACATGGCAGTCCACCTAAACTGACAGACCCGGCAAGGAGAGCATTATTCAGAGAAGCAGCCAAGAGGCCCATGGTAACACTAGGGGAGCTGCAGAGATCCACAGCTCAGGTGGGAAAATCTGTCCACAGGACAACTATTAGTCATGCACTCCACAAATCTGGCCTTTATGGAAGAGTGGCAAAAAGAAAGCCATTGTTGAAAGAAAGTCATAAGAGAAGTCCCATTTGCAGTTTGCGAGAAGCCATGTGGGAGACACAGCAAACATGTGGAAGAAGGTTATCTGGTCAGACGAGACCAAAATTAAACTTTTTGTCCTAAACGTGAAACGAAATGGGGGTCATTTACTATAGCGCCGTGGTGCTAATTAGCGCTAATTGCTGAGAATTGGCGCTAATTAGCTATAAAACAGTATTCACTATAGCACTGGAAGAGAAAATACTCCCAAAATCAAATTTACTAAGGTCCCAGAATACAAATAGCACCCAAATTCTTACTCTGCTAAGAGACTGGAGAATTGCACATGGTAATAATGTTTAGAGCATGATATAATTGCCTAAATGGTACTGAAATATGCGGTATATTATTTAAAGATCATCTGCTTTTAAACTGTGTGAAAAGGTGATTTCTACACTGAAATATCTTTAAAAAATTTCCCGTTTTTGGATAACTAGGTGCCAAACACAACTGAGCATGCTCAGACCTGTAAATAGCTCAAATTTTAAGTCAAGTGTCTTTTCTCACACGATTTATAGTAAATACCGAAATGAGAGCTTATTAGAGAGCACTTTTTGGAAGTCAAAATTTATAGTCCAATGCTAGTCTTAGCCATTGATTCTAATGGTACAATTGTAACTTTCACAAATAAATCCTTTTAATGTTAAGATGAAATGTATCTTTCTCTGAAATAAATTTTCCCTTGCAACATTGTTGCTTCTAATTAAAATATTTTGTTTTTAACCACTTGATTACTGGGCACATATACCCCCTTCCTGCCCAGGCGAAATTTCAGCTTTCGGCACTGACATGATTTCAATGACAATTGTGTGGTCGTGCGACGTGGCTCCCAAACAAAATTGACTTTCTTTTTTTCCCCACAAATAGAGCTTTCTTTTGGTGGTATTTGATCACCTCTGCGGTTTTTATTTTGTGCACTATAAACAAAAAAAAAAGAGCGACAATTTTGAAAAAAAAACACAATATTTTTTACTTTTTGCTATAATAAATATCCCAATTTATTATAATAATTTATCCCAAAAAAAAATAAAATATATTTTTTACTAGTAATGGCGGTTATCTGGTTATTTTTTGTCAGGACTGTGATATTATGGTGGACACATCGGACACCTTTGACACATTTTTGGGACCATTCACATTTATACAGCGAACAGTGCTTTAAATATGCACCGATTACTGTATAAATGTGACTAGCAGGGAAGGGGTTAACACTAGGGGGCGAGGAAGGGGTTAAATGTGTTCCCTAGGAGTGATTCTTACTGTGAGGGAGGAGACAGATCTGTGTCCCTATGTACAAGGGACACACTATCGGTCTCCTCTCCCTGACAGGACGTGGATCTCTGCATTTACACACAGAGATCCACGTCCCTGGCTCTGTAAATGCTAATCGCGGGTTCCCCAGGGGACATCGCAGCCGCCAGGCATGTGCATCAGCATCTCAGTGACGCACCGAGCACGCACGCCGCTTGCGCGCCGCCAGTGGAGCTAAGGCCATAAAAAGACGGCCTCCCGGCATTGTAGCGCCACCTTGTGGCCGTCTTTTTACATTTCTTTTCTCTTCTTTGATCTCATTGCCTAATCGTGTACACAGAAGCTTCCAGCAGAACATGGTCACCTATGTATGTGTGGATTGTGGGGTGGTGGGTTTTTTGCATAAGTGTCTATTTTAATATTATGTTGGAATGCTTTGTAAGAATATTGACTGTTAAGTATGTTTAGATAATCTTGCAGATAAAAATGATGTGTTGTCTGTATTAGACTGAAAGTAAAGCTGTGCCCACTCTAAGGTTTTGTCAAATTTTAGATTGTAAGCTCATATAAGCAGGGCCCTTAAAATCCAATTGCTAAATGTAACACCATATATCCTGTCCAATTTTTTTGGAAGCTAGTAAATGAATGTACATAATTTTGTTTCTGCTGGCAAAATAAAAGTACATTATTGAGCTTTGGTGTGTGTGTGTGTGTGTGTGTGTGTGTGTTTTTTTTTTTTTTTTTGTGGTTGATGTTAGTTTTGGGAAAGTGCAGTAATTTTTATATTTTATCATTTCTATATGTATTTGTGCACCAAAAATGAATCTCTTCGCCCTGGTTCACATTGATGCTACTTTGAAATCGCGCTGCTTCACTAGCGCGGTTTCAAAGTAGCAAGGTCAGCGCGATTTCAGGTGCTACTTGATAGACATGTTTGGCTTTATACACATGTCTATTGAAGTCGCACCTGTAAACGGCAAAACTAGTGCAGGAACTACATTTGCAAATCGGTGTTGCATTGATTGGAATAGCCATTGCCAATAGTCATGTAGGTTGATCTCTCAAATCACTCCAATGTGAACTTAGGCTTCAGCACACCCAAGGTGCAAGTAAATGATAAAGGTGGAGTATTTATATATAACAGCTGTGGAGAATTGCAGGTAATTAATTCAGCTGGAGGATAGGCAGTGTTGTATGTGTCAGCTCTGGTTCACATGTCAAATCAGTGGCAATTGCACTGTTCCAATTGGTGTAACTTTGGGGTGCGTTTTGTATTGATGTCAGTGCAGAAACCTGCAGAGATGTCTCTGAAATTCCCCCTGCAGTCAGGACTGACATGCGGGAATTAAATTGTGAGTTCAACAGAACTTGCACGATTTCCTCCCTCTGTCAGTGTGAGCCTAGGTTCACATTGGAGCGATTTGTCATGCGATTTGAGAGATCAAATCGCATGACAAGTCGCAGCCTATTGGTGGCAATGGCACTGTCCCAATCGGTGCGACAACGATTTTGCGGCGCCGCGCCGATTTGCAAAAGTAGTTCCTGCACTACTTTTGCTGATTTCAGGTGCGATTTCTATAGACATCTGTGTATGAAGCCACACAAATGTCTATCAAGTAGCACCTGAAATCGCGCTGACCTTGCTACTTTGAAATTGCGCTACTTCAAGTAAAGTAGCATGATTTCAAAGTAGCATCAGTGTGAACCAGGGCTGAACCAGGGATCAAACTAGGCCTTTTGTCTTTGTCATTTACCTGCTGCTATCCCTGGGACACCATTTCTTATCGAACGCCCTTAAGTTTACCTTCAAATATCATATGTAGAAAATAACAGATTTGCATATCTGCAAATAAACAAAAATAATAAACTTCTAATCATGGTTGCGATCAAATATTTGCAGCTGCGATCAAGAGCGTGGTTTCACCTTCTGACCTGGAAAATGAGTCCTTGTAATCACCTTGGTTGTTCTGCTGATATAAATCAGTAAGGACTATGCAAGTATAAATGAGAGCTCGCTCCTTTCTATTAAAATATATATGACTCATAGGCGTGCACACGGGGTGTGCCTGGGCACACCCTAATGTGTGTCCGACATTTGCTGTAAAATGCTGCAAGAGACTGTATAGTGCGCTGCCTGTGAGACAGTTTACCATTGAGCAGTCAGCTAGGCATGCAAGAGCATGAAATTGTAATGTAATGTCACTGCTTGCAGAGACGAGCTGTCAAAACTCGGCACTGATGTCAGGGGTGGGCGGGACCGAACAACTAGCCTATCAGACACAAGCCAACGGGATGGGGGGGGGGGCTAGATGGGCTGTTCCGTGTATGTGGCTCCGCCGCCTTCCTATCAGCTATCAAACACCATACATGGAGCAGCCCGCCCAGCCCCTGTCCTGTTGGCTTGTTCAGGTCCCGGCGGCCGGTGACTTGTCAGCCTTGTTCCACTATGAGATTTGTTCCAGAACTAACTGCGCATGCGCAGTTACCAACTGCGCATGCGCAGTATTAGTCTACGGAAATAGCCGAACGCAACAGCTGATCGTCAGCTGTCTATGCGCTCGGCCACAGCGGCTGTTTAACAGATTAGTTAGCAATAAAAAAAAATACATTCCTCCCCTCATTCCTCCCCTTTCTGCCGAGCGGAAGCGTGCATTACTTGCCATCCGCACGATCGGCATCTGGCAGCTAACACACAGCTGTTCGCGCTCGGCAGTTTCCGTCGGATGGGCGTACTCAGCTGGAACAAAACAGATAGGTGGAACCAGACTGGCAGATCACCGGCCTGCTATAGCGCAGCATTGCCTAATATTATTGGGCGACCTTGGCCGGGGAGGGGAGCAACTGTCGCCCCCATAAGACTGCTGATTATTGGCCAGATCGGGTGCATGTTAACTGAAGGAGGCGGGGCTTAAAGCTCCGCCCACCCTCCGCGCGGCATCAACACCCGGAGGTCTGTGAAGGAACGAGGAAGATGACTGGATCCCCGAGGCAGCGGCCAGCACAGCACAAGTACTGGGACGGACGAGAAGAGAGAAGGGCAGAGTCTTAATTACAGGGACAGGTGAGTCTGTCTATTTGGGGAGGGGGGAGCCACTACAGATGCAGGAGGTCCCATAATATTCTCATGCCCCCCACCACAGTGTCCCCCTGTCTCCCCCACCACAGTGTCCCTCCACCAGTGTCCCCCCACCACAGTGTCCCCTGCCCCCCCACAGTGTCCCACTGTCTGTGTTCCCCCCAACCAGTGTTCCCCTGTCTCCCCCACCACAGTGTCCCTCCACCACAGTGCGCCCACCACAGTATCCCCCCCACCACAGTGTCCCCTGCCCCCCCCCCACAGTGCCCCCCACCACAGTGTCCCCGTGGCCCCCCCACCACAGTTTCCACTGTGTCCCCTCCACCAGTGTCCCCACCACCACAGTGTCCCCCTGTCTCCTCCACCGCAGTTTCCCCCCCCCCACCACCACCAGTGTGTCCCACTGTGTCCCCCGCACCAGTGTGTCCCCTGTCCCCACTGCATCGCACTCTGTCCACGGCATCCCCCTCTGTCTGTCCCCAGCGTCCCTTTCTGTCCTCATCTCACTGTGTCCCTCTCTGTCTGTCCCTTGCATCCCTTTGTGTCCCTCTCTGTCCTCATCTCACAGCGTCCCTCTCTGTCCTCATCTCACTGCGTCCCTCTGTCTATCCCCAGCATCCCTCTCTGTCCTCATCTCACTGCGTCCCTCTGTCCCCAGCATCCCTCTCTGTCCTCATCAAACTGCGTCCCTCTGTCTGTCTCCAGTGTCCCTCTCTGTCCCTTGCATCCCTCTGTCTGTCCCCAGCATCCCCCTCTGTCCTCACTGCACTGTGTTCCTCTGTCTGTCCCCAGCATCCCTCTCTGTCCTCATCACACTGCGTCCCTCTGTCTGTCCCCAGCATCCCTCTCTGTCCTCATCGCACTGCGTCCCTCTGTCTGTCCCCAGCATCCCTCTCTGTCCTCATCTCACTGCGTCCCTCTGTCTGTCCCTTGCACCCCTCTGTCTGTCCCTAGCATCCCCCTCTGTCCTCATTGCACTGCGTCCCTCTGTCTGTCCCCAGCATCCCTCTCTGTCCTCATCACACTGCGTCCCCCTGTCTGTCCCCAGCATCCCTCTCTGTCCCCGAAGTCCCTCTCTGTCCTCATCGAACTGCGTCCCTCTGTCTGTCCCCAGCATCCCTCTCTGTCCTCATCTCACTGCGTCCCTCTGTCTGTCCCCAGTGTCCCTCTCTGTCCTCATCGGACTGCGTCCCTCTGTCTGTCCCCAGTGTCCCTTTCTGTTCCTTGCATCCCTCTGTCTGTCCCCAGCATCCCTCTCTGTCCTCATCTCACTGCGTCCCTCTGTCTGTCCCCAGCATCCCTCTCTGTCCTCATCGCACTGCGTCCTTCTGTCTGTCCCCCGAAGTCCCTCTCTGTCCTCCATCACACTGCGTACTTCTGTCTATCCCCAGCATCCCTCTCTGTCCTCATCTCACTGCGTCCCTCTGTCCCCAGCATCCCTCTCTGTCCTCACAGCGTCCCTCTCTGTCCTCATCTCACTGCGTCCCTCTGTCTATCCCCAGCATCCCTCTCTGTCCTCATCTCACTGCGTCCCTCTGTCCCCAGCATCCCTCTCTGTCCTCATCACACTGCGTCCCTCTGTCTGTCTCCAGTGTCCCTCTCTGTCCCTTGCATCCCTCTGTCTGTCCCCAGCATCCCCCTCTGTCCTCACTGCACTGTGTTCCTCTGTCTGTCCCCAGCATCCCTCTCTGTCCTCATCGCACTGCGTCCCTCTGTCTGTCCCCAGCATCCCTCTCTGTCCTCATCTCACTGCGTCCCTCTGTCTGTCCCTTGCACCCCTCTGTCTGTCCCTAGCATCCCCCTCTGTCCTCATTGCACTGCGTCCCTCTGTCTGTCCCCAGCATCCCTCTCTGTCCTCATCACACTGCGTCCCCCTGTCTGTCCCCAGCATCCCTCTCTGTCCCCGAAGTCCCTCTCTGTCCTCATCGAACTGCGTCCCTCTGTCTGTCCCCAGCATCCCTCTCTGTCCTCATCTCACTGCGTCCCTCTGTCTGTCCCCAGTGTCCCTCTCTGTCCTCATCGGACTGCGTCCCTCTGTCTGTCCCCAGTGTCCCTTTCTGTTCCTTGCATCCCTCTGTCTGTCCCCAGCATCCCTCTCTGTCCTCATCTCACTGCGTCCCTCTGTCTGTCCCCAGCATCCCTCTCTGTCCTCATCGCACTGCGTCCTTCTGTCTGTCCCCCGAAGTCCCTCTCTGTCCTCCATCACACTGCGTACTTCTGTCTGTCCCCAGCATCCTTCTCTGTCCCCGAAGTCCCTCTCTGTCCTCATCTCACTGCATCCCTCTGTCTGTCCCCAGCATCCCTCTCTGTCCTCATCTCACTGCGTCCCTCTGTCTGTCCCCAGTGTCTCTCTCTGTCCCCATTGCACTGCGTCCCTATGTCTGTCTCCAGTGTCCCTCTATGTCCCTTGCAGACAGAGGGACGCAGTGTGATGAGGACAGAGAGGGATGCTGGGGACAGACAGAGGAACACAGTGCAGTGAGGACAGAGGGGGATGCTGGGGACAGACAGAGGGATGCAAGGGACAGAGAGGGACACTGGAGACAGACAGAGGGACGCAGTGTGATGAGGACAGAGAGGGATGCTGGGGACAGAGGGACGCAGTGAGATGAGGACAGAGAGGGATGCTGGGGATAGACAGAGGGACGCAGTGAGATGAGGACAGAGAGGGACGCTGTGAGATGAGGACAGAGAGGGACACAAAGGGATGCAAGGGACAGACAGAGAGGGACACAGTGAGATGAGTCCTCATCGCACTACGTCCCTCTGTCTGTCCCCAGCATCCCTCTCTGTCCTCATCGCACTACGTCCCTCTGTCTGTTCCAGCATCCCTCTGTGTCCTCCTCTCACTGTGTCCCTCTGTCTGTCCCCAGTGTCCCTCTCTGTCCCCATCGCACTGCGTCCCTCTGTCTGTCCCCAGTGTCCCTCTCTGTCCCTTGCATCCCTCTGTCTGTCCCCAGCATCCCCCTCTGTCCTCACTGCACTGTGTGCCTCTGTCTGTCCCCAGCATCCCTCTCTGTCCTCATTGCACTGCTTCCCTCTGTCTGTCTTCAGTATCCCTCTCTGTCCCCAAAGTCCCTCTCTGTCCTCATCTCACTGCGTCCCTCTGTCTGTCCCCAGTGTCCCTCTCTGTCCCTTGCATCCCTCTGTCTGTCCCCAGCATCCCTCTCTGTCCTCATCTCACTGCATCCTTCTGTCTGTCCCAGCATCCCTCTCTGTCCTCATCTCACTGCGTCCCTCTGTCTGTCCCCAGTTTCCCTCTCTGTCCTCATCTCACTGCGTCCCTCTGTCTGTCCCCAGTGTCCCTCTCTGTCCCTTGCATCCCTCTGTCTATCCCCAGCATCCCCCTCTGTCCTCATCGCACTGCATCCCTCTGTCTGTCCCCCGAAGTCCCTCTCTGTCCTCATCGCACTGCGTCCCTCTGTCTGTCCCCAGCATCCCTCTCTGTCCCTTGCACCCCTCTGTCTGTCCCCAGCATCCCTCTCTGTCCTCATCTCACTGCGTCCTTCTGTCTGTCCCCAGCATCCCTCTCTGTCCTCATCACATTGTGTCCCTCTGTCTGTCCCCAGTATCCCCCTCTGTCCTCACTGCATTGTGTGCCTCTGTCTGTCCCCAGCATCCCTCTCTGTCCTCATTGCACTGCTTCCCTCTGTCTGTCTTCAGTATCCCTCTCTGTCCCCAAAGTCCCTCTCTGTCCTCATCTCACTGCGTCCCTCTGTCTGTCCCCAGTGTCCCTCTCTGTCCCTTGCATCCCTCTGTCTGTCCCCAGCATCCCTCTCTGTCCTCATCTCACTGCATCCCTCTGTCTGTCCCAGCATCCCTCTCTGTCCTCATCTCACTGCGTCCCTCTGTCTGTCCCCAGTTTCCCTCTCTGTCCTCATCTCACTGCGTCCCTCTGTCTGTCCCCAGTGTCCCTCTCTGTCCCTTGCATCCCTCTGTCTATCCCCAGCATCCCCCTCTGTCCTCATCGCACTGCATCCCTCTGTCTGTCCCCCGAAGTCCCTCTCTGTCCTCATCGCACTGCGTCCCTCTGTCTGTCCCCAGCATCCCTCTCTGTCCCTTGCACCCCTCTGTCTGTCCCCAGCATCCCTCTCTGTCCTCATCTCACTGCGTCCTTCTGTCTGTCCCCAGCATCCCTCTCTGTCCTCATCACATTGTGTCCCTCTGTCTGTCCCCAGCATCCCTCTTTGTCCTCATCACACTGCATCCCTCTGTCTGTCCCCAGCATCCCCCTCTGTCCTCACTGCACTGTGTGCCTCTGTCTGTCCCCAGCATCCCTCTCTGTCCTCATTGCACTGCTTCCCTCTGTCTGTCTTCAGTATCCCTCTCTGTCCCCAAAGTCCCTCTCTGTCCTCATCTCACTGCGTCCCTCTGTCTGTCCCCAGTGTCCCTCTCTGTCCCTTGCATCCCTCTGTCTGTCCCCAGCATCCCTCTCTGTCCTCATCTCACTGCATCCCTCTGTCTGTCCCAGCATCCCTCTCTGTCCTCATCTCACTGCGTCCCTCTGTCTGTCCCCAGTTTCCCTCTCTGTCCTCATCTCACTGCGTCCCTCTGTCTGTCCCCAGTGTCCCTCTCTGTCCCTTGCATCCGTCTGTCTATCCCCAGCATCCCCCTCTGTCCTCATCGCACTGCATCCCTCTGTCTGTCCCCCAAAGTCCCTCTCTGTCCTCATTGCACTGCGTCCCTCTGTCTGTCCCCAGCATCCCTCTCTGTCCCTTGCACCCCTCTGTCTGTCCCCAGCATCCCTCTCTGTCCTCATCTCACTGCGTCCTTCTGTCTGTCCCCAGCATCCCTCTCTGTCCTCATCACATTGTGTCCCTCTGTCTGTCCCCAGCATCCCTCTCTGTCCTCATCACACTGCATCCCTCTGTCTGTCCCCAGCATCCCCCTCTGTCCTCACTGCACTGTGTGCCTCTGTCTGTCCCCAGCATCCCTCTCTGTCCTCATTGCACTGCTTCCCTCTGTCTGTCTTCAGTATCCCTCTCTGTCCCCAAAGTCCCTCTCTGTCCTCATCTCACTGCGTCCCTCTGTCTGTCCCTAGTGTCCCTCTCTGTCCCTTGCATCCCTCTGTCTGTCCCCAGCATCCCTCTCTGTCCTCATCTCACTGCATCCCTCTGTCTGTCCCAGCATCCCTCTCTGTCCTCATCTCACTGCGTCCCTCTGTCTGTCCCCAGTTTCCCTCTCTGTCCTCATCTCACTGCGTCCCTCTGTCTGTCCCCAGTGTCCCTCTCTGTCCCTTGCATCCCTCTGTCTATCCCCAGCATCCCCCTCTGTCCTCATCGCACTGCATCCCTCTGTCTGTCCCCCGAAGTCCCTCTCTGTCCTCATCGCACTGCGTCCCTCTGTCTGTCCCCAGCATCCCTCTCTGTCCCTTGCACCCCTCTATCTGTCCCCAGCATCCCTCTCTGTCCTCATCTCACTGCGTCCTTCTGTCTGTCCCCAGCATCCCTCTCTGTCCTCATCACATTGTGTCCCTCTGTCTGTCCCCAGCATCCCTCTCTGTCCTCATCACACTGCATCCCTCTGTCTGTCCCCAGTATCCCCCTCTGTCCTTACTGCACTGCGTCCCTCTGTCTGTCCCCAGCATCCCTCTCTATCCCCGTAGTGCCTCTCTGTCCTCATCTCACTGCGTCCCTCTGTCTGTCCCCAGCATCCCTCTCTGTCCTCATCACACTGCGTCCCTCTCTCTGTCCCCAGCGTCTCTCTCTGTCCTCATCACACTGCGTCCCTCTCTCTGTCCCCAGCATCCCTCTCTGTCCCCGAAGTCCCTCTCTGTCCTCATCTCACTGCGTCCCTCTGTCTGTCCCCAGTGTCCCTCTCTGTCCCTTGCATCCCTCTGTCTGTCCCCAGCATCCCTCTCTGTCCTCATCTCACTGCATCCCTCTGTCTGTCCCAGCATCCCTCTCTGTCCTCATCACATTGTGTCCCTCTGTCTGTCCCCAGTGTCCCTCTCTGTCCCTTGCATCCCTCTGTCTATCCCCAGCATCGCCCTCTGTCCTCATCGCACTGCATCCCTCTCTGTCCTCATCACACTGAGTCCCCCCTCTGTCCCCAGCATCCCCCTCTGTCCCCAGCATCTCTCTCTGTCCTCATCACACTGCGTCCCTCTCTCTGTCCCCAGCATCCCTCTCTGTCCCTGAAGTCCCTCTTTACTCTCATCTCACTGCGTCCCTCTGTCTGTACCCAGCATCCCTTTCTGTCCTCATCATACTGCGTCCCTCTGTCTGTCCCCAGCGTCTCCCTCTGTCCTCATCACACTGTGTCTCTCTCTCTCTCTATCCCCAGCATCCCTCTCTGTCCCCGAAGTCCCTCTCTGTCCTCATCGCACTGCATCCCTCTCTGTCTGTCCCCAGCGTCTCTCTCTGTCCCTGTCATCTATCTCTCTCTGTCCTAATTCACATATATATGTATATATATATTTGTAGTCAGAGTCTTCACAGCGGAATGTGACAGCCTAACTACCCAGGCCTGAGGTGTGCCTTTGGCCTTGCTGGTCAGTATGCCTAAAAGTGGGCAAAAAGACCTGGAAGTAGGTGTGATAAGAAAGTAGAAGGGCATGAATCATCAGTCTGGTAGCGTGAGGCAAGCCCGGGCGGTCTCAAAGAATGGCTCCGACAAGCAGCCGTTACGACAGCAGAAACCAGCATCCTAAGAACCGATGATTAGAAGGAAACCCATCCGTTGTCACTAGCGAAAACTGCCCAGAACCCAAACGACTGCCCTGTGATTGATAGACTAAGCCTTCCTCCAGAAAGCACGGACATGGGAACAACTGCTAGTGTCAAAAGGATACGTGGGAGAATGGAACAAGGGCAGACCTGAGGAGCCCTGTGGAATAACGCAAGGTTGAACACCATCCAATGGATGCAAGACCAGTGCCCTGTCAAACACTCACAACCCCTGGCCTAACAGTCCATACCTGGTAAGGGGACGCAGAAGGGAGAGATGCCAAAAATGGACAAACTGATGGAGGGAAGGGGTATGAGAGCCGGAAAGATGACTTGCTGATGTAGCCGGATGAGGCCAACGCGCTGTCGCGACATGCAACGATACACAGACAGAACCAGACATGCCTGTGACCCCCCCCCCCCCCACTGGGAATTGGACAAAGAAGCCTGGACTGACACACCTGCCCCGACGATTTGGCAACCTATGAACAAGAGAACAGTACCAAAAGATATCACCCCAGACCCCTACCATAGAGCAGCAAAGAAGCGACAACTCCATGGACAAGAACCCTGATGAAATAATCCTAGCAGGAAAGGCCAGAAGATGACACATGCTGGTATTTGGAGAAGCTGGGATGGAATTGGACACAACTGAACACCTACTGCGTACCCTGCTGTGACCGGAAAAAGAAACCCCCCCAGTTAACTTACCGCTCGCTGAGTCAAGTATGGACCAACCCCTGATCGACGGAGTACTACCATGCTCTGAACCCCCACACGGAGTAGCCGGGATGTACCAGAATGTGTTGCCCCCGAAATGTGTGGCACGCCCTAACCTTAGGAAACAGGAAGAAAGACAAACAGACAACCAAACATGAGACACCCCCCCTTTGTACCTGACTGGGCCAAAGACGTGAGCAGAAATGACCAGACCTCAGCGCGTGAATAAACCTGACGACAGATCCCACCCAAGTGTATGTAGTAAGTGTATGAAGTAAGTGAGCCCGAGTAACCTGCCGCGCAGAGACAGGTGCTTAAAAACAAAACACTCAGGGCCGATGTACCCACAGACCGTGGTGGGTAGATGTATAGGCGTAAGAATGAACGTGCACGTATGACGTATGATATACAGGCGAGAAGATTGTGGTCAACAATCAATTAAAAAACGAAACCTCAGCCCGTATGGATCTGTAGACGTGACAGATCCTGAGATGCGCACCCTGGCTAACTATACCCGGGAGAAAAGGTATGATGAGACAAAGAAAACAAATGACACTAAAAGGCTGTTTGTGCGTGTTGTGACTGCATAGCACCAACAGCTACGACCAAAACACGCTGGAGTAGAACCCACTACGACGGAAAACACCCCCCGCTGTGCCTACCCAAGTATGAAGACATAGCAGTGAAGGTGGGACCACATGGGAAAGAACCCGACAATCACCATCCCCCCCCCCCCCCCGGAAATGGACGTGAGTGAGAGCAAGTGACCTGCTGCGTTAACTATCCGTTGGAACAGAAACTGAGGACTCGTGTACCCACAGACCGTGGTGGGTAGCCCTGCAGGTGAACGAAAGCATGGTATGCGAGAAGATAGAGGTAAACAAACATACGAAAACGAAACCTCAGCCTGAATGGATCTGAAGACGTGACAGATCCCAATATTGGAGCCCCAGCTTACTGGACCAGGAACGGAAAATACCCTAAGACAGTAGGAAATAAACTGCTGACAGACCTGCTAAGACAGCGCACGCTAAAACAGGAAACGTGCTGCTGAAGAAACTGACAACAGATCCCACCCAAGTGTATGAAGTA
Organism: Rana kukunoris; assembly: GCA_029574335.1. Taxonomy (NCBI): domain Eukaryota; kingdom Metazoa; phylum Chordata; class Amphibia; order Anura; family Ranidae; genus Rana; species Rana kukunoris. The sequence continues at coordinate 306,652,689 of CM056050.1, forward strand.
AGTGTATGAATTAAGTGAGCCCGAGTTACCTGCCGCGCAGAGACAGGTAATGAAACGAAACACTCAGGGCCGATGTACCCACATACCGTGGTGGGTAGATGTATGTGCGTATGAATGAAAGTGCACGTATGACGTATGGTATACAGGCGGGAAAATTGTGGTCAACAATCATTTAAAAACGAAACCTCAGCCCGTATGGATCCATAGACGTGACAGATCCTGGGATGCGTACCCCGGGTAACTATACCCGGAAACACGGTATGACGAGACAAGAAAACAAATGAAGCTACAAGGCTATTTGTGTGCCGTGACTGCGTAGCACCGACAAGCTATGCGACTAAACCACCCTGGAGTAGAACCCCCAACAGAAACACAACACCCTCTGTGGCTACCCGAGTATGAAGACATGGCAGTGATGGAGGGACCCCAGCATGTCAATGAACCTGACAACCCCCCAAGTGAATAACGCGAGTGAGCACAAGTTACCTGCTGCGCAACAGAACACTGAGGACCCGTGTACGCACAGACCGTGGTGGGTAGCCCTGCAGGTGAAATGAGAAGCAAAGCATATTAAGACGTGACGGGCAAGAAAACTGAGGTCAACAATCCTCATGAAAATGAAAAAACCTCAGCATGAATGGATCCGTAGGCATGACAGATCCTGAGATGTGAGCCCTAGCCAACCGGACCAGGAAAGCAACCTATGAAAATAATGATGAGACATGGGAATGAATGAAGACGAACTAGCTGCTGGTGTAAGCTGAACCTGTGTGATGACAGAACCACGCTACTGACAGAACCACGCTACTGACAGAACCACGCTACTGACAGAACCACGCTACTGACAGAACCGCCATGACAGAACCACGCTACTGACAGAACCGCCACAACAGAAATCACGCTACTGACAGAACCGACACGGCAGAACCACACTACTGACAGAACCGCCATGACAGCACCACGCTACTGACAGAACTGCCATGACAGCACCACGCTACTGACAGAACTGCCATGACAGCACCACGCTACTGACAAAACTGCCATGACAGCACCACGCTACTGACAGCGCCACACTACTGACAGCGCTATGCTACTCACAGCGCCAACATTACAGAACAACGCCACTGACAGCACCGCCATGACAGAACCACGCCACTGGCATAAACGCCATGACAGAAATCATACTGATGATGATGATGATGAAGAAAAGAGGGAAGGACGGCCGCACTCCAAGGATTTTCAAACGAAAAAAGTTGTCTTTATTGTAAATCCAAAAACATGTACAGTCACAGCAATCACAGAAAACAGGACAGCCGACGCGTTTCGCACTCGATCAGTGCTTAGTCATGGCTATGGTATGGTGCTAACACAAAAACATTTATACTAAACCCCAAAATACCCAATAAAACATGTGACTCCCTTCAGCCTATAGCAACTTAAAGGGTCACTAAAGTCAGTTTTAAAAAAAAAAAAAAATAACAAACATGTGATACTTACCTCCACTGTGCAGTTCGTTTTGCACAGAGTGGCCCGGAAAGCTGTCTTCTGGGGTCCCTCGGCGGCTGTCTGGGCTCCTCCTCGCAAAAGCTTTCCTTCTTCATGCAAGGGCGCTCGCATGGAGGAAAGCTTTTGCGAGCGCGCTCCCGTGATACAGCGGCGGCCATAGCCGCCGACTGTATCACTCGGCTCCGCCCCCCAGCGCGCCGCGTCATCCGCCCTGATTGACAGCAGCGCTAGCCAATGTTTGCGCTGCTATCAATCCGCCCAGCCTAGCCAATCAACGGCCAGGCTGGGAACCGAAGAGGACGACGTGGACGCGCCTGGGACATTCGAACGGTCAGGTAAGTACAACGGGGGCTCGGGGGGGGCCGGTGCTGCTAAATGTTTTTTTACCTTCATGCATAGGATGCATGAAGGTAAAAAAACGTGTACCTTTACAACCCCTTTAAAGTTAATTAGTTGTGATAGACATCCTGAATGGGTGTAATCAGAGTGTCAAGTGTGTGCAGGCTGAAAGTCAACACTAACATAAAGAAGGTAACCCTTAAAGAACCTGTGTATGTGTGGATGTGAGGATTGCATGAAAATGGGAAGGGATATATATATATATATATATATATATATATATATATATATATATATATATAAGGTGAATGTGAGAGTGAATGTAAAAAATAGTGAAAAATAAAATAAACTGGTTTTAAGTGTCTATATATTATATATATATATATATATATATATATATATATATATATATATATATATATATATATATATATATATATATATATATATATATATATAGCCGAAATAGTGTTTAGGGTGCTGAAGCAGTCGTATGGCCCGCAAACCAAAAAAAATAAATAAATTTATAAACACAAAAATTAAACACAAAAACAAGAGAAGAAAAAAAATGTAATAAATAAAATAAACACAAAAACAAGAGAAAAAAAATTAAATAAACACAAAAACAAGAGAGAAAAAAAAAAAATTAAATAAAAAAAAAAAATATGTGCCGGGATATGTGCCCATATGGACCACATTGTGAACATGTTTGTGAGTTAATGTCAACTTGTGAAACGAAAATAACAAAGTTTCTATAATGTATACGTAATGTAATGTATATGTGAAAACACGTGTCAGTGAACAGCTGTTCATGAATACAAATGTGTCTCATTCATATATTCATGTGATAGTGAAATGGATGAAGATCAAGTGAATGAGTAAACAACACGAGTGGGGGGTGGGATGAGTCGGCTCGCAGTAAAGCATTGCCCGCTGTGCTTTTCCTGAATAAGCCTGTAGATACTAGACCGTTGTTACCTGTGAGCTTAACATCTAAAAAGTCTATGGTCACAGGTTGTAAAATACCGGTGAACCGCAGATTTAAAGTGTTGTCATTCAAGAAGTATAGCCATAGGTCGAGGTCTGCAGATGCATCAGAGGTGATGACAAGCAGATCGTCGATGTAGCGACAATATAAGATGGTATCGGCTCGGCGGGGGCTATCGCATCCAAAGATGCGGGACCTTTCCCACCATCCCATGTACAGATGGGCCAGGGATGGTGAGAACTTGGCTCCCATGGAGGCCCCGCATCTCTGGAGGTAATAGACCCTGTCGAACATGAAGAAGTTATGGGTAAGCAAGTACTCAAGAGCCAGGACAATGAACTCCTGTAAAACTAGTGAGTACTTGCCAGACTCTTTGCCGATTGCACCCAAGCAGTCTCTGGTACATCCAGAATAACAGTTGCAGTCCAGCCGGACCTTTGAAAAGCGATACACTTGGACGACATGATCGATTGCTCTTCTATGGTTCATTAATATTGCTCATGCCGTCCACTCGCACACATTTGGGTCCTGGCCGTTATATATAGAGGTGCCCCGTAGTAAATCTATCACCTTTTTCATTTTAAAAAAAAGATACTTCTATACTTAGGACATCAATATATCTCTGCATCCTTTTACCATACCCCAACAAGGCCTTTTTTTTTTTTTCTTCGTGTTGTTTACTCATTCACTTGATCTTCATCCATTTCACTATCACATGAATATATGAATGAGACACATTTGTATTCATGAACACCTGTTCACTGACACGTGTTTTCACGTATACATTACATTACGTATACATTATAGAAACTTTGTTATTTTCGTTTCACAAGTTGACATTAACTCACAAACATGTTCACAATGTGGTCCATATGGGCACATATCCCGGCACATATATATATTTTTTTATTTATTTATTTAATTTTTTTTTCTCTCTTGTTTTTGTGTTTATTTAATTTTTTTATTTGTTTTTCTCTTGTTTTTGTGTTTTTTTTTTTTTTTTTGTGTTTATAATTTTTTTTTTATTATTATTTATTAAAAAAAATGTCCTTGTTTTTGTGTTTATTTTTTTTCTCTTGTTTTTGTGTTTTATAAAAAAAAAAAAATTCCTCTTGTTTTTGTGTTTATTTAATTATTTTTTATTTATTTTTTGTGTTTTTATAATTTTTTTTTTTTGGTTTGCGGGCCATACGACTGCTTCGGCACCCTAAACACTATTTCGGCTATATATATATATATAAATATATAGACACTTAAAACCATTTTATTTTATTTTTCACAATTTTTTACATTCACTCTCACATTCACCTTTATATATATATATACCTTCCCATTTTCATGCAATCCTCACATCCACACATACACAGGTTCTTTAAGGGTTACCTTTTTTATGTTAGTGTTGACTTTCAGCCTGCACACACTTGACACTCTGATTACACCCATTCAGGATGTCTATCACAACTAATTAACTTTAAGTTGCTATAGGCTGAAGGGAGTCACATGTTTTATTGGGTATTTTGGGGTTTAGTATAAATGTTTTTGTGTTAGCACCATACCATAGCCATGACTAAGCACTGATCGAGTGCGAAACGCGTCGGCTGTCCTGTTTTCTGTGATTGCTGTGACTGTACATGTTTTTGGATTTACAATAAAGACAACTTTTTTCGTTTGAAAATCCTTGGAGTGCGGCCGTCCTTCCCTCTTTTCTTCATCATCATTGCTATTTGCATCGCCAGCACCTTGGCAATCTAATTATCCTTGATCGTCTACAGGTCTCACCTGGAGCGGTGATTTCTTTTCTTTTGTCTTTTTTGGATTTTACAGAAATCATACTGCTGACAGAACCGCTTTAACAGAAGACACACTACTGACAGAACCGCTATGACAAACATACCACTGACAAAAACATACCACTGACAGAACCGCCATGATGGAAACATACTACCGTGAGAAATGCTAAGACAGAACACACAACTGACAGAAATGCTATGTCATGAACTTGAGTCAAGAACAAGCACTGACACCCCCCCTGCTGTGCTGCACGCCCCCTCCCCTTGAACCGTGACCACCAAGGCGCCTGACTGTCCTGCAAGACGCTGCCCCCCCCCCCTCCCGGCCATGCCAGGGCACATCCGGCCCAAACATGTGCTCCCTGGAATTCCTTGGGAACCTGGTCACAGGATGAACCTGGACCAAGGGTGTCCCCTTACTCCATGCCCCCGGAAGGATGCACAGCTGCGGGACGCCAGCAATAGCATGATAGTGAGAAAGTGGATGTATGCCCCCCTCCCCCTGGCACAAGCACCAGGCAGCTTCCCCCATGTTAGGAGCCCCAGCAGCGTAAGCTTGGGAGGAAAAAGGGGGAACGGGTGCCCTCCACCGGATGCACCGGCAGAAGCTCCCCCCAACCTGCCGACTGCGCACCGGAGAGACGTGGAGAGTGGGCAACCCTTCTCCCCTATGTGGATGCACGGATGAGTGGCGGTCAGCTCTCCCTGCAAGGAGCAGGGATGAGCCGATGCATACCTGTGGAGCCTGGCTGAACAATCTCCCCCCCCCACCAGGGTGTCCCCTTCCCCTATGCCCCAGGAAGGCTAGAAAATGAGAGGGCCGACCCCCCCCCTGCCTGGCAAAGCATCCGATGCGCCTCCCCCCACCATGCCAGCACACTGGGAACCAGAGGTGACCATCCCAGCATCAGACTCCCAGCCGAGCGTGCTGCCACTCAGAGCTCCGGGAGAACGGGCGGGGAGAGGGGCCTAGCCGACGCAGGACATAGCCCTAGCAGTGGCTGACAGGATGGGTGATTGGACGGACGGCCGCCCCCGGCGCGGCCACCGGGAGAAGCGGGCGGGCGGCCTCCTCGCTAGGAGGAGCAGCGGCAGCATAGGTGGCAGGTGGATGTGCGGCCCCCCCTCCCCCGGCGCGAGCACCGGGCGGCCCCCTCAAACTGGACGGAGCAATGGCAAGGTGGGTGGGTGTCAGGAAAAGGTCCATCCGCTGGTGCTATTGATATTCTGTCTTGCAGTGCTGCGTCCCACCAGCAGGGGTCTCCTGGCAGTTCGGAGCTGTCAGGGGAACTTCCCCCTGCTGGTATATCACCTTTGGGATGCAGTACTGACCTCCACCAGCGGATGGACCCTGGCAGTGTGGAGCACCTGGCCTTTGCTGCGTTCAGGTGTGACCTGAACCCAATCAGTACACCCACTATATATACCCGGCGAGTTCAAACAGAACTCGCCCTGGTATCTGTTTATTAACTGGACCCTGAACCTGCTCTGGACTTCTGACCTGATCCCGATCCCTCTCCTGGACATTTCCTTCCTGCCCCTTCCCTGTCTGCAGCCTCTTTTGATGATCTCCTGGTATTTGACTCCGGCTTGGCTTTGGCTTATGATTATTGCATTTCCCCTGGACTTGTATATATGCTTTGTGTTATTCGTGCACTGTTTGTCGTCACCTGTTTGCTCACCTTTGTAAATAAACACCTTTTTTCCACTATATACAGTGTTGGTCTCCTCAGTGTAGGCACACAGTCCTGGTCCATCTAGAATCCCTGACAGTATACCAGGGCCAGTTGACCAGACGTGCCTGCATAGGGAACCATCCTGTTGTAGTGCGTTTTTGTTAAAACATGGATTACAATGAAATCCTTTACCTTTCTCTGTTGGCAGACGAGGATGAGGGGGCTTGTCGCCAGGTTTTGGAGGGTTGGACTAGTGACCAACTGATGGAAACTATCCGATCGGCTCATTCCTGGGTGGATAAGGAGTACATGACTTTTGATGATGTTCAGGCATTAATTCGGTTGTGTGTTAAGCCGGCCCTGTCATTTATTCCTGATGGTAGTGATGATTTTTCTCCCCCCCCTTAGTCGTGACCAAGTTGAATCCCTGGTGTGGTTATTAGAGGATGACCCGGCTTATTTTGATGAGCATTATTCCTCCTGTCCCCAGCAAAAGTTATCTGAGTGTATTGATTCTGTGCAGGCTCTGATTAGACAAGGTGTGTGTGAACCTGCTTTTGTTCAACCTGTGCTGCAGGCATGGTCAGATCTCCTGATTCCAGCCAAGCCAGTCCATTCCAGCCCTGCTATTAACCACCTGCCTTCTCAGGGATCCATCTGTCCATCACCAATGGCAACCCCAGCTCAGTTAATTCCGCAGCCTATCAAGTATTATTACCCAGTCTCTACTTGTTGTTCCTACCCTGCCTTTAATCCACCTGTCCGTTCCAGTCCTACTATTAACCACCTGCCTTCCCAAGGATCCATCTGTCCATCACCAATGGCAACTCCAGCCCAGATAATTCCACATCCCACCAAATATTACTACCCAGTTTCTACTAATTGTACCTACCCTGCCTTTAATCCACCTGTGAAAAAAAGTGAGGTAAATTGCGCTAATCAATATATGATGCTGTGCATCAAATCAAATAAAGTAAAAGGTGCACGTGAAATGCAAACTAAACATAAATGGAGCTGCGGTTTAAACTGTGTCATATAAACAGAATAGCAATGTGAGAAAAATAAAAATAAACCGCGCTAATGACCAATAAACATAAAATGCATTAAATAATATGTGGACCACACCGATGAATTAATGTGATATATGCAAGGTTGAAAAAACAATCCAAAAAACAAACATTATTGAGTGTCCAAAAAACACAAAAAGGTCTTTGTAGTCCAAAGTGAGAGGGCTAGCAAGGTTCCATACACAACCAATTGTGAATAATAAATTATAAACAACAAAAGTCCAGAGGAAATAAAACGTAACATCCACCCTGGTGAAGCCGAATCCCAATATGAGTCAGCAGGATATTGGTTAACACTGATGTGACATGCAGCTGAAGACCTCCACCACACACATATGCAAGTCTGCTTACCAAATGTAAATGGTCCCTGGCTGAGAGGAGACCAAAACAGCAGACAGGATCAAACAGCTGGGCTCGGTGAGAGAGTGAAACAATTCAGCTTGGGTCATCCGACAGTGGCTCCAATAACAATGGTCACATGAATATAAAAGGAGACAAGAATGCCTCGATAGTGTAAAATCACTTAAAATGTATTGTACAAAATAATGAAGAAATACACTCACATTTTGCAGTAAAAGAAAGGCCTTAAACCTGCAGCATCCGGCCGGTCAGCATGCAGGTAAACCCATGTAGTATCGAGTAGTCCAAGGGTGATGACAGTGTGCCACTCGGTACGCCCTGACTAGTTTCGTGGTTAAAACACTTTTTCAAAAAAAAAAAACTTTTGAAAAAGTGTTTTAACCACGAAACTAGTCAGGGCGTACCGAGTGGCACACTGTCATCACCCTTGGACTACTCGATACTACATGGGTTTACCTGCATGCTGACCGGCCGGATGCTGCAGGTTTAAGGCCTTTCTTTTACTGCAAAATGTGAGTGTATTTCTTCATTATTTTGTACAATACATTTTAAGTGATTTTACACTATCGAGGCATTCTTGTCTCCTTTTATATTCATGTGACCATTGTTATTGGAGCCACTGTCGGATGACCCAAGCTGAATTGTTTCACTCTCTCACCGAGCCCAGCTGTTTGATCCTGTCTGCTGTTTTGGTCTCCTCTCAGCCAGGGACCATTTACATTTGGTAAGCAGACTTGCATATGTGTGTGGTGGAGGTCTTCAGCTGCATGTCACATCAGTGTTAACCAATATCCTGCTGACTCATATTGGGATTCGGCTTCACCAGGGTGGATGTTACGTTTTATTTCCTCTGGACTTTTGTTGTTTAGAATTTATTATTCACAATTGGTTGTGTATGGAACCTTGCTAGCCCTCTCACTTTGGACTACAAAGACCTTTTTGTGTTTTTTGGACACTCAATAATGTTTGTTTTTTGGATTGTTTTTTCAACCTTGCATATATCACATTAATTCATCGGTGTGGTCCACATATTATTTAATGCATTTTATGTTTATTGGTCATTAGCGCGGTTTATTTTTACTTTAATCCACCTGTAACTACTCCACAAAAACCTCCTCCAGTCACCATCCCTGTGTCTCTGCCATACTCCAATCCTTCCTCCTACTTATCTCCATCCTCTTCATACATCACTTCTGTTAACAAACCTGTAGTGACTAAGTCCAAAAAGAAACAGAAGTATTTCCCAACTCATACCATCGTGCCAGTTACCCAGCCTGTCCCAGTGCCCTCTGTTCAACCTGTCCCGGTGCCATCTGTCCCTGTGCCAGCTGCTCTACCAGTTCCAGTGCCAGCCGCCCAGCTTGTGACATCCGACCAGCCTGCTCTGGTGCCAGCCGCTCTGCCTGTGCCAGCTGCTCTGCCCGTTTCAGTGCCAGTTGCTCAACCTTTCAACCCTGTGCCAGCCTCCCAGCTTGATGTTTCTGTGCCAGCCTCCCAACTTGATGTCTCTGTGCCAGCCTGCCACCCTGGTGTTCCTGTGCCAGCCTGCCACCCTGGTGTTCCTGTGCCAGCCTGCCACCCTGGTGTTCCTGTGCCAGCCTGCCACCCTGATGTTCCTGTGCCAGCCTGCCACCCTGATGTTCCTGTGCCAGCCTGCCACCCTGATGTTCCTGTGCCAGCCTGCCACCCTGATGTTCCTGTGCCAGCCTGCCACCCTGATGTTGCTGTGCCAGCTTGCCAGTCCGATGACTTCCAGCCTGATGACTTCCAGTCTGCTGCCCAGCCTGATGACTTCCAGTCCGCTGCCCAGCTTGATGACTTCCAGTCCGCTGCCCAGCTTGATGACTTCCAGTCCGCTGCCCAGCTTGATGACTTCCAGTCCGCTGCCCAGCCTGCTGTTCCTGTGCCAGTCTGCCAGCCTGCTGTTCCTGTGCCAGTCTGCCAGCCTGCTGTTCCCGTGCCAGTCTGCCAGCCTGCTGTTCCCGTGCCGGTCTGCCAGCCCGCTGTTCCCGTGCCGGCCTGCCAGCCCGCTGTTCCCGTGCCAGTCTGCCAGCCTGCTGTTCTCGTGCCAGTCTGCCAGCCTGCTGTTCCCGTGCCAGTCTGCCAGCCTGCTGTTCCCGTGCCAGTCTGCCAGCCTGTTCCTGTGCCAGTCTGCCAGCCTGTTGTTCCTGTGCCAGTCTGCCAGCCTGCTGTTCCTGTGCCAATCTGCCAGCATGCTGCTGCCCAGTTCGCTGACCCGGAGCCTGCTGCCCAGCACGCTGACCCAGAGCCTGCTGCCCAGCACGCTGACCCGGAGCCTGCTGCCCAGCACGCTGACCCGGAGCCTGCTGCCCAGCTCGCTGACCCGGAGCCTGCTCCCCAGCTCGATGACCCGGAGCCTGCTGCCCAGCTCGATGACCCGGAGCCTGCTGCCCAGCTCGATGACCCGGAGCCTGCTGCCCAGCTCGATGACCCGGAGCCTGCTGCCCAGCTCGATGACCCGGAGCCTGCTGCCTAGCTCGATGACCCGGAGCCTGCTGCCCAGCTCGATGACCCGGAGCCTGCTGCCCAGCTCGATGACCCGGAGCCTGCTGCCCAGCTCGATGACCCGGAGCCTGCTGCCCAGCTCGATGACCCGGAGCCTGCTGCCCAGTTCGCTGACCCGGATATATATTTTTTTTCAAAATTGTCGCATTTTTGTTTCTATAGCGCAAAAAATAAAAACCACAGAGGTGATCAAATACCACCAAAAGAAAGCTCTATTTGTGGGGAAAAAAGCGATACAGTGCCGAATCGCATAAAATGGCCCAGTCATTGGGCAGCCAAATCCCCCGGGGCTGAAGTGGTTTACATGGTTTCCTATGGTACTAGTTCACATCTATGCGTTTTGCAGGCAGTGCGTTTTTGGTAATGGTTGAGGACTTTTTTCACACGATTTTCTGGTAAAATATATTTCAATGGAACCGCAACAGAAATGCAACTGTTGCGTTTGTGATGTGATTTTTGATGTGTTTTGCAGTTATTTTAACATTGTATATAGCTGGTTGCTAACCGGGGGGCCGGGAAGCCAGCTGCTGCATTCTTAACAACCAATGAGTCATCAGCTATCAGTGGCTTCCCCACTGAAAGTCACCCGGTAACCCTGCCTCTTATGAAGTCACAGTCTCATCATGCCCCTGACTGTGATGTCATAAGAGGCGGGGTCACCGGGTGTCATTACCCATAAATGGTTGCGCACCACGCACACAGCATTACAGCGAGAGAGAGCATCGAGTCAACATCCGAAGAAAAGAAGAGGGAAGAAGATGGCGGAGAAGACCGGGCACCAGCACTAGTAAAATAGCTGGAAGAAGAAAGCGGAGGAGCCCGGCAGAATGCAGAAAGCACCAGAGAGCGCGGAGAAGGCATCAGAGAGCAGGAGAGGAGACCGGGGAGTCAGAAGAGACCCCCGAAGTCGGAAGAAGACCCCCAAAGCTGCCTAATAAATGACTTTAAAAACCTTTTGTAGAGTGTTTTTTTTTTCTTGACACTTTTCCCTCCAGGTGAATGGGTAGGGGTACGATGTACCACATACTTATTCACATAGGGTGGGGGGCCGGGATCTGGGGGCCCCCTTATTAAAGGGGGCTCTCAGATTCCGATAAGCCCCTGTGCTTGCAGATTTCGACAACCAATGGCCAGGGTTGTCGGGAAGGGGCCCTTGTCCATCAACATGTGGGCAAGGTGCTTTTGGGTGGGGGGCGCAAGGCCCTCCCTGCCTCAAAGCACCCACACCCCCGTGTTGAGAGCATGCGGCCTGGTACAGCTCAGGAAGGGGGCGCTCACTCGTCCCCACCCCCTTTCCTGACTGGCCGGGCTGGTGCTCGGATAAGGGTCTGGTATGGATTTTGGGGGGACCCCACACCATTTTTTCTGCATGGGGGTTCCCCTTAAAATCGATACCAGACCTATGGGCCCATTATGCTCAAGAAGGAGGAACCCATGACGTTTTTTTTTCCCAAAAAAATTGGCGTTCCTCCTAATTATTGCGGGATCAAAGTCGTGTCCTTCGCTATGGAAGGGGTAAAAGCTGCATCTCCCAAGCTCTCAGACAGACTGACGCAGCTGTACATACTTCACCGGGCTTATCTTTCACCTTTAAGACTAGCAAAGTTCCAACCCACGAGGAGCCCAATGTGTCCTAAATGTTTATTAGTGGAAGGAACCTTCTTTCACATTCTATGGCAGTGTTCGGATATACAGGCCTACTGGCTTCAGGTAACACACTTCTTACATGACAATATGGGAACGCCTGTGGGAATGGACCCGAAGCTATGCTTACTGGGGATACTATCTGATGTGGAGGCTGACAAATACCAGACCATATTTTTATGTGAAACGCTGTTCTTGGCTAGGAAGGTGGTGTCAAAGGCCTGGATGCAGACGGAGGCTCCGACTCTGAGGGACTGGAAAAAATAAATAAACACTGTGCTACCTTATAGGAAAATGATATATGTACACAGGGGGCGCCCTCAGAAGTTTTCAGAGGTTTGGGACCGGTGGCTGGCGGACGGGGAGACGTGCACTGGGTGATTTGGGGTGATATATTGGTATTGGACCACGGGAAGGGGGGAACCGAGCTAGAATAATGCCGCGTACACACGGTCGTTTTTTGCGCTGAAAAGAAACAACGTTTTTTAAAACGTCATTTAAATTGATCGTGTGTGGGCAAAACGTCGTTTTTTGTCTTCAAAAAAACGACCAAAAAAAAATTCCAACATGCTTGAATTTTTTGTGTCGTTTTTCAAAACGTCGTTTTTTGTTTCACAAAAAGTCACCGTGTGTAGCAAAAACGTCTTTCAAAACGACGTTTTTCAACCCGCGCATGCCCAGAAGCTAGTTATGAAGCGAGCTTCAATGGAAAAGAGTGGTGAACGTAACCTCGCTTTTTGTGAAAAAACGATGGTGTGTATGCAAAATTGTCTTTGAAAAGTGACGTTTCAAAAACGTCGTTTTTTACTTCACAGAAAACGTCGTTTTTTTTTCATCGCAAAAAACGACCGTGTGTACGCGGCATCAGAGTGCTGTTAGGTGTCTCCTGTATACCTATAATGGATATGCCGATTGGGGAAGTCGCCACTTGTAGGTTTATGGATCATAACTGTACTTAGGGAGGATTATGTATGTATCTATGCTCTGTGTAATAAGACTAAATGGAAGCTGTACTGTATGCCTTGTATAACTTGAACACATCTCAATAAACTTGCTTTTCTGGTTAAAAAAAAAAGTCGTGTCCTTGCTCATTGAAGTCATACTTCAAGTTGTGGGGCAAAGTCGGATCCACAGTCATTTGACTGTCTTATCAAAATCGTGGCCACAAAATCACAGCAAAATCCCATGACTTTAAAGTCGTATAAGTGTGAAAGGGTCCTAAGGCTCGATTCACAGCTATTCATGTTGCTTTTGAGCATTTGTGCGGTGCTTTTTGTGGTGCTTGCCACGTTTTTCGTTTTTTTTTGCCGTGATTTGTTTTTTTTAACACTGTATATAGCTAGTTGCTAAAGAGGGGGACGGGAAGCCGCGTCCTTAACAATGGATGAGTTATCAGTTGTCAGCCGGCTTCCTGCTAAATGTAAAAAAAAACGAATTGTCGGAAAAAAAACAACAACGTGGGGTCCATACCAGGCCCTTGGGTCTAGTATAGATTCGGAGGGGACCCCCCACAACAAAATAAAAAAAATGGCGTGGGAACCCCCCCAAATCCATACCAGACCCTTATCTGAGCATGCAGCTCGGCAGGTCAGGAAAGGGAGGGGACAAGCGAGCGCCCCCCTCCTGAACCATACCAGGCTGCATGCCCTCAACATGTGGGATGGGTGCTTTGGGGCAGGGGGGATCTGCCCCCCACCCCAAAGCACCTTGCCCCCATGTTGATGGGGACAAGGGCCTCTTCCTGACAACCCTTGCCGGTGGTTGTCGGGGTCTGTGGGCAGGGGGCTTAACGCTCCCCCAAATCCCAGCCCCCCATCCTATGTGAATGAGTATGGGGTACATCGTACCCCAACCGATTCACCAAAAAACAAAGTAGTGTCGTGTTAAAAAAGACAATAGACAGTTTTTTTTTTCTTTTAGCCGGCAATTATTTTTTCATTACTTTCTGCGGGAAGCCCGCTGACTCATTGGTTGTTAAGGATGCAGCGGACAGCTTTCCGCCCGTCTCCTTAGCAACCAGCTATATACAGTGTAAAAAAAAGAAATACAAAAATGCAAATCGCGGTACTTGCGTTTTGGATGCGGGTCCTTTGAAATCTATTACATGCAAAATGCTGCTTTTTGTGGGAAAAAAATCCCCTGACCCTTTCCAAAACCGCAGAGGTACAAAAAAGCATTGATGGCAGACACATCGGACACTTTTGATGCTATTTTTAGACCATTGTCATTTATACAGCGATCAGTGCTATAAAAATTCATTGATTACTGTGTTAATGACACTAGCAGGGAAGGGGTTAAACACTAGGGGCAATCAAGGAAAAAAACGGTGTAAGGCCCCCCCCCCCCCCCTCAGTGCGGATTAGGCCCTTTGGATCTGGTATGGACTTTAAGGGGAACTCCATGCCAAAATGTAAAAAAAAATTACATGGGGTCCACCCAGGATCCATACCAGGACCTTCAGGTCTGGTATTGGTTTTAAAGGGAACCCTGCACCAAAATTTGGAAAAAAATAGCATTAGGGTCCTCCCCAGGATCCATACCAGGCCCTTTGGGTTTGGTATGGATATTAAGGGGAACCCTGTGCCAATATTTGAAAAAAAAAATGGTAAGGACTAGGGATGAGCTTCGTGTTCGAGTCAAACTCACGTTCGACTCGAACGTCGTATGTTCGACAGGGCCGACACGGGCACTGTGTTCGACACGGGCCATTCACGCTAAATTTGAGTGGCGTGTCACGGCCCATAATTCACTGCTGCATCGCAGTGCATTGCTGGCTGATGATTGGCCAAGCATGCACTATGACCCGCATGCTTGGCCAATCACAGCTTGCAAAAAACGGAGCCATAATTGGCCAAAGCCAGGGTGGCTTTGGCCAATTATGGCTCAGGGGGTTTGGCCTGGAAGTCGGCCTTGTGTAGTGTGTTGCGGTGATTATAACAGAGACAGAGAGAGAGTGTCATTTTTGCAGTTAGATAGAGCAGGCAGGCAGGCCAGTCAATTAGAGTTACAGTGTGTAGAGGATATATACGCATCCCAGGTGTTGTGTATATATATTTATACACTGTATTGAGTTTAGCTAGATCCGCTCTTAATTTACTGACAGGCAGGCAGGTGATTGTGCTAGCTGCAGTATTCTCGCGTGGTGTACTATCTGTGTCCTCTGCAGTGTGCACCAATGCTGTATTCTGGCCTAGGCAACAAGGCCCTGGCCTAGGGCAGTACTTTGCAGGGGGGCAGCACGGACAGTGTCCCCGCCGGCTTGCGCTACACTGTTAGGCAAATTAGTTAAGCGCTCCCATAAATCGCCCGCACTGCTTCCAGTATGTGGGCGGTTGGCATTCTGCAACTGTGGGGGGGGGGGCGTCGCTTCAATTTTGTTACCATCCCTGTCCCATTGCAGAGATTTCCCTTCCCTTCATGCCCCATAGCCAAACAGGAAGTGAGGAAATGTGTGACCTTGACAGGAAGGGCTGGGTCATATTTAAATTAGGGGGTGCACGAGTTTAGTCTAGGGCAGCACAAAACCTAAATACACCACTGGTGTGCACCTAAAGCTACGTGGTGTGTTTGCTGTCTGTGTCCTCTGCACATTGTGCACCTAAAGCTACGTAAAGCTGGTGTTTCTCATATTTACTCCTAGAGGCAGGGATCTACTCATATAAATACTACATGCAGGGGATATTTCTGCAAGTACTTTTTTTTTAATCCACTTTATTTTTCCTTTTCTTGTTTCATACATATATATGCCTATTCGGCATCCATTGCAATCCAATTAAAGTACATTATACAACATTTTTACATTCACATAGTGTTCTAATGTACCTCTCTTTATTTTTGTATCCCAACCCCTCCCCCCCCCTTTGTCCTTTTGGTGGGGCGACACTCGCATCTCCCAGCCAGGAGTGCCACATCTCCTCAAATTTACCCTCTGCTTTCCTTCATTTATAGGCCAGATGTTCTCTACCCAACAAGGAGTTGACATACGCAATCCATTGCTTCCCTGTGGGGACCCCCGGGGCCACCCAATAGCACGCAATGAGTTTTCTTGCCAAATACAGCAATCTTGTTACCATCCCATACTTTCCTCTTGTATACTCTCCAGGGTCAGGGTCAATAGCCCCTGACAAGTATACTTGAGGATCCAATGGGACTGGTACCTGTGCTACTCTAGTAATACACTGGGATACTTCCTCCCAATACCTATGAAGCTTTGGACATCTCCAAATTAAATGTATGAAGTCCCCTTGCTGAACTTTGCACTTTGGGCACATAGGAGTATACTTTCTTCCCCATCTATATAGTTGTGGCGCTGTTCTATAGGCCCTGTGTAGGATAAAGAGTTGCGACAGTTTGTGGGAAGCAGAAACGGACACCACTGGGACAGATTCAAGCGCAGGTCCTCGTCTATCTCCCCAATATCTTCCACCCATTTCCTACGGCTTCTAAAAGAGGCATGGTTCTGAATTGTTCTAAGCAGTCCCTCATATATTTTGGTTATCAGTCCTCTCCGAGCCTCTGCTTGCAAGACCGCCGTCATCAAAGGTGACGGTGATGTTACCACCAGCGATTGTGTTTGTTGTTGTCTTTGTAGAGCATGCCGGAGCTGGAGATACTGATAGAAGCCCCGCGGGGCTAATTGGTATTCCCTACACAGCTGTTCATAAGTTTTCAGTACCTCACCCTCATACAGCTGTGAAAAAAAAACAAATTCCCCTCTTTTTCCACGGGGTAAAGCCTGCTAAGTTCTGTAGCTCTGCATATCTAGGATTGT
This sequence comes from Rana kukunoris, assembly GCA_029574335.1. NCBI lineage: Eukaryota > Metazoa > Chordata > Amphibia > Anura > Ranidae > Rana > Rana kukunoris. The sequence continues at coordinate 306,669,356 of CM056050.1, forward strand.
TCCATATTGGAGTAAATGGTAACACATGGTCTTTCGTAGCTCCCCCCCCATACCTTTCCTGTTGGTGCTGAGTGTGGCATACTAGGCAAATCCATCTCAAGATGGGAGGCTGCCTTTAATGAGGGAACAGTACTAATCACCAAATTTCAATTTGGATCCTCTTTCTTCCCATCCCCATCCTGCCAGCTGTTGTATCGGAGAGGCCAGAAAATACATTTTGGGGTAAGGTACCGCCAGTCCCCCCCATCCTTTACATATTGTAGAGTGGTTAAACTAATCCTGGCTACCTTTTTCTTCCATATCAGCTCCCGCATCTGGGTGTCAATTCTTTTGAACCATTTGTTCGATATCCATATTGGTGAGCTATGGAAGATATATAGGAGTTGTGGGGCCCATACCATTTTTATTAGGTTAGCCTTACCTACCACCGATAGGGGGAGTTTACACCAGCTGTTACATTTCTCTCTTTGTTTTGCCAGTAGTGGGACCAGGTTCAGCTGAAGGTATTCAGCCGTGTCCGGGGAAACCTCCACACCCAGATAGCTAAAACTGCTTGATATGGTAATCTGCTCTGCTCCTGCAGGTAACTGTTCCCTCACCGGATCTATAGGCATCAATATTGATTTAGACCAATAATACTAAACCCAGAGAAGCCTCCAAATTCTCCTATTATCCCCATCGCTGTTCGCAGCGACGCTGTCATATCACCTAAATATATAAGTATGTCGTCTGCCCCCTGCAAAACCCGACCACCTCTGACGTAGTTCTAAGCCGTATCGCCAAATGCTCGACTGCCAGAGCGAACAGCAGTGGGGAGAACGGACATCCCTGACGGGCACCTCTATATAGCTCAAATGGGAGGGAGAGGTTCTTATTGACTCAGAGTCTGGCTCTAGGTTTGAAGTAAAGCACCCTTACCCATGCTATAAACCTATTTCCCAATCCAAACCTAGTTAATACTTCCAGGAGGTAGGGCCACTCCACGCTATCGAACGCTTTAGTCGCATCCAGTGACAGAATAGCTCTACCCCCCCGGATTATCCACCGGTACCTGCAAATTCATATATAATCTTTTAATATTGTCGGCCGTAGAACGGTTAGGTATAAAGCCAGACTGGTCTCGATGTACCAGCCTACCTATAACCTGCGATAACCTTTTGGCCAAAATCTTTGCCAGAAGCTTAACATCCGTATTTAGTAAAGAAATTGGACGGTATGAATCTTGAGACAGCTTATCTTTGCCCGGTTAAGGGAGTAGTATAATTATGGCCTCCTGCATACTATCAGGTAAAGTTCCTGTATCCACTGCCTCGGAAAATGCTTCCTGTCTGTGTCCCCTGCACATTGTGCACCTAAAGCTACGTAAAGCTGGTGTTTCTCATATTTACTCCTAGAGGCAGGGATCTACTCATATAAATACTACAGGCAGGGGATATTTCTGCAAGTACTTTCACGTGGTGTACTGTCTGTGTCCTCTGCAGGCCATTAGTATGTCTGGAAGGACAACAAGGAGAGGCAGAGAGTCACGAGCCGATAAAAGAGGGCAATCAGGCTCTGCATCTAGAAGCAACAGTGCTGGTCGTGGACACAGTGCATCCTCATCAGCACGTGACCATGGGACACGCTCGTCCTTTTTTTTTAGTAGAGTGGATGACCAAACCGTCCTCATCCTCCTCAATCTCTCTCACCCAGGCTCAGGGTATTTTGTCTGGCTAAGCAGCTGCCAAGGCGGCCTCTTCCCTCTGCTCAATGGCATCAGTCACTCCTTCCCTAGCCCCACCATGTCCTCCTGAGGAGTCCCCCGAACTGTTTGACCACAGTGTTGGGTACATGCTGCAGGAGGATGCGCAGTGTTTTGAAAGCTCAGATGATGGTACACAGCTAGAGGTAGGCAGTAACGTGAGCTCAGAGAGAGGGGGTGCCCAAGAAGGACAGCAATCTGGCAGTCATGTTCCCCCAGCTGTAGCATACTGCCAGGTTTTCTACAGTGATGAGGAGGGAGGGAACGATGAGGTCACTGACTCTACGTGGGTGCCTGATAGGAGGAGGAGGAGGCACATCTCCAATGAGGCAGGATGCCCTCCAAGGGCCAGCTTAAGGGCAGCACACTGACTGCATCACAATGCAGAGCTTCTCATGTGCAGGGCGCTGCTGTCTCTCAGTGTTATTCCAAAAGTTCTTTGGTGTGGGCCTTTTTTGAGACGAGTGCATCAGATCGCACCGCTGCTATTTGCAAAATATGTCTCAAGCGTATCTCACGTGGCCAAAACATCACCCGCTTGGGCATCACATGCTTGACCAGACATATTTCGACCTGCCATGCAGTTTGTTGGCAAGCATACCTCAAAGGCCCACACCAAAGAACAAAGCGGACCTCTCCTCGCTCCTAATCACCTGGGATCTCCAACCTCACTATACCCTCAGTCCTCTCTGAAGCCTGCATTGATAGGACTGAAGGTGTAGGAAATGATATCCTTATAGTAACGGGTAGAAGTAAAAGAGGCCCAGGGGGCCCAGGTTATGGAGTATTGCTTACTAGTATCTCTTGCGATGTGGGTGAGTTCTTCCATGAGGATGATCTCAGAAACTTTTTGTAACCAAGATTTGATGGTGGGAATAGTGGGTTGGCCCCAAAGATGAGGGATGGTGGCTTTAGCTGCATTAAGAAGGTGTGGGGCGAGTGAACGCTTGTATTTACCTATGGGTCGTGAAGTGGCATGAAAGAGAACTATCCACGGTTCAAGAGGTATTTTCACTTCAGTGATCTGGTGTATCAGGTTTAATATTTCCACCCAGTAAGGCCGGATAAAAGGGCAGAGCCACCAAATGTGGTCATGGGTAGCATTCTGACCGCAGTTCCTCCAACAGAGTGGGGAGTTATTAGAGAACATATGGAAATGTTTCACAGGCGTGTGGTGCCATCTAGTGAGGAGTTACATTCAGCCATGGAGGAAGCTAAAGAGGAGATATGTATAAGCTTAAGCACTTTGGGCCAGATTCTCAGCTGAGATACGACGGTGTATCTCCAGATACACCGTTGTATCTCTGTTTCTGGCCCTGGGTATCTATGGGACTGATTCTTAGAATCAGTTACGCATAGATTTTGCTTAGATCCAACTCACGTAGGTCACTTACATTGTCGGATCTAAGTTGTAATTTTACGCTGGCCGCTAGGTGGCCTTCCCGTCGATTTCTGCGTTGAATATGCAAATGAGCGTGATACGCCGTTTCCGGAACGTATTTGCGCGCCGTCGTCATAGTTTACGTAGTTTGCGTAAGTGTAAGATTACCCCTGCTATATGAGGGGTACCCTTGCGTAGGTCCGGCGTACACCATGTTAGGTATGGACATTGTGAAAATGTCGTGTTTTTCCATAGTTTACATAACTCGTCGCGAATAGGGCTGTACGTTAATTACGTTCACGTCGAAACCAATGTATTTGCGGCGTACTATGGAGCATGCGCAGTGGGCTTCATTTACGCCTGGCGCATGAGCAGTTCGTTCGGCGCAGGGGCGCGCTTAATTTAAATACAAGTCGCCCCCTTTGAATTACGCAGGGATACACCGGGCCATTTACACTGCGCCACCGCAAATTACGGAGCAAGTGCTTTGAGAATACGGCACTTGATCCTGTAAGTTGCAGCGGCATAGTGTAAATTGGAAACGCTACGCCGCCGCAAATATACCAGAATCTAGCCCCTGGTCTTTTACTTTATCTGTGACAGTAACTCCCAAGTCTCCCTCCCATTTGTATAGGTATCCCGGATACACAGGGCCTTGTAAAGCTATGAGGGCCTTGTAAAATTGTGAAATACAATGAGCAGGGATCTTTATGAAGAAAACCCTGTTCTATACCATTGAGATCCTGGATACCCCGTAATGGATGCAGAAGAGACTGGGTAAAGCAACTTAGTTGGTGGTATCTCCTCTTGTCCAGGAATGAGGGTGAGCCATGACCCAAAATCTCGGACAGAGGTCTAAGGCAATTGGAAGAGACAACATGGTGTAAAAGAAGAGGGCCCATGTGCCCTGTTTTGCTCATGTCCTTAACTTGTGGTGCAGCGGTTCTTGGGCAGGTACCCGGGCTTGTCCTGCAGACCAGGAAAGTCTGTGTGCATTTCCGACGGTCATATAATGCCAGTGCTCGGCTGGCAGACCTCCAAAAGGAATACAACCTGCCCAAGAACTGCCTAATCTGTGGCATGCCCACCAGGTGGAACTCTGAGTTGGCCATCCTGCAGCGGTTGCACACGCAGCAGAGGGCCATCAATGTGAGTATCTGTGCCAATATGGCAGCAGGACAGCGTCAGGGGAGCTTGGGTTTTTTCCAGACACAGCTAACATTTTCTTCAAGGAAGTAATAAGGCTTCATGGTGTACCTGTGAGCATCACCTCCGATAGAGGCGTTCAGTTTACCTCAAAGTTTTGGAGAGAACTTTGCAAATCTTTGGAAACAAAAATCTGTCTCTCCTCTGCCTACCATCCCCAGAGCAAAGTGTAGACTGAGAGAATAAACCAAACCTTGGAACAGTATCATTAAATAATCCGGAGAATCCTTCTTGCACTGGGCAACGATCTCCTCCAGGACAGCACATAACTCTGGGTTGGAGTTCTTAAGTCCGACACATCCAATAGGTCCGGGTCTTAAGTGGTTAACAACAGAATTACAGAACCAATTCCGAACAATGAATATATACTTTCCGGAAATAACAAAAACGTTTCAAATATGAATCATTCCAAAATAACCATTATGACTAATCTAAATGAAATATACCATACTGTAATTAAACAAAACAATTTTTTCCCATCATGCACATCTTTAGCTAGAACATCCGTCTGCTTTTTGTTTTGTCTCTTTGTCCTCGATGGAGACTTTTCCTCACTTCACTTGTAGTAAAACCATTGTAAACAGAGCAAAAAGTGATGGAAAATCTTTCTAATTTCTCATGGAATGTTCCACCTACATGTGTGGTGATCATGTGGGCTATGCCCTCCAAAAAATTTATAATGTTTTTATCCATCCCAATTCCACTGGCTGGTTTGAACTGAAGCAATTCATGGATAATAGTGAATGTTTCTTATTAAACAATGGAAAACACAATGGATACTAATTCTGTTTTATTACATATCAATTATAGAAATTATAAGAATGCTGTCATATTTTAAAATGGAAAAAACCTCTAAACTCAACCTCATGTCAGTCTTCATGATACAAAACATTGAATACATTTTATAAAATTTATGCAAACATAATTTTTTAACAAACGCTTAAAACAATATGAAACATGGCAGTTCCTTTTCATACAGCACACAAGCTTAAAACATAAGTGTACATTTGGATAAAAAAAACTCTGTATACGCCCCCACCTCTTTGACACAACTTGAATGCAACAGCTCCTCTGCATTAAGCATTGTTTACTTTCATTTCTTCTGGCTAAGCTCAGCTCAGCATTCATCCCTATCAAGGCTGTGACTGTGCTTGTGCACTGGAGAACAGAATCTAAGAAAAAAATTGAAAATAAACAATGCCTGCCACAGTTGCAAGTTGAGCAGTCTTGACAGTCTTGGGACTGTGCTGCATTTCAGGTTAAATATTTTAGAATGGGGAAGCACATACCCAGTTTTTTTTAATCCAAATGTAGAGCTGTCCTTTGAAGGACACGTTCACTTTTAGTAAATGTCCACGCTCCCTAGCCCTCAAACTGAATCTAACTTATAAACCAAATAGTCAGCTGCTTACCCCTACTTACCACAGCCCCCACTGATCTTTACTTTTTTGGGACAAAATCTTCTTAAGTGGGGGCCAAGCCTGTGCAGTGAGACCCTGTAGACTGGAATATGTGTCAAATTTTGTGCGTCTCAAGACTAGTTTTATAGTCAGCGTGGACTTGCAGTTTTTTATTTTAAACATGAACTTTTCTTTTAACCACAACTAAACATTTTAATCACAAGTGTATTACAGATGAGACATGATATAGATATAACCACAAAGCTGTTCCTAAAGTCTATCTAGGGTCAAAATATAACATCATATTTCCACATTTATATTTCAATTATTTCCAGCCTACTACTATTTATCTGAACAATCTTGAAGTCTGTAAACTAAGGTTGGTCATATATTATACAATTTTCTTTAGATTTCTTTAGATTTACGAAAAACCATATAATATGAGGTCAAACCTAAGCACTTTCAAATTGTATGCAACTAGGCAGGCCCTTGCACTACATAGTTGAAGGTAAATCTATATTGAATGAGAAAGTTGTATTATGTATAGTCAGATTTACTTTGTAAGCAGGGGCTTTCCTAAAGCATTTGGCACCCGGGCAGATCCTATATCTAGTACCCCCCATCTGGCCCATCAACTACTGCCCCGTCCCCACACTACTGCCCCCTACTGCCACTCTCCACTAACACACCCCCTCCCCACCCCACCAACTAACGCCTCCAAACCTCCAACTACTTCTCCCCCACTCCTCGCTGACAGACCCCTACCCCACCAACTACTGTCCCGGTCCCACTACCAGACCCCCACACCCCACCAACTAACACCCCCAACTACTGCCCCCCCACTGACAACCCCCCACCAGCTAATGCCCCCCTCCCTCCCCACCAACAGAACCCCAATACCTGTGAATTCCCCAGGTATAAGCACTCAACTTACAGCATTCAAGTGGTTAATGCAGCCTCCGTTCCAGCCAGCCATGCTACAACGGCCTTACAACCCCCCCCCCCCTCATGTGTGGCACGCGTCCCCATTGGTACGCCAATTTTTTTTAAGATCCCCTCACATTTACTTCCTTGATATCTGTGACATGTATTCACTATGCCTTGTGTGTAGGCACTGCTGTGTCACAGAATTCACAGACCCTGCCTTCTGACTACAGAAGGAAGGAATTTTAAGAGGTTGAGTCAGTACAGGAATCACTGCTTGCAGGCAACAAGGTACTATAGGATATATAGTCCTTAGAAAGTGAAAGTAGACAGTAGTGGAAAAGCATGCAGGGAATTGTGGAAAGAGATGACCCGCAGACAGGTAGTGTTGAATAAACAACAGCAATCTGCTTACATACTGTGACTGTGTATATGCATCATAGCTGTCTATCCAGCAGGTGGCACTGCAGTGTTATAGTGTGTTATTTATGGTAATGTAATTGCAGGATGTTCTGTTAATGTTCAGTGTGCACTTGTTTGTATTCAGTTCCTGTCTCTATGATAAAATATATGTTCTGCTATTTCTCCAAGAAAGTAAAGCATATTGCTGTACACAAGAAGCTTCCAGTGCATTATTTCAATACTCTGACAACAGGCAGAACACACAACATGAGAGGAGAATTATCACATAAGCTTAAATTGGTTTGTCAAATATAACTACTGTCTGTATTGTTATTACAATGATGATGATATAAAATGAAAATGTATGCTGTGACCATAGATCTCCTTTAATATGAGGCAGGCGTCTCTACAGACATTGAGGAGTGAAATGGAATCAATGTACTAAAATTTAACATATAGGGGTGTATTGAATACATTCATTGTTACATTCATTGTATTGCAATGAATGTAACATTCACCAAGTAGTCACTGCATAGTACGTCAGTAACTGTAATTTAAAACTCCAGAACTAGAAGGTACACCTGCAATGAATGTTTGGTGGATGCCATATTTGACTGTTTAAAAAAAAAATAATAATGTTGTTGTTAGGCAAAACATTCATATTTGAAAGATAACTGTTCAATAACAAGTGTTTTAATGATATGTGTGTTTTAGTTTACATGAAGAGGGAAGCCATTTTAGCTGCTACCTCCAACCGAATGACCAAGTGTACACTCACCCTGTTCCAACCATCATACAAAAGGAATGCAGCTCTAACTGGGTTTGTGTTATATGAGCACTCAGGAAACGGGTTTAATGAGACCATAATCTAAGCATTTGACCAAGGCTTCTCTGGCCACAGCTATAATATGTTCCTTCTTTGGATTGTTCTCCTCTTTTCCAATAACAGTTAGGATCTCCAGCATTTCAGCCTCCACCATTTGCTTTGCAAGCTCTTTGTCAGCATTAATCAGGTTGTAGACAATCACAACTCCACGGTGCTGAACCTGCAAGTCCTCATTAAGGCAAAGTCTCTGCAGGATCTCCATCCACTGTGTAGTCTAAAAAATGTATACACATATAAAATTATTTATGTATAAAAGGAACATATCGACTTGCAAAGCCAAATAAGAAAGATAAATCACAAACCAATCAGATAGAAGCTAATATAAAAGATTCCATGCATTTGCACAAACCGAAAGGGGCCAACGTTTGACAGCTCTGCTGGTCACAAACACCCCTTTTTTCCATCACTACAAGTATGCTTGGGAATGAACCTAAAACCCAAAAGATTTGACTAAATGTGTCTTCTATTTTAGTTACTTGTACAGTATATGGCAAAACCTGTACCAGGTTGTACTAACTACCTCTGACCCCACTACATTGCTGGATTCTCCCAAATGGTCAAAACACCTCAGGGTTGATTTAGTAAAATTGGAACGTGCTAAATCTGGTGCAGCTGTGCATAGGAACCAATCAGCTTCCAGGTTGTTTGCCAAAGCTTAATTGAACAAGCTGAAGTTAGAAGCTGATTGGCTAAAGTTTAATTATAAAAAATTATTCCTGTGATCTCTGTCATGTCTCTAAATTCAAAGAAAAGACAAGTGGAGGCTTATTTGCTTATATTATCATGTAATCACTGGTGATGATGTAACTGTTAAAACATAGACTACCAATATAAAGCTATGCAATGGTTGTGGCCATGTCATTAAGCTTTTGAGGCCTATGGAAGTAATTACAGACTTCTGGACTATATGTGTAAAGGGCTTATTTTCAGTGAGAAATATGGAGGATGTCACTGTTAACTTGTCCTTCTGAAAGCGGTAGTTGTCTGTCTATCATGCTGACCATCATGCTTCAATACTTTGAATCATTTACTGAGAAAAAGCATGCCGCTAATAATTTATGATTTTCTGATATTAAGAATTGTTCCAAGTCAGTGACTTTGAAAGAATTTAAGCTAATTGGTCAGCGTAATAGCCTGCTTTCTTTCTCTTCTCTGCTTTTTTCATTAGGCCATGAGCCTCCTTCCCTTGCATTCCCTAGTTATGAGAAGGAGGAAGTGGACTCTCAAATGTAAATAGTAGTAATTTTTGAAAGCTGTGTTGGCCAATATGATTGACTCTGTGCCATTTCCTTATGATAGCCACCTAACAAATTATTCATCCCCATTTTAAGCAGATTTGTGGGCCAGTATTTTCATATACAGATGTGTGAAAAAGTATTTGCCCCTTTTGAGATTTTAAAATGTTTGCATATTTGTCACACTAACTCTCTGATGAGAAAAACAGAGTAAATACAAAATGCAGTTTTTAAATGATGGTTTCCTTTATTATAGAAAAAAAGCTGCCCAAACCTGCCTGGCTTTATGTGAAAAAGCAATTGCCCCCTAAACCTAATAACTTGTTGTGCCACCCTTGGTGGCAACAACTGAAATCAAGCGTTTGCGTTTGGCAATGAGTCTGTCACATTGCTGTAGAGCAATTTTGGCCCACTATTCTTTGCAGAATTGTTTTAATTTAGACACATTGGAGGGTTTTCCAGCATGAACAGCCTGTGTAAGGTCATGATACAGCATCTCAATTGGATTTAAGTCTGGGCTGTGACTAGGTCACTCCAAAATCTAGATTTCGCTTTGTTTGAACCATTTGGAGGTGGACTTGCTGTTGTGTTTCGGACCATTGTCTTTCTACATAACCCAAGTGCACTTGCACTTGAGGTCACAAACTGATGGCCGGACATTCTCCTTTAGGATTTTCTGGTTTCAGAATTCATGGTTCCATCAATTATGGTAAGTCGTCCAGGTCCTGAAGCTGCAAAGCAGCCCCAGACCATCATGCTAATGTCTGACTGTTGGTATGATGTTCTTGTTATGAAATGCTGTATTTGTTTTATGCCAGATGTAACAAGACATACACCTTCCAAAGCGTTTAATTTTTGTCTCATCAATCCACAAAATATTTGCCTAAAAGTCTTGGGGATAATCAAGATGTTTTTTGGTAAATGTGAGATGAGCCTTTGTGTTCTTTTTGGTCAGCAGTGGCTTTGGCCTTGGAACTTTCCAATGGATGCCATTTTTGCCCAGTCTCTGCGGTTCATTAGATGTTGCTCTGGGTTCTTTTACGACCTCCTGGATGAGTTGTTGTCATGCTCTTGGAGCAAGTTTTGTAGGCCGGCCACTCCTGGGAAGGTTCACCACTGTTCCAAGTTATATCCATTTATGGATAATGGCTCTCCTCATGGTTCACTGGAGTTCCAAAGCCTTTTAAATGGCTTTGAAACCCTTCCTAGACTGATACATGTACGTTACCGTAGTTTGTTTCTAATCTGTTCTTGAATTTTTTTAGATTGTGGTATGTTGTGTGGCTTTTTGTGATCTGTTAGCATTCTTCACTTTGTCAGACAGCTTATATTTATGTGATTTCTTGATTCAACAGGTCTGGCAGTAATCATGCCTGGGTGTGGAAAGTGAAATTTAGCTCAGTTTTCCAAAAAATAGTGGGTAATCACAGTTCATGTTTCAGCATGGGAGGGGGCAATTACTTTTTCACATAGGCCAGGCAGGTTTGAACAGCTTTTTTCCCTTAATAAAGGAAATAATAATTAAAAAACTGCATTTTGGATTTACCCTGGTTATCTTTGTGTAATATTAAAATTTGTTTGATGATCTGAATCAATTTAAGTGCGAGAAACATGCAAAAAATTAAAAAAATCAGTAAGGGGGCAAATACTTTTTCACACAACTGTATTCTCATTTAAGTAAGGTGTGCCTAATGTTAGCTGAGCTGTACTCACCACTTGTGTTAATTTGTGACATAGCTTCTTCTCGGCTGAGGTCAAAACAGCTAGGGTTCCTGCTGCAGCTCTTTGCAGTTTCACTTCATCCTCTTCACCGCACAGCAATACAACCAATTTCAAACGATCATTTCCTTCCGCCGAGAACCTTTCCTGGATCTACAAGAATGACACCACTAAGTAAGGCTGGTGGACATTTTTGTATTTTGACTGTTAAAATATTGAGCTTGTAAAGTGGTTTTATACTACAGTATTTGTAAAGCCATGGGAACTCCACTGGAGCATTCAGTTTGTGTATTTATAAGCTCAAAGAGATTTTCCCTTTACAAAATAGCAATGTTCCACATTACATCATATATATGAAACATTACATAGATAAGATAAACATGCCTAAAAAAATTATAACAATATACCAATTTGCTAAAACAGAGCAGTACTATGAAAGCAATTAAGATAACTGTCAACAAAAAAAAAAATATCGTCCCACCATATAAATCTGTTAAACTATGTTTTATTAAAGAACGCAGCGGTACACAATGCAAGTTTCGATACATTGAAGTATGGAGTAGCCCAAACTAGTTGCATCATGTCCTGTTGACTGTTGTGGACTGTCTAAAATACTAATGCGCTACCAAATGAGTTTGTCGTTGAAGCTTCTGCTAATATGATCCTTTGGTGTCTTGGGACTTATTCACTACTGAGTTGGGAAGTTTTATTATGGCTGTTCAGAATGGTGCGGTAATTTCAATGCATACTATGGACATATGCTCTGCCTTCTGAAGCTTACTGTGTGAAATTTACAGTGAACTTATGAATTTCCACAGTAAAATTGAATGTACCCACATGGATGGATACTGTCAATGGCATAAACCCACCAGCCTTGCTGTGACACATTTTACATGATACAATAATATCCAGATTCATCAGCCTATTTCTTGATTAGCCATTTTATGGGGTTTGGATTTACAGCATTTATTTTATTTTTGTTTCAAGGATTTCTCGTGTTATTCATGTAAACAGTAATTTTGTGAGATATTTTGTTGGCCTTACTGGAGGCTCAGAATTTTTTTTTTTTTTTATGTTTGGATGGTCTGTGCCTATTTTTCATTTTGTAAAAAATGTTACTTCTACTCCAGTCTGAGAATTTCCAACTTTTCTTGACTCTACCTGTGCATGTGTATTCAGATAGGAATGAGGCATGAACACTACCTTTAACAACTTGTCATCTGCCCACCGTCAAATGACGGCGGGCAGACGACTCCATTATCCTGACATCACGTCATATGACGTGATGTCCCTTTAAAGCCGCGGGCGCGCGCGCACCCGCCGCTCTGCTGGGATCCCGTGCGAGTGCCTGGCGGCAACGATCGCCGCCGGGCACACGCGATTGCTCAGTAACTGAGCTGGGACGTGCAGCTCTGTATGTAAACACAGAGCTGCACGTCCCTGTCAGGGAGAGAGGAGATCGATTGTGTCCCTTGTACATAGGGACACAATCGGTCACCTCCCCCAGTCACCCCCCCTCCCCCCACAGTTAGAACACTCATAGGACACACATTTAACCCCTTCCCCACCCCCTAGTGGTAACCCCTTCACTGCCAGTCACATTTATACAGTAATCAATGCATATTTATAGCATTGTTCACTGTATAAATGTAAATGGTCCCAAAAATGTCAGAAAAGTGTCCGAAATGTCCGCCATAATGTCGCAGTCCCAATAAAAAAATCGCAGATCGCCGCCATTAATAGTAAAAAAAAAAAAAATGCCATAAACTATCCCCTATTTTGTAAATGCTATAAATTTTGCGCAAACCAATCGATAAACGCTTATTGCATTTTTTTTTTTTACCAAAAATATGTAGAAGAATACATATCGGCCTAAACTGAGGGAAAAAATATTTTTTTTTATATATTTTTTGGGTTATTTATTATAGCAAAAAGGAAAAAATATTGCATTTTTTTAAAAATTGACGCTCTATTTTTGTTTATAGCGCAAAAAATAAAAACCGCAGAGGTGATCAAATACCACCAAAAGAAAGCTCTATTTGTGGGAAAAAAAGGACGCCAATTTTGTTTGGGAGCCACGTCGCACGACCGCGCAATTGTCAGTTAAAGCGACGCAGTGCCGGAAGCTTATATTTTGTCTGGGCAGGAAGGGGGTGTAGGTGCACAGTAGGTAAGTGGTTAAGACTAACACACTACAAAAAATGCCAAGGAAAAAGTATTGGCACGATCCACATCAAAAAGCACATGCAATTGGACATGTATTTCTAATGCTGTGTTTCCTTCATTGTTTCATCAGCGAAATAGGGTTTTGGATAACAGTTTATGTTTTGGATGGAAATTTCTGAGGGCAATTAGTCTGATTCATATCTTAATCTTTTGGACACATCAATGTATGAACCAAAAACTAGACAGAATAGGCAAATGCTCAAAATAACGAAACCCTAATGGTTTCAGATGGTCAAGGGATGCAGAAAATAAGCCAGGGGTGGAATATGACATTGGAGAAATACTACAAATAGTTGCCCTCCTCCAGCATTTCATTCACCTAAATGTTTCTCTTCTGGCCTCATTCTAAATTCACTAGCTGCAATTATCACCCAAAATGGGTGCCGTTCATATGCAATAAGCTACCACAGCATCCGCTTAAACAAGGTTATTTCTTAGCAAACACTGATAAGCATAAGGGGGAAGGATTATCACTATAATATATACAGGTCGTTCTAAAAAAAATTAGCATATTGTGATAAAGTTCATTATTTTCTGTAATGTACTGATAAACATTAGACTTTCATATATTTTAGATTCATTACACACAATAGAAGTAGTTCAAGCCTTTTATTGTTTTAATATTGATGATTTTGGCATACAGCTCATGAAAACCCAAAATTCCTATCTCAAAAAATTAGCATATCATGAAAAGGTTCTCTAAACGAGCTCTTAACCTAATCATCTGAATCAACTAATTAACTCTAAACACCTGCAAAAGATTCCTGAGGCTTTTAAAAACTCCCAGCCTGGTTCATTACTCCAAACCGCAATCGTGGGTAAGACTGCCGACCTGACTTGCTGTCCAGAAGGCCATCATTGACACCCTCAAGCAAGAGGGTAAGAGAAGGACCGATTCCAGACCTTGGGGGACCTGCGGAAGCAGTGGACTGAGTCTGGAGTAGAAACATCCAGAGCCACCGTGTACAGGCGTGTGCAGGAAATGGGCTACATGTGCCGTATTCCCCAGGTCAAGCCACTTTTGAACCAGAAACAGCGGCAGAAGCGCCTGACCTGGGCTACAGAGAAGCAACACTGGACTGTTGCTCAGTGGTCCAAAGTACTTTTTTCGGATGAAAGCAAATTTTGCATGTCATTCGGTAATCAAGGTGCCAGAGTCTGGAGGAAGACTGGGGAGAGGGAAATGCCAAAATGCCTGAAGTCCAGTGTCAAGTACCCACAGTCAGTGATGGTCTGGGGTGCCATGTCAGCTGCTGGTGTTGGTCCACTGTGTTTTATCAAGGGCAGGGTGAATGCAGCTAGCTATCAGGAGATTTTGGAGCACTTCATGCTTCCATCTGCTGAAAAGCTTTATGGAGATGAAGATTTCATTTTTCAGCACGACCCGGCACCTGCTCACAGTGCCAAAACCACTGGTAAATGGTTTACTGACCATGGTATTACTGTGCTCAATTGGCCTGCCAACTCTCCTGACCTGAACCCCATAGATAATCTGTGGGATATTGGGAAGAGAAAGTTGAGAGACGCAAGACTCAACACTCTGGATGAGCTTAAGGCCGCTACCGAAGCATCCTGGGCCTCCATAACACCTCAGCAGTGCCACAGGCTGATTGCCTCCATGCCACGCCGCATTGAAACAGTCATTTCTGCAAAAGGATTACCGACCAAGTATTGAGTGCATAACTGAACATAATTATTTGAAGGTTGACTTTTTTTTATTAAAAACCCTTTTCTTTTATTGGTCGGATGAAATATGCTAATTTTTTTGAGATAGGAATTTTGGGTTTTCATGAGCTGTATGCCAAAATCATCAATATTAAAACAATAAAAGGCTTGAACTACTTCAGTTGTGTGTAATGAATCTAAAATATATGAAAGTCTAATGTTTATCAGTACATTACAGAAAATAATGAACTTTATAACAATATGCAAATTTTTTGAGAACGACCTGTAATAGCCATAGCTGCTAGGAGGCATTTAAAGTGTCACTAAATCCACATCATAAGAACTATCAATAAATGGTGTATTACATATTGTTCATACTGACTCAGTCACTATGAGATTTGTTTTCTGTATTCTAAAAAAAAATTAATTAATGATCCTGCTGTTCTCTATCTCCATCTATCTTCTCTTCTGTTCAATTCTCCATTTCAGCTAGGGATTTTACAATGCAAGTGTTAGCAGCTCTGCACATGCTCAGTTTTCAGTGAGTTTCTATGCTGAGCATTTCCTCTCTACACTTGCTAATTTTACTCTGCAGACAGGCTGGGAAAGAGCTGGGTCATGTAACAACTGTATATTGATTGGAAAAAAGGTACTTAGATTTTTTTATTTTTTTAAAATAATTACAGTGCCATCATCCATATATAGATACAGAAGGGACAATGTAAATTAAACAGTGCATTTTTACTATTACTTTAAAGAGGAGGTTCACCCTAAATATACTCTCTCCCATGCGATCCAGCATACTGGCATCAGCGCCAGTATGCTGTTTTTTTTTTTTTAAATCCCCCACTTACTGCGTAATCTTTAATTTTTATTTCTTTCCCCCGTGGTGGATGGCGCCTGTGTAGCGCGTCACATCTTACGAAAATACCCGATTTAGGACTCGGGTATTTCCGGCGCAATGCGCGCCTGCACACAGACCTAGGAGCTGACTGCGCAGGCGCCGTATTTCTCCGAGTCCTATGGCTATGGCGCATCACGCCCTCCAAAAAAAGCCGGAATAGGACTCTGAGAAATACGGCGCCTGCGCAGTCAGCTAAATCGGGTATTTTCGTAAGATGTGACGGGCTGTATAGGCGCCATCCACCGTGGGGGAAAGATATAAAAATTAAAGATTACACAGTAAGTGGGGGATTTAAAGGCAAAAAAACAGCATACTGGCGCTGACGCCAGTATGCTGGATCGCATGGGAGAGAGAGTATATTTAGGGTGAACCTCCGCTTTAAACAAGGTGGAATAGTGTGGACATCTACTTGTAGATAATAAACCTTTTCTACTGAATTCTGTTTAGGTATCCCACACAGTGCACAGAGTAGATGTGATGTCTGCACATCTGAAGAATGCAGACAGAATGACTGACCAGAACCAAAAGGCATATTTAATGTGATTGTAAGGCATAGTTTTTTTCTTTTTTTAAAAACAAATATGTCATACTTACCTCCAACTTACCTTGATTTGATTGACAGCCACGGGAGCCAATCGCTGCGCTGCTATCAATCTATCCAATCAAGAGAACCCATTGGCAGAGTGAAAATTCAGGTGTGAAATTCAGGGCTCGGGTAAATAAAACAGGAAGGTGGTCACTAGAAGTTTTTTCACCATAATGCATAGAATACATTATGGTGAAAAAACACAAGGGTTTACAACCACTTTAATAAAAAGCTTAGAATTTTGCTTAAAGGAGTTGTAAAGGCAGAAGTTTTTTTTTTTATCTTAATGCATTCCATGCATTAAGATAAAAAAAACTTCTGTGTGTAGTAGCCTCCCCAGCACCCCCTAATTACCTACTTGAGCCCCTTCTCTCTCCAGCAATGTCCATGGTCCCCTTAGCTATCCAAGACTATCCTCCTGATTGGCTGAGGCAGAACAGTGGTGCTATAGGCTACCACAGCTGTCAATCAAAGTCAGTCTGCCAATCAGGGGAGAGAGGGGGCGGGGACAGGTTGGGGCTCCGTGTCTGAATGGATACACGGCACTCTGACTCGACTTGGGTGTCCCTGTAGTAAGCTGCTGGCTGAGGGGCACTCGAAGAAGGGGGTTGGAGCAGCGAAGAGGGACCAGAGAAGAGGAGGATCCAGGTTGCTCTGTGCAAAACCTACTGCACAGCGGAGGTAAGTATAACATGTTTGTTATTTAAAAAAAAAAAGAAAAACAAGCCTTTAAATCACTGTAATTTTAATACATTTGTAACTACAACATTCATTTTAAAATATGTTAAAGCGAAGGTCAGCCCAAAAAAAAAAAAATTAAAAGCCAGCAGCTACATATACTGCAGCTGCTGGCTTTTAATAATAGAACACTTACCTGTCCTGCAGTCCAGCAATTTCGGTAACACAGCTGATATTTGTATCAGCTGTCGGGTACTGCCGCCACCATTGCTGGTAAGGGAACCAGCAATGTAGCCTTACGGCTTCACGCTGGGAACATTAATGCACATGCGCAAGGCCCCGCTCCTCTCTCTTACGGGCTTGTGACAGGGGGAGGTGGAGGGAGTCAGGCAGTGACATCATGGGCCACAACGCAAACTCCCGCAAGTGGGAACAGGATACCTGTCAAAGACGGGCATTCTGTCCCTCCTCCCCTCCAAGAGGTGCCAATTGTGGCAACTAAGGGGCAGAGGAAACAAATGAGCGGAAGTTCCACTTACACAAATGTGAAAACCTCATTAAACAATTATTGCCCTACCTGGTACCAAACCAAGTACTGTATGTCTCACTTACCTCTTTGTTTACTGCCAAGTTGCACATACATTCGGTGGCAGCTTGTCGGATCTGTTCATGATTCTCAAACATATAATTCTCTATCTCGGCAAGGGCCTTCTCCTTTATGATTTTTTTCCTTTACGAGAAACATTTAAAAAAGATCACTTAAATATGTAAACATTTTCACTTTCAGTATTTAAACATTTTCACCATTTACTGCTTTTAAAGTTAGAAGTTTTTTAACAACTAAATTTAATAAAGGAACAATAGTTGTACCAGTTTTAGTTTCCAACAGTGATGACATTATGTATTTTTTATTGTCTTTAACAATCAAGTAACAAGCCTCATACTGAACATACTTTGTGTACACTATGCAGACTGTGCATTATGTTTATGAGGCCAGCTTTCCTTGGGAATTTTAAAGCTATCCCAGATCTGCTGTGAGTTCTAATCAATTTAGATTTCTTTGGATTTGCTTTAGAACCTCCACCCAGATAATTGTTCCTGATAACGCTTTAAGGAAACTTCCCAAAGGGCACTCGAATAGTGTGTAGGTTTTCAGCACCAAGAATGTGGAACTGTTCTTGGTGTTCTTGGTGTGGGCTGTGCGGTTCTGCAAAAAGGTCTAAATAAAATGTCCTGACACTTACCTTAACACAAGTTGGCCCTAACCCTACCTTTTCCTAACTCTTAATCTTAAACCGATCCCTGTAGCATCTTTTGTTGTATTGTCTGGACCCAAATGCCAGGTCATTCTCTGTAGCCAAAGGTTTGACACCTCTGAGATCTTCCTTCTGCCCCTACACAAATTCCAACTGGCAAGGCACTAATATGGACTCCCTCACTAGGCCAACAGGAATATGTAGTCACTACAAGGCAGAAAGTGCCAAGGCTTTGCCATTTAACCACTTAACAACCGCCCGCAAGACTATGTACGTCCACAGAATGGCACGTACAGGCACATGGGTGTACATGTACGTCCCTGCCTTGTTGCGGGTCAGGGGTCCGATCGGATCCCCCTTCGCTGTGTGCGGCGGTCGTCTTACCTCCGGGAGCAATCCGTGCTGAGGGGCGGCTGTTTGTTTCTGTCCGCCCCCTCGTGATCGCTCCCAGTCAATCCGGCATCCCCCCGCCGTGTCACTTCCTCTGCCTGTATAATGTAAACACAGGCAGAGGAAGTGAAGTGAGCTCTCCTCTCGGCGGTATTTTCAATCCACCGAGAGGAGAGAAAAGTCACAGTAAGTCGCACCAACACTACACTGACACCACACACATAGGCACATTTAACCCCTTCCGATCACCCCCCCCCCAGCCCCCTGTCACACTGTCACTGATTGCAGTGATCATTTATTTACTGATCACTGCATTTAGTGTCAGTGTGACAGTTAGTGTGACAGGCAGTTAGTGTTAGGTCCAGGGTAGCCCCGTTTTCCCCCTGATAACATTTTAACCCCTTGATCACTGCCCTAGTTAACCCTTTCACCCCCTATTGCCAGCGTCACTAAGCAATCGTTTTTCTGATCGCTGTATTAGTGTCGCTGTTGCCGCTAGGTAGCTAATTATTTTTTTTTCCATTTTTTTTTTTTTTACAAAAGACATGTGGCTAAATAAATTTTGGCCTAAATTTTTGATTAAAATTGAGTTTATTAGTTTTTTCTTATAACAAAAAGTAAAAAATATATTTTTTTTTTTCAAAAAATTAAAATCGCAGAGGTGATCAAATACCATCAAAAGAAAGCTCTATTTGTGGGAAGAAAAGGACGCAAATTTGTTTGGGAGCCACGTCGCACGACCACGCAATTGTCTGTTAAAGTGGCGCAGTGCCGAATTGTAAAAACACCTTTGGTTATTTAGCAGCATATTGGTCCGGTCCTTAAGTGGTTAAAATTGTCTCAGCCTTCAGAGGTAAAGGGGGTCGATGAAATCTGTTGCTAGCAGTTTTATGTTTTTAAGTGCTGCATTCAAACACAGAGGGCATCTCACAGTAAAAGAGAAGTGAACATGTGAGCTTGGAGCTGGACTTTACCCTAATCCTTAGAATCAATTCTTAACATTTTATCTTATCCCTAAAACGTAACACTTAAACTCCTAAAAACCAAACCCTTACCTCAAACTCCTACTCTTAACACCTACCTTAGCCTAACCAATAACATAACCTCTAACACTTAAATTGTGCAAATACATATTTACTTTTTTGAGTGTCTTACTCTGAATTCAATCCAAATAATGCCAAAGAGCTCATTACCGAGAACCAAGACCTCTCCATCAAAGCACCCACAGATCTGATTACCCTACTAAACTCTGCAAGCCCCCCAAAACTTTCAAAGAAGCATTGTTTATTTCATCTGCATCCATGGCTGTAGGTTTTGGTCAAAACCCTATTCTTCATTACCATAGGCAAGAATAAGTACATGCACTGCGTGGTACACCCTGAACCTAGTCCAAAATCTCAGTCAGTAAATTTTCATAGTAATTATGTTTGATGAGGAACCTGTTTTCTCTTTCTATGTATTCTTGCCATTGTAATTCTACTTAAAAAATATAACCACTGCAAGCAAGGCCACATTCTACACTTATTAATCTTTATATAGTGTATCACATTAATGTTCAGTAATCACTGACACACATATACAGTAGTACCATCAGCTGGTATTAAACATAGTGATCTGAACACATTCTTTAAATTTAAAGGAATTTATGTGGCATGTAGCTTGTTAAAAATGTAAAGATTAAGTTTTATTTTGCGAACATAAAACCAACCTTAATTTGTCACTTTTCCCAGCAAGGTTGGTCAGGCCTAAAAGTGCTTCATAGTTCTGCATACCATCTTTCTCTGTGTTTAGAAGACTGACCAGGGGACGTACCACTTCATATACCTGGAAGTATACCAAAATGCTTATAAAGAGCAGTCTCCAAAACATATATTTATGTGGTAGCATTTTCTCATCCAAGAATAAACTGCTTTAAAGCTTCTACTTCTTGAAAGAAACAGTGTAATTTATTATAACTATTAGTAGACATTGATATTTTTTGCATTCAGAAGCATTACCCAGTCCATTATTAAAGCATTCCATTGAACTGGCTAGAGCCTGCTCTTGTGGAAGACTATTCTGTGTTTGTACGGTCCTTATCGCAAAGAACCTCTAAATGACTATTTTGCTGGTTAAATACATTTGTGGCAAGTTGGCAACTGACAAAATGACAGTGTGTATAATAATGATTATATATACAGATTCATTTACAGGCAGAAATTGCCTGTAATTTTAATTGTGGAGTATTTTTACAGCTTGTTTAGTCCTTTACAATGCACCCTAGTAAACCCCCATTCACACAGGCATATTAGTCCATACATCTGTGCAAAGGGGCTGTCTTCGGTGCAAACCCGTGCCTGCAGCCTTATCAAATCAATGACATGCGCTCAACTGCACAGATCTTTATGAGTATGCAGGTTTGATGCACATATCAGAATGCAGTCTGTCTGTGTCCTTATCCATACATCATGCATGGGTGTACATTCCTAGATGCACATGAAGATGTGTACAGGTCCATGCAGCTGGCTGCATGTCACAGATTTTCTGCCTGCACAGGTCTGCATGGAACACCTGTGCATCCCATACAGGAAAAGACAGCCCCTTTGAATGGGGGTATGGATTGGTACATCTGTGTGAATGAGGCATAAAGCTCTCCACTTGTACCTCTGTATGGTAAGGCTAGATAGTAATTTGACCTCAGCAGCAGGGCCGTTTGAAGGAATTTGGGGGCCCCAAGCAAAATGGGGGCCCCCAAGCCCCCCGCACGCAAAACCTACGTTAGCGCTATACTAATTTTTTAAACCCGTGTTCTTACCCCCTTGTCCCTATGTTTTTCTAATCTCACCTCCACATCTTCCCTGTAGGCTGACGCTGTAGCATGGCCGAGCTTCTCTTCCTCCTGTCAGACCAATGTTCTATCATTATTGGTCCCCAGCCGCCTATCAGATAGTGCCTGGCCGTTCCGGGCACCATGCGGTACAGGAGATTCCGTTTCCTGTGTTCCTGGCCGGACTGAAAGGAAGTGAGTATTCAGTGTGCACTTCCTGTCAGTCCGGCCGGGAACAGGAAACAAAATCTCCTGTACCACGCGACAGGACAAGACTCCAGGAGGAAGGAAGAGGAGCTTGGCCACGCTACAGCCTGGGAAGGGGAAGTTGGGGGCCCCAGGCCAGCTTGGGGCCCCAAACAATTGTTTGTTTTGCCTGTCCTGTAGCGACAGGCCTGCTCAGCAGTCAAGGTTGGGAGGATAGCTGTAGGCATTTGATCTAGTAAAATACATACCCTTTCTCCTGGGAATGCAATGTCAGGGTTAGATATAGCTGCTATTTTGGCAAGACCATGAGCGGCCTTTGTCTTCCCAGCTTCAGTACCTTCCAGAGCCAATGGAATCATGACCTATCAACACAAAGAGCAATGGTTGGTATTGTTAAACCTTCTTGGTTAGGAATAGCTAACAACTGAATAATTTTAAGACCTGTTGGATTAATAATAAAGAAGGGATATTGTTAAGCACTTTACCTTGCCACCCCCTTGTGCTACAATAATTCCTCTGTCCTTCGGATCTTCACACAATGCCAGGAAAACCCTAGAAACAGTACAATGTAAATTAAAAGAAACAGCTATTTTTTTTTATCTTGCATTCAATGATCTCTAAACTGTTTAAAGTTGTTGTAATGGCTTACGCCTTTTTACCTCAATGTATTATATGCTTTAAGGTAAAAAACCTGAGTTTAATCTAGATCCAGCAAAGCGCACAAAAGCAGAGACTCTCTTTGCTCTCTTCCTCCTCATTGGCTCAAAGCTGCTGTTAATCACAGCCAGTGACAAGGGAACAGGGGGCAGGTCTGAGTCATGCTCAGGAGCGAGCCTGCATGAGTGCGCCCATAGCAAGTAGCTTGCTATTGTATCATATATATTTAAAGGTAAACTATAATGGTCTGGGGTAAATTTTATTTGTGATTTACTTAAATTTGTTTTTAAATAGATGTCTTTTTTTTTTGAACTATGCATATACAATGTTTGTGTTACTAATAATTATTTAACACATGAGCTATGGAGAGAACGGGTATTCATCTTTTTCCTTCAGCAGTAAAGATACATTTTGTTCTAGGTAATATTACCTGGCTAGCTGTTCTTTGGTTTGATCTGTAAGGATAGAGCTGTCTGCTTTCAACATGCAAGCAAGGGTGGATATCACATCAGCCTTCAACAGTCTCTTAACTCGCTTGGTCACAAAGTCTTTCTTGTCCTAACAGAACACAGAAGAAAATCGAATAAATGCAAAATAGGATAGACAGTTTTCTCAAGCCAAATGACCAAAAACTATGCAGCAGGACAGAACCAAATAGGTTACAGTATTTGTCTTAAAGTAAAGTAATCACTCTGAAGCACAATGTTTTCAGGGTGTAGTTAGATGTTAAATTATATTTTATTAATTCACTATTTCAACAAGTGCTGTTATACAATATTCTGTACAGGTACTAACCTAGATGTGTTATAACTCTGGGTACCAAATATTTTTTGGGTGCTTAACCAGATAATTAAAAAAAAATTTGTCCCAGTTGTGTGCATAAAAACCAAACATGGCCCATTATCTGTTTTATAATGTGCCCTTCTCCAATAGGTGACTTACCTTTGGGTGCTGTTCAGGAACATGTTGCTTTGAGAATTTGGCCAGTTGTACCAGCTCAGGAATGACCTCTTTCACATCATAACTGTTTGTACAGTTAACCAGAGTGGAAGCAACTGAGTACAAGACTGTCTTGTCACTTGTCTGTGGGAGTAAATGCTGAGATGTCAACTCATCGGTACAGAGCAAGCATTATTAATATTATAAAAATAATAGCATGCCAAGTCAACATTTTGGCTGTACAAACCTTAGCCAGTTCAAACATGGCCTGCAGAGATTGTTCATCTTCAACAAAATCATCCTTAACATCAGCATCTAAAGTCAGATAAGCCAAGCCTTCAACTGCCCACTTTCTTGTTTGTATGTCAATGCTGGGATTACATAGCCACCTATAAAGAACATATAATATGTACTGTATGTAGTATATTTGTGCATGCTGTGATAGACATACAGTAAATAGTGAAAAGCTTTTATTGTATAAGGTACTTACTTCCTGCATTGTTTAGCAAGTTTATCTGTAGATCCCTCAGCAAACTGCCTTAAAGCGTAGTCTGAACCACCAGCTGATCCCAGCTTGCAAAGACCCTGGAAATGGAAAACCATACAAAATAAGTAAGAATTTATCAAATATCCAAGAACCAGGCACCTAGTGTAAATATGACTGCCTCTTACTTAGTATACTGCAACCAATGAACCTGCTACCATGCACAGCCAACTGGTGACAGTTTTTGTCTATATCCGATCAAGGCCATATTTTATGTTGGCATAATGCTACTTTTGACCCAAAAGAAATTTTTTAAAAGAGAAGTTTAGGAATACAACAAAAAAAAATCCATATTCACCCACATGGTTACAGCACTGATCCTAGCTGCAGCTGTCCCCTGCCAGCTTTACAGCAAGAACTGATCGCTGATCGCAAGAGCCAGTGGCTATCAGTCACCGACTCTCTGACCTTGCCCCTCCAATGCAGGGGGTGGGAGTGGCTGGCTCAGGCATTCAGCCGCTTGTCTGTCCAGGCATTTGAGTGGATCCTAATTGTCAAGTTGGGCTGTTTTCAGAGCCTGGAATGGGTCAGTGACTAAGTTCCATAGGAGAAGTAGGACCAAAATTGCTTTCACTACACTTCTCCTTTAATTGATTTTTAAACTTGTAGTAAATATTTTTCTCATCTTTCCTCTTTTTCACAGCCCACTCTGCAGTGCAGTTGAGCATCATGGTAAATGTAGTTCCAAAACATCTGGGGTGCCAAGATTAGCCATCACTGGCCTATGGTCTAGCTAAATGGGTTAATAACCCATTATTATTACAAGGTCATATTTTAAACCAACAATGATGAGTGAGGTCAGTGAAAAAGTAATTTATAAGAGGGAAAATTACACAAGGTAGCAACTTCCATTGAGGTACTCTGACTTGTATAGCAAGGGTCACATAAATTCATGTCTCTAAAGTGAAAGCAGCACAGATCAAATTTAAAGTTCAATGTCAGGAACATTGTGCCCGGCTGCCAGCTTGGATTCATGCTCATAAGTATGCACATGTTTCTGTGCATAGAAGCCTCGCTAGCTAAGCAACCTGTGTGCATGAGTACACACATTACCATGCATGCATGTCCACCATGGATAGTAGGTATATTTAAACTTGCATAGGCTCACTACTGAATGGTTTTTCAAATGTGTTCCTGTGACCCATGATCTCTGATCTTGAACCTTGCGCCTGACCTTATTTACTGACCCAGCTTCTGCCTGACTTGTCCTTGGATTTCACCCTTTCCTGCATCTAGGCACTTCTGCCCTTCTATAATCCTTGCAGGTCCTGTTGTAACTTTTAGGGAAGCTCATGTATGAATTGTGGAAGAGGTCAATCTTGTCACCTTGGGCTCCTCCTACAGGTACATGGCACTCAAAGTAAAAGACACTAGTCCCATCCACTCTTTGAGCTTGCAGCAACTCTTAACTCTCACTGTTAAGCACCTACATTTCTATATGCAACAGATTTTTGGAAGTCACAAGTCTTTGCAGGCCCTGTTGTAGCTTTTACGGGAGCTCGGAAAGGAATTGTGCAAGAGGTCACTTTCATCATCTTGGGTTCCTCATACAGGTACATGGCACTCAAGTTAAATGACACTGGTCCCATGCACTCTTTAAGCTCGTGGCAACTCTTAACTTTCACTGTCAAGCACCTACGCTTATATATGCTACAGAATTTTGGAAGTCACATGGTAGACACAGTAATCAACGGTGTTGAAAGCATAAAATATTTCAGTTTTCTCATACTCACCACCAAAGCACGGATCTTAATCTTTTCATTCTTTGTTTTCTTGTAAATGTCTTTTAACATAGACACTCCATTAGTGATGATGAAGGAGGCACGGCTAAACTTTGTAGAGGCATGAATGAGAGCTTCCACTGCAACCAGCTGGTCTATCTCATTTTCTGATGCTGTCAGTGCTACCATCATTTCCATTACACCCTGCAGCCCAAGCAATTTGTTTCCCAGGTCAAATGGTCCTTGCAGAATACCTGACACAGTTTGTATGGCATGTAAGTTCTTCTCCATATTCTTAGGGTCAAAATTACCACTGCGAGAAAAAACAACAAATGTTTGTCATGAGGCTAAACAGTAAGATGTAAAATGGAGAGATAATATACAGTGTAAAGAAAATGTTCTCGAATGCATTGAAATTTGCAACATGTACCCTCTGGTATGGCCTACTCAAATCACAAGTAGCCCATGGCATACATACTTTTATTCTTATATATGCGGTTCTTAAATGGAGGTATCTATACCTATCTGGCAATGCAGACAAGGGCACTCTCCTCCACATATGGTGGCAATGCCCCCTGATTGTTCCCTATTGGCAGGCGGTATGCAAAATTATCAGATTGATCACTGAAACCGAGTTGAAATTAGATGCAGCCTGTTGCCTCCTGCATATCTCCAGCATGTCGTATCGGAGTTATAAGAACTCTTTGTCTAAACACCTTTTAAATGCAGCCAAAGCTCTTGTCCCCCTGTACTGGAAGTCATCCAGGGTCCCAACGACTCGAGATTGGCTGGCCAGAGTAACTGACATCTACAACATGGAGGAAACTGTAGCCCAATCCTCTGATCGTGCTGACAAGTTCTTTCAAACATGGTCTCCCTGGATCCAATTTAAATTTTCTGAGATATATGAAAAGTTGATAACTGAATCCTAAACAATTAAATGGAGTGTGTCTGAGATGATTGTCCACACACTCACCAGCCCTCCGACACCCTACTGGAGCTGACACACTTCTACCCCCCTGCCCCCCCCTCACCTTCTCAACTGCTCTATTCTCCTTCTTATTTGTCTATCAAGCCTTACTCAAAATCACTTTCTAAGTTACGGTGAATTATCAGAGTATCTATTTTTCGAAGACGCCAGAAGTACACTGCAAATGCCGATATGTACACTTTGCATTTGTCTCTTGATATGTATTATCTTTAAATGCCAAATACGATTAGTTGTCACGATTACCTTTTGATAATGTATCATATGTCGATCTGTTTGAACTATGTACTATGCACTTGTTGGGAGCTGCGTCTCCCGTGTTCACCTTTCTACTTTTTCTCTAATAAACTGGATGTTATAATCTATACCTATCTGTGTATGCCAACCATATGATGGGCATATGGGCCTAGATCTATGATTTTTTTAAATATTGCTAGATTATATTATTAATTGTTGATTGTGATCGTGGAGGGTCAAACCAATCAGCAAACAAATCACTCAACATGGATGTCTTTCCACTTCCCTGTATTGCCATTTGATATGTTGGTGTGGTCAGAATTTACATGGTCTGTAACTGCACCCTAATTCTATGTTTTAAATGCACACAACAAAATAAAAAAATCTCACTAGTAGTAAACTTGAGTTTTTTGTGATTTGCCTTTTTATAAAAATACATAATTTTTTCCAGATGTTCTGTTCTCAGCTATCCTTGTCCAAAGTAAAACATCTTACTGCCATTTTTTGAGGTCATACTGGTAACTAATAAGATTGGTGATGATGAAGATCTCAACAATTTTGCAGAGGAGTATGGAAATATATTGGAGGCTGTATTTGTAAAAATGTTAAGGACCAATACCTTTATGTTTTTTAAATAACTCTAATTGGATTTATTTTAGATACAGCATGGTATGCTATTTGCCAAGACTGTTTAAAAATAGCCAAAGTACACTTGTCTGTACACATACCATGGGTTAAGGGGCAATAATGCAGAATATAAATATCTTTAGTACAGCTAGGTATTTTCCCCAAAAAAACGTTTTAATGATCATTTTCTTTAATGGGAATTATATTAACCTGGTAGAGCATTGTAGCATTAATCACTGTCTTTTCAAATATGTAAATTATTGTTAGATTACTTACGTTATGTACTCCTCACATATTACACGGAAGTTGTCTCTTTCAGGGTCACAGCGCATGTCATCGTATAGCTTATTCACAAGAATGGAAGCATTTAAACGGGTGTTCGCCGTGAGTGGAAGGCTGTTTGGCAATTCTGGGATTTGCCCCAAAGTCTTTAATATCTTCTTCAGTCCTGTCAGTAAAAATTGTATTGCTTTATATATACAGCTCTGATCACTGACAACCTCATTGTTTTTGCATTTCAAAGGCCTGAATTTATTTTCCCTTTTACATTTTTCTACGCTGTCCTTAGTAGTAGCTAAAATAGGTGATTGCATATACTTTGAGTGTTATTTAACAATAAATATATGACTTTCAAACAATTGTCTACACACAGGCTTTATAGAGGCTACAGAAGTACCTATGACATAAATTATTATATGAGATAAACATAATGTACAAAAGTAATTCGGTAATCCTTTGCCATAGGTGCATGTTTTTTTGTAAATAATATGAAATATAACATTTTGTTTACAAATTTTTACAAATTAAATTAAATTTACCAAAAGTCATTACATTTTTTTTTTTAAGTACAAAGCCTCATTCCTAGCTCCCATATTGCATTTTCTTTCATCTTTGTGTTTATTCCTTCATTCACTCATTTAAAAAAAAAATAATAATTAAGAATTACATTGTTAGTTGCTAAACCCTGAATTGAAGTATAAAATGTAACAAATAATATAAATCAAGACAGGCAAATTAACATTTATTTTAATTAAAGTGTTGCAAGATGATAGCATCTGTCTAAAAGGAAAATAAAAAGATGAAAAAAGCAATTTGGGGCAAAAACATATTTGCGTTATCAATTGTATAATGCATTTTATTAAAACATGTTATTTTGAGAGTTGTAAAATATTTGTTAATGTCACCTGTGTCAATTACGAACAGAGATCTGGTGTTGTCCTTAATCTTCTGGTCTTTTCGGGGGACATTTTTATTAAGCAGATTTAGAGCCTGATCCCTGCCATGTCCGGAGACCTTTTTACTAACAAGCATGTCCAACAAGTGGGTGGTAATCATCTGGAGGTCCTTCCTGCTGTCTGTAACAAAACATTTAAATGAAGATGTAGGAATCATTCATACCTATGTTCACAGTGTGCCAGTATGTACTATAATAAAATAAAGGATACTGTATATAGTGTATAATCTTAGGATTACAAAGCAAAACTTTTAAAGACAATTAATGGCAAAAATTGCAAAATAGTTGGAGAATATTGCTTTGTTCGTTCTTAGCACAAAAATCTAAGGCTGACCAAATATGTCACAATCTCATTGTAAAATGTTCTTTCAATTTGCAGTAATGCATGCAGGGGCCCCTAACTGAGTACAGGTTGAAAAGATTATATATTTATATTTCTGCATCATTGATTACTGTATAATAATTGCCAACTTTATGCTATTGTGTAATCTTATTGCGCTGTGTAAGTACCCATTTTTCTTAACCCCTTCAATACAGGGAATTTTCACCCCCTTCCTGCCCAGACCAATTTTTAGTTTTCAGCACTTTTGCACTTTGAATGACAATTGCGCAGTCATGCAACACTGTACCCAGACTAAATGTTTATGATTTTTTCCCCCCACAATTAGAGCTTTCGTTTGGTGGTATTTGATCATCTCTGCGGTTTTTATTTTTTGCGCTATAAACAAAAGAAGAGCGATAATTTTTTTTTAAAAAACACTATATTTTTTACTTTTTTATTTAATAAATATCATTTTTTTTTTTATATTTTTTTTTCCTCAGTTTAGACCGATATGTATTATTCTACATATTTTTGGTAAAAAAATAAAAAATAAAATCGCACCAATCGTATATTGATTGGTTTGAGCAAAAGTTATAGCGTCTACAAAATTGGTGAGAGATTTATTGCATTTTTATTTTATTCATTTTTTTACTAGTAATTGCGGCGATCTGCGATTTTTTATTGTGACCGTGACATTGCGGCGGACACATCGGACACTTTTGACACGTTTTTGGGACCATTCACATTTATACAGCGATTAGTGCTATAAATATGCATTGATTACTGTGTAAATGAGACTGGCAGGGAAGGGGTTAACATTAGGGGGCGCTGAAGGGGTTAAAATGTTCCCTAAAGTGTGTTCTAACTGTAGGGGGAAGGGACTCACAAGGGGAGGAGACCGATGTGTGTTCCTCTGTACTGGGAACACACATCAGTCTCCTCACCTCTGACAGTTTACACACACACAGATCCACACTCCTGCCGTGACTACCGGCAATCGCCCCAGACCTAGATCGCCGGGAACAAAGGACGTCATATGACGTCCACCTGGCTCGAGGGAGGGTTTGTGACGGCGTCATTTTACAATGGCCCGGTAAGGAAGAGGTTAATTATTCTCAATAAACTTCAAGTAAAATTAAAGATTGTTCATGCAGGCCTTCACTTTTTTTCTGTACACATCTTAAGAAGATTTGTACAGAGCTTATTCAGATTGAAACATGTATGGCCAGTTTAGGAGGCTGTCTACTGATTTCTATCAGTACAGCCCCAACTCTTTAGTGCCTATTACATAAACTGCATTGAACATACGGGTTCAACTTCGATGTACAACATATTATATCCAAATTTTCCAGAGCTCTTACCTAAAACCAAAGCCTCTTCTTTCCCATGGTCCTTTCGATCCTCTCCTGTCAGAGAGTCCACAATATTCTGTACCAGGTTGCTTGTAGCTATAGCAATTTCTTCATGATCAACTGCCATAATGCTCAAGATTTTATTGATACCCACAAGATGTAGGATAGCTGTAGCCTTGAGGAAAAAAAAAACATATGCAATGAAAAACTAGAAAATTCACATACTTTCAAATGACTAAGTTCCCATGACTAAGCTCTGAGGGGCAGAGCGAAACACGTTGGGGGTGTGGCCTGCTAGAGTCCAGGCTGAGGTTGCCACTTACTAATTTTAGAGAAAGCATCGATGTGCGGCTACAGGGAGTCCTTTCTTCTCCTTTGTACATTTCTTTAGAAAAGCCTTGTTTTTATTAACCTGCAACTTGTTCCATATACTATATTTATATTGCTGATCCGGCCACACTTTGTTTTTCATTATAGTAAGGAAGGGTTAGAACATCTACCATGTTTTATTGCTGTTTAAAGACTGTCTTTGAGTATAACTAAAGGCAGAACTTTTAGTAGAGAGGGATTAGAACACTTGTCAGTTTTTATTGCTGTCTGTGCACCCATTAGGGAGATTCACACTCTCTATTTGTCCTGTTTACTATTATGATTGAAAGTGAAATAAAAAATGGCAGATTATGGGTTGTACCCAGAAAAATAATAGAGGGGAATGCTAACCTTGCCCTTAATTTACCTAACACTTTACAAAAAGAATTTGGCTGGAGATATTCATTTTTTTTTTTAATTAATAAACTTCTATAGGTAATGAAGTCCCATGCAGGTACCATGGACAATAAGGAATTTAAAGTTTGGCAGGCCTTAGAAGTTAGAAAGTAGAAACTGACAAGGTCCGAAAAATTGCATACACTTACTCTTGCTCTGTGGCCAGTGCACATGCCAGAAAGGGTCCTCACTGCAGAAAGAATCAGCTCTGGGTCTTTGGTATCCACCAATTCCATTAGAAGGTTCACACCATTGTTCTGGAAAATTCTCTCAGCACCTGCATCTTCCCTGCCCAGAACGATTAGATTGTTGAGAGCCTGCGAAAAAGAGCATTTGAATATTAAGGCCTGATTCACACATATGCAGTTTGAATATTTTAGTTGCATATTGCGTTTTTTCAATACACCTTTTTGATCCATTGTCTATGGAACTAAAAAACAGAAAAAAGTCCCTGGCCCTTTCCAGAAAATGCAGAGATGTGAACGTGACTCATAGGATTAAATGGACTGTAGTGTGTTTCTGCAAAACTGAAAAGGCACAAAAAAATGCAAAGGTGTGAACCAGGCCTAAAAGGAGATTGCACAACAAATATTTTATGTGCCCAGTCTTATAAACAAAGCCACATATTTAAAACTGTGAGGCCGGATTCACACCTATGCGAATTGGTTGCGGCTTAAACCACATCTAATATGCAGAACATTTCTTTTTTTTTTTTTTTTTTTTTTTTGTGCGTGAGGAGCCGGATTGCAGGAGTTGGGAGAAGGCAGACCCTCCCCCCGGAGGCAATCGCCATCCTTCTCCATGCCCCTGGTGGCAATGGCGGGTGTGAAGGGGGGACTCCCACTCACCCCGCCCTACCTGCTCCTCTTGGGAGCCCAACTGGGGCCCAACGGGACCCCAATGGGGCAGAGGGACTCCCCCTATGAGGGAGTGAGGGGGCCTAGCCCACCCAGCCAGCCCCGTAGGTCCTTCGCCTCTCTTTATTTTAAGAGACCGCATGGCCAAAGTGCATGTGTTTTTAAACCAATTTTGTGTGCGTGCAAGTGTGGTGGTTTTTGTGGGGGGGGGGGGGTGGGCGTACTAAGCACAGGCGTACCTTGCATAGCACACCCACCGGGAGCCGGGCTGAGACCACCAAACTCAATTCACATGTAGCCGAGACCGGGATCCGAACCCTTGGCTGCAGAGGTGAACGGCTTGTCAGCGCAGTGTCAATCACGTTGAGCCACCACAGCTCCCTCAGAACATTTCTAAATACATTGTTTTCAATAAGGCTGGTTCGCACGCGTGCGGATTTTATGCCTTGCGGTGCGGCTCAGGTGCGAATTCAGTCCCATTATCTTCTATGGGTACGCAGCTGATTCGCAGATGTGTTCAGTTCTCTTCAGGAATTTCTCTCATTCAGCTCAATACACTTCTCCCCCACTCTCCTCTCACCCATAACTTCTCCCAGGTCTCACTTCTGTTATCTCCCTGCAGAGATTACATAGCTTAAACTGGATTCCGGCCTGAAGCATGCATATGAACTATATAGAATGTTTATTTCTATAATTATTATTTTTACTTTCTGTTATTTTTTTTGTTCTGTGTTTTGCAAAAATGGCTGTTAATATTAGAGAATTTAAGAAATCAAAAAATATATATTTTTTTTACCTTTTCTCGCTTTTCTTTTTCGCTGTTTGGGTCCAGCAGGATCTCAAACATGTTCTGAACACGAGAGTCAGTGGAGAACTGAACACGAAGCTGTGAATTAAGAGAGAGAGGTCGATTATGATGATATAGCATACAATTTATCTAGATAATTTAATCTCAGTGAACAGTATAGTATTAACGTGATTGTGTACCCTTATATATTTCAAGTGAAGTGAATGGCCTCAGGTGAAACACAGAGATTAAACAAATCCTCCTACATAAATTGTACTTGTTTATCTGCAGCCTTCTCTTCTTTTTTTTTTTTTTTTCTATTGAAAAGTCTGTGGCGTGCAAAACACAACCCAAAAACTTCACCCGGTGCAGGAAAAATGTGCACACACATAAAGAGTGACACAAAAAACTGTGACGGGTGCATCGTCAAATAGTCCTCCAGGGAGAACCCAGCTCTGATCCCCCGGGGCGTTAGGCTCCTGGCAGGGAAAAGAGTAATAGGAGTCCAAGTAGCCGAAACCACGAGGACCCCACTAAGGCCCATGCAGCCGAAACCACATGGCCTAACATCCTCAGAGGGACTGCCGAAACAGAACCCTCCTCGGTGAGGCTCCCCCGAAGGGAGACCCCATGAGAGTAGGTGAACTAAGCCAGAAGGCCATGTCCACCTACTCCCAAGACTTTCAGAGCCGGCCCGAGGACCAGCACCCTACTCATCACACAAAAAGTGCAGGTGCACCAACATAAAAAGAAGAAACGTGACAAACGGGGTAAAACAAAAGAAAGTGGGGGAGAAGGAAGGTGGGAGAGTGAGTGGAAAGTGATCAACGTGCAATACGTTGACCGGCCCTCCGGCCAGGAAACAAAAATTCCCCTGGTCCTAGCCAAAAGGCTCGGCCCTAAGGGCAGGTGTTAAAAAAGTGTGTGTGGAGATCGGTGACCTAAGGTGCCACACGTTGAGTGCCCCTCAACACTCAGTGCAATGTATGGCACCCCTGGACTGCCACTCCAGGGGCATTATCTCCGCAGACTTTTCAACGGACCCTGACCCCCGGTCCGGACCGACAGCACCCTTCACAGCCAGGAAGGTAGGAGAAGAGGTTGGGGAGAGCCAGCCGCAGCCGACTACTACCCACAACCCCCATCTCTCCCACCTAATTACATTCGGGAAGTACTACCCGCCTCTCCCCGAAAGGATTAGCAAAGGTTCCCTCGCCGAACAACTGACTGGGGCAGACACCACCGGATCCAGGCCAAAGGCCAGGGGCCCAGCCCTTCAGCTTCGATCTCATGCCTCTCTGCCCCGATCAGAAGGCTTTCGCCTCTACGCCAATAGGCTTTGCGTCCACCGACTGCCATCCCTTTCCCCCTCGCCGAGTACTGGGGACAGTCGGTTTAGCGCCACCTATTGGCAACTGATAAGAACAGATACTACACTTGATCTTAGCCAAAAGGCCGAGAAGCAGCCTTCTCTTCTCTACAGCCAATCAAAATGCAGAATATATAAAACCTGTCTGAGATTTCAGAAAGTAGGAGTTGGAGAGCTAAAATTACACATTGCAGAGCTCAGTGAGAGCTGATTGGAGGGAAGGGAAGCACAGTAGCGTGACACCAATATGCATGGAGCATTCTGCAGGTGGCAGTGCACTACCAATGCATATCTGCCTTATACAAGCAACTGATTTATAAGTGCATTTTTATTTTTAATAAATTATGGTATTTGCATTAATGCGTTAATGAGCCCTCTCATTGCTTTTATTATAACACGCTGTGAGAGACATGAGCCCGGATCCATCCTATCCTAATCCTTTGAGGCTGGCTGTCAACCAACCCTCGGCTGTGATTCGGTTTATGCGCATATGATCCCTTAATTAGGATCAGTTTTTCTGGTAAGCAGCCATTTATGATGGTTTTGAGCACAGTGGTGAAGCACAAGCGCCTTTGCTTCATTTATTTTACACAAGAACACTTTCTTTCATCTCTTTGCATGTGGGGCATTTGGAACCACAGATCAACTTTTAGCAGAGAGATTATATGAACTGTGGGAGAATTTTCATATTATCTGAAACACAAGTTTAATCGGTCGTATTTGTTGGAGCATAATTTAAATTGGAATAATATTGTAACATGCTTAATTTATTGCACTTAAAGCTGAGCTTCAGTAATTTTTTCATATTTCCATCTATTAAATCTTCTGCCTTTGTTGTTTTAACTTGGATAGTAAACATGTTTTTCAGCCAGTAAATACCTTATACAGCCCACGTCCTGTTTCTTGTCTGGTAATAAAGCCAAGACTTATGACATCATGCACAGCTCTCTCTCTCTCTCTCTCTCTCTCTCTCTCTCACTCACTCTAGTGAGAGTTTGCCAGGAAGGGAGGGGGGAAGAGTCATAGGAGGACCAATTAGAGCTGCAGAGCTGGAGGTGTGCCTCTGTGTGAATCCAGGAAGTGAACAGGCAGCAGCTTCAGCTTCCAACGGTTAAAATGGATGCATACAGACTCAGTGGAGGGAGATTTTTGCAGCATATTTGGCAAGTACAGAATCACAATATATATATATAAAATAATATGCAAAGTTGTTGGAGGGAAGCTTTAGAATAGCAAAAATGTTCTCATTACAAATTATGTGAGCAGACTGCAGTTCCTCTTTAATAGCACATCATATTAGCACTCTTTATGCACTCTATTTATGCACATAGCACTTTTATTGTGTGGATTAATATATATATTTTTTGGTGAAATCATAATGCTATGATATTTAGAATGATGATTTGTATGTTTTTTTATTTATTTTGTTTTCAAATGACTATATATACCTAATATTTCCTTGGGATTCAAAGGGATTTTTTGAGTGCAGCATTTTCGGAAATCTTTGCAATCGGTGGCCAAGTGCAACCTTTTTAGAATCCTTACCAGTATAAAGAAGTACTGTTTATACAATATATTTTATTGAACTGTGGTGTTACAGCAAGCAGGGTCTTACCTTTTCCTGAATATGAGTACCTAGCCGGTGCAGAGTTTCTAAAAAGGTCTTATTCTTTGGCTCTAATGTTGCACATCTCTGGACATCCTTATATGCTTGGTCCAGCTTCCCCAGTTTCTCTAGAGCCTGACAACGTCTGAACAGGGCTTTTATGTCTGATGCATCAATATCGATAGCTGAAATTGAACAAAACAATTATCTAATTTCAGAGTGTCTGACCTATTTGTTAATATGCTACTTCATAACCAGTTGATTAGATAAATCCCCCGATTTTAATTATTAGCAAAGTCATATTTTACAGCAGGGGTGCTCAACCCGTTGGATGTTTATCCACTGTTGAATCTCAATCATAAAAGAAAGAGTGGATGACACTAGTGTGAACAAGCACTCTATGTCTATTGCAGCGGTGGCAGGAGGATAATTGATAGGATCAGTTCCTGTATATGCCATCTCTGTCACCCCTTCTGTCCAAGTGTAAAACTGAATGTGACAGGGAGGCTGCCCGGGCTCCTTGGAGCATAGCATTGCGACCCCTGACGCTACACCAATGGTTAGGGGGGGTGTAAAAACATGCCTCGACTATGGTGTTTTACCACCCCACAAACGGCAAATATAAGGCTTCTTTTACACTGATACACTGCAGTTCCTGCTGTTTTTCTTTACATGTCTTACCTTTAGCGGCATCTGAGGCTGCCTGAAGAAAATTTTCCTGGATAAAAGAAAAAGATACAGGTGAACTAATTTTACTGTTTGCTCTCAGCACAAAAAAACGTTAGGCTAAATGTACAAAGTTTAAATGCAAGGATAAGGATTGTGATTTTTTTAATTTAATTGCACACTTTTTGGAAAAAATTATCCTTATTTTGGTGTGGTAGGTTTGTGTATAGTAAAAATGTACTTATAATTAGATTATTAAGGCTTCTTAAACTTGTTTTATTTTTCAAGCTGATGAAGCACATGATAGGAGTAATAATGCATTGTAGCTAGTGTGAAGATTGTGACTTTTCAATGCACTCATAGTTCCACACTTCACCTTTCCACAGGAACCATTTCTACTTCAATTAGAATGCACTCATAGTATAATATTACATTTTTCCACAGCCACAGTTTACCACTGATTTTACAGTCCACATATCTATCACTGCCTGATGCCTGTCCACCCTGGATGCGCCCTGTGGGGGTGTCTGACATGAAAGTCCCCGTCTCAGCCCCCAGGGGGAGCACTTCCCACACTTGGGGACGTTGGTGGCCCGACTTCCATGCCAGCAGTACATGGAAACCTTGTAAGTACCAGCTGGGACTCTGACTATGTGTTCATTGTCCCCTAAATGTGTGAATGCATTGGACCAATCTGAAATTGTATTTATGTCATTGTAGAGACACAATACATGTTTTCTCCTGATGAGCGACAATAAGTCACAAAATGCGTAGAGCCAACAGATATCGTGTGTCAACTATGTGTCAAAACAGCATCTTCACATTGCATCAATTCTTTTTTGTCTTTGTACTGTTATTTTCTCATATTCCTTGATTGTATGAACTGTCTTGCATAATACATTTATACATTATTTTTTATTTTTTATATAATAAAGTTGTTAAATTAAAATTTGTATATTATTTTGTCCCTCCCTGTTATGGATTAGATTAATAACCTTTAACCTAGTAGGTATCTATTCATATGTATATTTATGAATTTTTCTGAATAATAGAATATAGTCAGTCATTTATGAATTAATTATGTAAAAATTAAGATATACAGTGTAATATAGATATGTCCACTATTATATAACAATTAGACCTTTATCCCACACATGCTTCATTTAAAGTCCCGCCCTTTCTGTTCTCCTTTTTATTATACATGATAGGAGTATTCCATGCTAAGTTTCTTCGAGGACTAGACCTGTATGCTATGACATTCCACTACAAGCTACACAATGGCTGTCCTTGCAGTCAGAGTTAAACTATAAGGCAAGGCCTCCAAGCAATATAATTCCACGCAACAGCAAAACCAAATAAATCTGAACTCCAGATATACAATTTTATAAATATAATATCATTTTCTTTTGATTGCCTACAAAATCCCATAATCGTTGAGGTTTATTCTATAAGAGGGAACAGCTTATGCCCCGTACACACGATCGGAATTTCCGTTTGGATAAACTCCGATGGAATTCCGTTCAAGCTGTCTTGCATACACACTGTCACACCAAATTCCGACCGTCAAAAATGCGGTAACGTACAACACTACAACGGGACGAGAAAAATTAAGTTCAATGCTTCCAAGCATGTGTCGACTTGATTCTGAACATGCGTGTTTTTTCTCCGTCGGAGTTCCATACAGATGAACGGAATTTCCAATTTTTTTCATCTGAAAAAATTAGAACAGTTCTCTTTCTAAGTACGTCGGAATTTCCGATGGAAAAACCCTAATCGGGCACACACACGGTCGGAATATCCGATGAAAAAATTCCGTCTGACTTTTTCCATCGGAAATTCCGATCGTGTGTACAAGGCATTAGCTTACAGTGTGAAGGACTGTTGAGGTCTGACCACTGTATCCCTCCCTTCTATACTATCTCCCTATCCCTGCAATTAGGAGATGATGGGGATCTTGAGAGGCATACCAGAGGGAAGCAATTAGGACAAAACCATGTTCAGGCACAATTGTTCTCCCACTGATAAGCCTAAGGTGACTGCAGTTAGCCTTCTTCACAAAGTTAAGTTGACCACACACTAGTGAATGTTTGAAGAAACGTTCATATGGACTTTTGTTGGAATATTCTCAGTACATTTTATGACTTGGCCAATGTCATTCAAAAGTACTTTCATTTTAAAAGTAATATTAACTTTCAAAAGTAAAATTTTGTTTGCTTTTACCATTCAGTTTTGGAATAAATGGACTTTCCCAAATGAAAACCACATACACTGTTAGAAATTAGTTTGTCCAGGAATTTTTTCCATCCTGCACCTTTGAATTTTCCTGTTACTGTTGTGGAAAATGAATGTCGATTTGACCCCACCAACATTTAGAAAATTGAATGTTCTTAAAGCTAAATTTTTTGCATTAAGTTTTACTAGAATATGGCCAGCATAACAGAGACACACAGGGCAGCCATCGCAAATTTTGGGGCCCCTTACACAGCTTTAGGCAGGGCCCCCCTGCAGCAGAGAATCGGGGGGGCCCTCCTCTCTCCTGCCGCGAGATGATAAGAGGGATGGGGGTTGGTGATGATGAACTAAACAAAACAAAAAAAAACAGGGGGGGGGGCCACCGGGCCCCTGGGGACCCCTTACAAGTGTAATGCCTGTAACCTCTGATGGCAGCCCTGGAGACACATGAGGCAAGCATTCATGTTTAAGACCAGGTGGCTGGCATAGATAACTCAGGAAAGTTGCCTCTGCATATCTGACTGTTCTGATGTCAGAGAAGGCCTAAACTTGAACCTTCTGCAGGGTGCTGGCTCAGGCAAGGTATCCATATGAACCCATGGATGTTGATGACCTCCACAGCCTCTCTGGTCTTCTTAGGCCGCATACACACGATCGGTTAAACCGATGAGAACGGTCTGATGGATTGTTTTCATCGGTCCAAACTGATCATGTGTGGGCGCCATCGGTTATTTATCCATCGGTTAAAAAAAAGCAAAATTGTTTTAAATTTAACTGTTTGTAGGCACGACCATTGGTCAAAAATCCATGCATGCTCAGAATCAAGTCGGCGCATGCTTGGAAGCATTGAACTTAATTTTTTTCTGCACGTCGTTGTGTTTTAGTCGCCGCGTTCAGACACAATCGTTTTTTTAACCGATGATGTGTAGGTGTGACTGACCATCAGTCAGCTTCATCGGTTAACCGATGAAAACGGTCCATCAGACCGTTCTCATCGGATGGACCGATTATGTGTACAGGGCTTTAAACTGTTCAGTTAGTCTACCAGACAAATACATGGTGAAATGTTTGCATTGGGCAACAGAATAGGAAATTGTCATTTCAAATTTTCTATTTTTTTTTCTGGGATCAGGTTAACTAAAAATTTTCAGGATATCTATCTAAAGTCACAATGGAATCTTCTGTTTAAAAGAGGAAATAATTCTGTCAATAAAGATATAAGATTGATCCACATTAACCAAATCTATAGTGTAGTTAGGGCTTGTGTCATGGTTTACATTTCAACTCCAGTATGCCTGTTGGCATATGTTTTGTTATGCTGATTTGTTCAATAAAGAATGTTTCTGTTAAAAAAAAAAAAAAAAAAGCTCCTGTCTAAACGTTTATTTATAAATATAATAATAATAAAGATACATTCCTGTAGATAGAGTTGTATCGCGTGCACACGAATGTTTTTCGGGTTGTAAAAAATGTGTTTTTTAACCACTTGCCTACTGTGCACCTACACCCCCTTCCTGCCCAGACAAAATTTTAGCTTCCGGCACTGCGTCGCTTTAACTGACAATTGCGTGGTCGTGCGACGTGGCTCCCAAACAAAACTGATGTCCTTTTTTTCCCCACAAATAGAGCTTTCTTTTGGTGGTATTTGATTGCCTGTGCGGTTTTTATTGTTTGCGCTATAAACAAAAAAAGAGCGACAATTTTGAAAAATGATACAATATTTTTTGCTTTTTGCTATAATAAATATCCCATTTAAAAAAAATCTCAGTTTAGGCCTATACGTATTCTTCTACATATTTTTGGTAAAAAAATGTAAAAAATAAAATCGCAATAATCGTATAGTGACTGGTCTGCGCAAAAGTTATATTGCCTACAAAATAGGGGACATAATTATGATTTTTTTTAAATTTATTTTTTTACTAGGAATGGCGGCGATCTGCGATTTTTTTTTGGGACTGGGACATTATAGCGGACACATCGGACACTTTTGACACATTTTTGGGACCATTCACATTTATACAGTGAACAGTGCTATAAATATGCATTGATAACTGTATAAATGTAACTGGCAGGGAAGGGGTTAACCACTAGGGGGCGGGGAAGGGGTTAAATGTTTCTTCTAGTTTGTGTTCTAACTGTGGGGGGAGGGGGGGTGACTGGGGAGGTGACCGATTGTGTCCCTATGTACAAGGGACACAATCGGTCTCCTCTCTCCCTGACAGGGACGTGGAGCTCTGTGTTTACACACAGAGCTCCACGTCCCAGCTCAGTTACTCGGCAATCGCGTGTGCCCGGCAGCCATTGCGGCCGACGGGCACGCGCACGGGGTTCTCAGTGACGCGACGGGTGCGCGCGCGCGCCCCTAGCAGCTTTCTATGACAGGACATCATATGACGTGCTGTCAGGACAATACAGTTACCCGCCCGCCGTCGGTTAAGGGTCTAGTCTCATAACTTGATTCTGAGCATGCACGTTTTTTCACGTCGTTAAAACCCACACACGACCATTTTTTACGACGTAAAAAACAACAGCGTTAAAAACGACGTGAAAAATTAGAGCATGTTCGAAATTTTTAATGCCCATTTTTTACATCGTGAAAAATGCTCTGGAGCCCACACACGATCGTTTTTAATGACATTTAAAAAAAAAACGTAATTTATAACAACCCGAAAAACGGTCGTGTGTACGCAGCATTAGAACCTGTGTGATGTTTTTGTTGGTCTCTTTATACTAAGGAGATTTCTCTTCACTTCCTACTGTACCACCAAGACAGGAATTATTGAAAAGCATATGCAATAGGGGCACACGCGACAAGAAAAATTTAATAAATGCTAACTCTTCCCCGCTCTATCCAGAACTCGAGTAAATGGCTGTAGGTGCAGTTTTTTACTTTTCTTATAACATACCTTTTTAAGATAACAGGCTGATCTGTTACGATACAAGACGGCCAGCAGATTCTTATCTTTAGTAAGCTTTATGGCTTTGCTGTAGCAATCAATAGCTTGGCCATAATCATTTTCCTTGAAAAACTTATTTCCATCTTCTTTAAGTTGAATTGGGTCTTCCATCTGAAAAATAAAAAATAACAAAATAAATACATTGTAGATACACCTTAGGCCGCGTACACACGATCAAACATATCTGCTGAAACTGGTCCACAGACCAGTTCCAGCGGACATATCTGATCGTGTGTACGTGCTAGCAGACAGGTTTCCAGCAGACCGAAATCTCCCGCATGCGTCTAATGGATTCAACGCATGCGTGGACGTATTTTACTTCCTGGTTTGGTGACGTGGCGGCGTCAACGTCACCGCCACGTCACCGCGCTGTCTGTCCGCGGAGATTTTGGTTTGATCGTGTGTACACACATCAAACCAAAACATCCCAGGAGACATGTCCGATGAAAACGGTCTGTCGGACCGTTTTCATCGGATATATCTCCTCGTGTGTACGCGGCCTTAGAGATTATGGCACGGATTCACATACATCAGTGCATATTTATGCCGCCGTAGCGTATCTTCTTTACGCTACAGCGGCGCAACGCAGAGAGGGAAGCATAGAATTCACAAAGCAAATGCTCCCAACGTTGCACCGGCGTAGCGTATAGTTGTAGGCGTAAGTCAGCGTAAGTCAAAGTAGGTGGAAGTGGGCGTGATACATTTAAATGAAGCGTGACCCCATGCAAATGATGGGCTGAGCTTCAGACAAGTACTAAAAATGAACTGCACATGCGTCGTACCTTGGACGCATCCCAGTGCGCATGCTCACAATCACGTCTAAACAACTTGCTAAGATACGTCGAATCACTGCCTACGACGTGAACGTAACCTACGCCCAGCCCTATTCACGTACAACGTAAACTATGTAAAATTAGACGGCGTTCGTTCCCTGGTCCATACCTTTGCATGAGTTGCACCTCCAATATGGGGAATAAGTTTACGCCGGACGTAAACCTTACGCAAATCGCTTAAAACATGTGCCGGGCGCAAGTATGTTCGTGAATCGGCGTATCTCCCTCATTTGCATCGAAAATCAATAGGAGTGCCAAATGCATCCAGCGTAACTATGCGCCTACTATACTCCGGCGTAGACAAGTTACGTCGGTCAGATGAAGTCATTTTTTAGGTGTATCTTAGTTCTGTGGGCACGGTGCACAGATACGACGGCGCATATTTACACTTACGCGGCGTATCTCGAGATACGTCGGCGTAAGTGCTTTGTGAATCCGGGCCTTTATCTATCTAGCATTACCTAGCATAAGCCACTAGATGGGGCTGACTATACAACAGAACAGCAATGTGCGCCTACTGCTGTACAATGACAGTAAAATAAAATGTAACAACTTATGTATCATCAATAGCAGCTTATTACTACATATTCCACTGCTAGCATCAATAAATACATGTCTTTTATTATATAGATAAAAGGATTACAAAGCCATAGTACAATAACAAAAAAAAATAAGCTACAATTTGTCATCAGAAAAGAATGATAGAACTTTAGAGATAGACTTACACTGTCTGCAGATTGATTGTATATCAGAGTCTGTGACCAGAGGGGTCTGGGAAATGTCCCACACACTACCCATTTGTCTGACAAACAGCTGTGTGTATTCAGATGACAGGCGGCTTACCATATATGGAAAGTGAGTTGTCCCCAGTAAGACAAGTGGCCCTGTCACCTGTCCACAGACCAACACACAACAACATCTTCACTAATAACAAAAAAATCAGATTTTGTGTATTTCTAAAATTAGAAATTGGGGAAATTTAATGAAAGCATTTGCAACGCTTTCCTGGCATTATAACTGCATTAGAAATCACATCAATAGTTCATGAATGAAAATGAGTTAATGAGTAATGGCTTTGCTGGGGCGTTTGCAATAAACAGTGAAAGTATCCATGCTTTAACTGTAAGGTGCAGTAAACAGAATTGAACTATTTAAAACCAGAACGGGGCAAAGCTAATTCTGATTGGTGGCTATAGGTTACTTAAAGGGGTTGTAAAGGTACAATTTTCCCCCTAAATAGCTTTCTTTACCTTAGTGCAGTCCTCCTTCACTTACCTCATCCTTCCATTTTGCTTTTAAATGTCCTTATTTCTTCTGTGTGCAGCCCATTGCATTAGGGTGTGCACCCCAAATCTCAAACACACATCCCTGTGTATATACTGATGGTGTCATTAGAGCAGTGGATGGTG
Source organism: Rana kukunoris (assembly GCA_029574335.1). Classification (NCBI taxonomy): domain Eukaryota; kingdom Metazoa; phylum Chordata; class Amphibia; order Anura; family Ranidae; genus Rana; species Rana kukunoris. Next base: position 306,713,070 of record CM056050.1, read on the forward strand.
TCAGTAGGGTAGAAATTAGTGTCAGTAGTTTTTATTTTTATTATTTTTTGTATTATTTTTTACAATTTTATTTGTTAATTTTTTTTAATAGGGGGAAGGTGTGGCACATGGGATGATTAGGGTGTGCCCAGGCATACCTAGCACACCCTGTGCACACGCCTATGCTTCTGAGAAATCCTCACTTCCTGTTCTTCTGTCTGTAACTCCACACAGTAATGCAAGGCTTTCTCCCTGGTGTGGAGTGTCGTGCTTGCCCACTCCCTTGGACTACAGGAGAGTCAGGACGCCCACAGCTCCTTTCTCTATCTGCAACGTAGAGAGCGTCCCGACTCCCCTGTAGTTCAGGGGAGGGGGCGAGCACGACACTCCACACCAGGGAGAAAGCCTTGCATTACTGTGTGTAGTTACAGACAGAACAGGAAGTGAGGATTTCTCAGAAGAAATAAGGACATTTAAAAGCAAAATCGAAGGATGAGGTAAGTGAAAAAATGTTTTACCTTTACAACCTCTTTAACCTAAGCTGGCCATACACTATACAATCTAATTGCACAATCTCCTTTATGTGCACCAAAATGTTGTAATATGAAGACAACCCTAACCAATGCATTCAATTTATCAAATCAGGCAGGCCTTAGCACTACATAGTTGATGATAGATCTAAAGGAGATTGTACAATCAGATGGTAACATGTATGGTAAGCTTTAAGCTGGCCATAGAAGGTTTGAATCTTGGGAGGTTCAGCAGGAACCGACTGAGATTCGAATCATGTATGGGCAGGCTGAATGCACCCAAGCTGATCAATCAATTAACTTGGGTACAACCAGCCTGCCGGATTTTACATGTGATTATCACTAGCGGCTGTTATCGCTACTAGCAATAATGACTGCCGGAGTGGATGGCTCCCCCCCCCACCGCTGGGAGAACACAGGAGGGATTCCCTAATTAACACTAACTGTTGATGGGGGAATCAAGTTAACACAAAAACACAAATTGGTTGTTAGACAGATACTTATTCTAAACTGGAATTTAAATAATATCAATACACTTGGAACCAAATACATTAGGTGGCTTCATTATACTGCAATGTGTTAGGCCTCACGTATACAGGCACGTTTTACAGCAGCATTTGGGGGATAAAAAAATAAATGAAATACTCCGCATTTGGGGTGGAGCTTACTGGCATATATGCATATAAACATGTAAACACGTAAAGTCCTTCTAGTGGCTTAGGATAAGTGAGGCCCTGTACACACGATCAGACATGTCTGATGAAACTGGTCTGCAGACCAGTTTCATCGGACCAGTTTGATGGTGTGTACGGCCCATCAGACCGTTTGCCGTCAGACCAAAGTTTTAAAACCTGCTTTAAAACCTGTCTGATGGAACCTGTCCGTCGGACAGGTTTGTTGGTTAGTACACAAAAGCATCGGACCAAAAACCCGCGCATGCTCAGAATCAAGTCAACGCATGTCTGAAAGCACTGAACTTAGTTTTTTCATCACGTTGTTGTGTTTTACGTCACAGCGTTCTGGTCTGATCGGATTTTGGTCCGATGGTGTGTACGCACATCAGACCATCAGACAAGTTCAGAGTTGTCTGATGAAAACGGTCCGTCAGACAAGTCTCATCAGACATGTCTGATCGTGTGTACAGGGCCTGAATATTCTAGCTAAAAGCAATATGCCCATAAACACACATTAATTACTTGCCAAACAAGCATTTTTATTCCCGGATTTTCCTCCTGAAAGAAAGATCCAGCGTATATGATGAGTATTATAATGTGCCAGTATAGCCTTAAGCCCCGTACACACGGTCGGACCTTTGTCCGACCAAAATCACATCAGAATTCCGACGGAATTCCATCTGAGTAAACGTGTTCTCTATCTATCTCTAAGGCCTCGTACACACGATCGGACATATCCGATGAAAACGGTCCGCGGACCATTTCCATCGGATATGTCCGATCGGGAGTTTGATCCGATGGCGTGTACACACCATCGGATCAAATTCCCCGCCGTCGGACGGCGCGGTGACGTGGCGGTGACGCGGCGGTGACGTTGACGCCGCCACGTCACCGCACCAGGAAGTTAAACACTTCCGCGCATGCGCCGAATCCATTCGGCGGCGGCGCGGCGGCGGTGGGGGATGACATGTCTGCTGGTAAGTGTACTAACCAGCAGACATGTCGGGCGGACAGATTCCCACCGGATAGATTTCAAAGCTTGCTTTGAAATCTGTCGGGTGGAGAAATCTGTCCGCTAGCCCATACACACGAGCGGAGATGTCTGCTGAAACGGTCCATCGGACTGTTTTCAGCGGACATATCCCCTCGTGTGTACGAGGCCTATGAGTAAACATTAGTTAGCGTGAAACGCGTCAGTTGTCCTAGGTTCCGTTGCTGTGACTTGTAGTGCCTGTTTCCATTTTTTTACATTAAAGTTACGTTTGATTGGAGTGCGGCTGTCCTGATCATCTAAACTCCGACGGAATTTCTCTGAATTTCCGATGGGGCATACACATGGTTGGAATTTGCGATGGAAAAAGTCAGTCATGATCGGAAATTCCGATCATGTGTACGGGGTATTATACTGTAATATGTAATATATTTATTGTAGAATTATACTATAAGGAATGATTGATGTGTAATACAAGTAAAATACCATAACATGAGGTGGTTACATGGTGTTGAGATAAAAATGGCCTAAACAATTTGACAACCAAATCAAACTTTGTGGTAGACTGCCTACAGGCAATGGTCATAAATATTTGGCAAAATTAAAAAAGTAACCACATATTAATATTATTATTATTATTATTATCAGAAGAAAACAAGGCAAATAAAACAAGAAAAAAAAGTGTCAATAAATATTAATAAACATACATCACTAAAAAAAGATGCTAAAGTTCCAGTTTTGTAAAATACATAGATAATGCAGTTGATTTTTTTTGCATTACATAAATGGTATATCCTGACTACAGACATTTCTACTGTGATCTCAGCATATAAACATACCTTGACTGGCATATGGGATCTTGGACTTTTCGTAGCACTTCTCAGGCAGCTTGTGTCCTCTGTGATATATATAGAAGTGAATGAAATGGTCCAAGACTGTGGAATGCTGGGACACCAGACGCACGCAGGGGTGTCTTCTTATAAATAAATATTTTAAGAATCGATAGACAAAATCTTCATTGATGAATTGTCAGACATAAGTTTAAGCTAAACAAAGTTTTTTCTTGTTCCACATGTTGGCACACAAATGTACATGCAAAGAATTGTAGAGTACTTAAGTAGTAGTAGACCCCCCCTGTTGGTGTTATCAAAGCCACCTGCCATGCCATTTATGGAGGTGACTGAAAGCTGACCACTGGGACAGCTAGAGGCATGAAGCTGATATAGTGGGAGATGATCCAGAGCAGCTGTCAGAGCTGGAGGTGCCTAGTAGCTTCTGGAAAATGAAGTGTGCCCATGTCACTAAGCCAGGCTCATCCACTCCAAGTTTTCTTTCCTCTTCGGTTATGACGCTGCAGTTTCTATGTCTGTCATCCCATGGCCTGTCTGCTTTATTATTTCACAAACAAAAAAAGATTACGTTCTCTAGCAAATAAAATCAATATATATCATGCAGTCCCTTTATGTATGTATGTATGTATGTGTATATATAAAAGTGATAATTTTTTATTTATTTTTTTATTTCAGTGTTAAAAATTGTAAAATAAATAAAAATATATCCGAAAACAACAAAAACATTTTTTTAAAGCGCCCCGTCTCGATGGGCTTGCGTCAAACCACACAAGTGAGGTATCGCTGTGATCGTTAGAGCAAGAGCAATAATTCTAGCCCTAGACCTCCTCTGTAACTCAAAAAATGCAACCTATAGAATTTTTTAAACGTCGCCTATCGAGATTTTTAAGGGTAAAAGTTTGACGCGAGCGGGCGCAATTGTTAAGCATGAAATATTGGGTATCATTTTACTCAGCGTAACATTATCTATCACAATATGTAAAATAATTGGGCCAAATTTATTGTTGTCTTATTTTTTTATTTAAAAAAGTGATTTTTTTCCAAAAAAAGTGCGCTTGTAAGACCGCTGCGCAAATACGGTGTGACAAAAAGTATTTCAATGACTGCCATTTTATTCTCTAGGGTGTTAGAAAATATATATATATATATATATATAATGTTTGGGGGTTTAAAGTAATTTTATTGCAAAAAAAATGTTTTAGTCTCGTAAACACCGAATCTGAAAAACAGGCTCGGGGCTTAAGTGATTAAAAACGATGTTACCCACACACCATCGTTTTTGAAAAATGATGAACAAAGCGCGGTGACGTACAACAGGTATGACGGCACTCTAAATGGGAAGTTCTATTTCGCCTTTGGGCTGCTTTTAGCTGATTCCTTGTTAGTAAAAGACGATTTGCGCTTTTTTGTCTGTTACAGCGCGATGAATGTGCTTACTCCACTAGGATGGTAGTCAGGGGAGGACTGGCAGCCATAGGTGTGCGCAGCCTATTGCATTAGGGTGTGCACCCCAAAGCCCAATCACTCACGATGTTCATTCAGAAAGGGAAAGGGGCCAACAAAACACATATTTACTGGCCCCTTCCCCACTCCTAAAACATCCCAGCAGCAACAGCCAATAGTAGAGGAGTAAAGCTGGCAGCGCTGCAGGGGGAAAGATGGGAGCCAGCCGGGGCAGTAGGGGGGATCTGTGCTGCACAGGGTGATTAGGGTGTGCCTGGGCACACCTGGCACACCCTGTGCGCACGCCTATGCTGGCAGCCTTAAGCCTGGGGGGCAAGTCCAATCGAGTGGCCCACTCTACCACCGAATCAGCTTACCATCTATGCCAACCGGGTTTTATAACATTTATTGATGTTATGAAGCAAGAAAAATATGACACAGTAATGACAGCATGACCCCGATCTTGGTAAAGAGCCGATGACGCTGCTCTTTACCAATGTGATTGGCTATGTCCAATAAAAGCTAATCACATGTAAATTACAGCATGTGAGGAGAGCCGATCAGCGACATTTCCTCACAGTGGAGACTGTACAGACAATTAGGGCACCAATTACAGTGCAGCCCTAGCAGTGCCCAGCAAGTGATGTCAGTCTGTGCCCATCGGTGACACCAATCAGTGCTGCCTTTCAGTGCCCATCATTGCCACCCATCAGTGCCCTACAGTACCGCCCATAAGTTACGCCTATCGGTGCCACCTATCAGTGAACTTCAGTGAAGGAGAAAAATTACTTACAGTGCCTTGAAAAAGTATTCATACCCCTTGAAATTTTCCACATTTTGTCATGTTACAACCAAAAACAAAAATGTATTTTATTGGGGTTTTATGTGATAGACCAACACAAAGTGTCACATAATTGTGAAGTGGAAGGAAAATTATAAATGGTTTGAAAAGTGTGGGGGGTACATTTGTATGGCGCCCCCTGGAGTCAATACTTTGTAGAACCCCCTTTCTCTACAAGTCTTTTTGGGGGTGTCTCTGCCAGCTTTGTACCTCTAGAGAGGGACATTTTTGCCCATTCTTCTTTGTAAAATATCTCGAGCTCTGTCAGATTGGATGGAGAGCGTCTGTGATCAGCAATTTTCAAGTCTTGCCACAGATTCTCAATGGGATTTAGGTCTGGGCTGTGACTGGGCCATTCTCACACATGAATAGGCTTTGATTTAAACCATTACATTGTAGCTCTGGCTGTACTTTAGGGTCGTTGTCCTGCTGGAAGGTAAACCTTCGCCCCAGTCTCAAGTCTTTTGCGGACTCAAACAGGTTTTCTTCTAAGATTGTCCTGTATTTGTCTCCATCCATCTTCCCATCAACTCTGACCAGCTTCCCTATCCCTGCTGAAGAAAAGCATCCCCATCACATGATGCTGCCACCACCATTTTTCACGGTGGGGATAGTGTGTTCAGGGGGATGGGCAGTGTTAGTTTTCTGCCACACATAGCGTTTTGCTTTTAGGCCAAAAAGAACATTTTGGCCTCATCTGACCAGATCACCTTCTTCCACATGTTTGCTGTGTCCCCCACATGGCTTCTCACAAACTGCAAATGGGACTTATGGCTTTCTTTCACCAATGTCTTTCGTCTTGTCACTCTTCTATAAAGATCATAATTGTGGAGTGCACGACTAATAGTTGTCCTGTGGACCAGTGGTCATCAGCCCTGTCCTCAGGACCCACTAACAGGCCAGGTTTTATGTATTACCATGGGAAGATGCAGACTAGAATACTGCAATCACTGAGCAGCAAATGACATCAGCTGTGATGTATTTTAGTTATCTTGCTATGTTATCTTAATGACCACTGCTGTGGACAGATTCTCCCACCTTAACTGTGGATCTCTGCAGCTCCTTGCGTTATCCTCGGCCTTTTGGCTTCTTCTCTGATTGCTCTCCTTGCCCGGTCAGTTTAGGTGGATGGCCATGTCTGGGTAGGTTTGCTCGTGTGCCATACTCTTTCTATTTTCCGATGGATTGAACAGAGCCCTGTGAGGTGTTCAAAGCTTGGAATATTTTTGTATAACTTAACCCTGCTTTAAACTTCTCCACAACTTTATATCTGACTTGTCTGGTGTGTTCCTTGACCTTCATGATGCTGTTTATTAACTAAGATTCTCCAACAAACCTCTGAGGGCTTCACAGAACAGTTGTAGTTATACTGAGATTAGAACACAGGTGGACTATATTTACTAAACTAGGTGACTTCTAAAGACAGTTGGTTCCCTTAGATCAGGGATCTCCAAACAGCGGACTGACGGCCAGATGTTGCCCTTTGCTAGCAGTTATCTGGCCCTTGGGGCACTATTCTTCCCACTGACATGAACAATGGAGCAATATTTCTCACCGATACCGATGATGGGATACAATTCCTCTTACTATTAGGGGCATTACTTCTTCTATTGACCACCAACTCTGAGGCTATATTTATTCTCACTGATGCTGGGCCCATGACATTTTCTGCTCCCGCTGGCAACAATTTGGCCCTCCTAAAGTCTGAGGGACAATAAACTGGCCCTTTCTTTAAAAAGTCTGGAGACCCCTGCCTTAGATTTTAGTTAGGGTTATCTGAGTAAGGGGGGCTTTTCAGATTTTTTTTGGAAAAACATTTTATCATTTTCCTTCCACTTCACAATTATGTGCCACTTTCTGTGGTCTCTTACATAAAATCCCAATAAAATACATTCACGTTTTTGGTTGTAATATGACAAAATGTGGAAAATGTCAAGGCAATGTATTTACTTTAAAAAAAAAAAAGGGTTTTTTTTTTTTTAGTAAAAACACTTTTATTTCTTTTTTATTCTGTCTTTTTTCATATTTTAAATTTAAAAATAAAAGGACAGCAATTGTCATTCAGAGTCCAGGTTCACACTGACATTGGGAATGAAATCATGCAAATATGAACTATTGAACGATTTCATACGCATGTCAGTCCTGACTTTGGGGTGCGATTTCAGAGACATCTGTGTGTGTTCATGCACAGATGTCTATTGAAATCGCACTCAGAAGTTGGTAAAAGTAGTACAGAAACTACTTTTGGGAATTGATGTGACACCGCAAATGGAACGGATGCGGCGTTGCACCAATTTGCCATCACCAGAAATTGCCATGAACCAGAGATTAATGTGAACACTGAAAGTTGAAGATTGTCCTGGGCAGGAAGGAGGTGAAAGAAAGTGCCTGGCAGGCAAGAGGTTAAATGATAAGGCTGAGGGAGAGATAAAGAGAGGGATGAAGGAGGGGAGAGTCTGGTCTCAGCTGAGCTCACTCACTTGTACAGTCCCAGCAGGAGGCTGACTCTGGCTCAGTCACTCAGTGTCTTCATGTTTAGGATGTGAGTGATATTGTGGCTGCCGATTTTAAAGTTTCCCGCCTGCATATCTCCTTCACAGTTCACACAGGACGGCATCGAGTGTGGGCAGACACAAGAGAGAGGGGGTGGGAGGAGGCAGAGCTGATCATTCTCCCATTGGTGGAGAGGAGGGGAGAGGGCTGTGCTTTGGAACACACTCTAGGCCTGTGACAGGTGCAGCTATCATTCCTGTCACAGGACACAGCGCAGTTGCAGGCAGCACAGCATGGAGATCGTGGAGGGATCACTGCTGCAGAGTCTGTAATTTGGCTGGTAATTCAGGATACAGCCCTGTTAACCCCCTCCCGCCGGAGCAGTAGCACTTAGCCGGGTCTGGAAACTGCACATGCGCAGTTCGAAGCTGGCCACATAGCGGCCCTTTTACAGGGAATCCGAGCAGCCCAGGGGGAAATTTCCACTTTTCCACCCTCCCCAGTCCGCCCCTGATGGTAGTTTTACCAGAACGTTCCCGTCTCATAACTTGCTTCTGGGCATGTGCGGGTTTAAAATGTCGTTTTTGCCCACACACAATCATTTTTTACAACATGAAAAACGACATTTTGAAAAAAAAGCCGAAAAACGATGAGAAGCCCACACACGATCATTTTAAATTACGTTTTAAAAAATGTGGGTTTTTTTTCATGCCGAAAAATGATCGTGTATACGGGGCATAAGAAAAAACTTACAGTAGCCAATCAGCAAACGGTTTTCAGTTTGAATTGTGACATTTACAGACACTGCTATGTACAGTCATAGAGCTCTGTGTGTCTGATAGGAAACGTATTAAAGTGGAGTACCGGGCCAAATACAAAATGACACCTATGATGTCTCTCTGTCAGTTACATTCACATAGCAGTTTCTTGCTCCCAAATTTGTTTCCTGCTAGCAGCAGACACCACGAGGCAGAGGAAGATGGCGGAAGGTAGCTGACTGCTACCCACCTTAACGTGGTTGCCTGAGATGCAGGAAAGGACATAGGTGGACACCGGTGTCAAACTGGAGCCTTGTGGGGGATTCGCCTACTCTGTCCAGAGGGCCGGGTTCTGACCGGGGTGGTCACTGCAGTAGACCTGCTTTCAGGACTTTGTAGTCTGCAACCGCGGAGGTAGCGGAGGACCGGGGGGGCCTAACATCAGCCCTTAAAGGTGGAATGGAGGAGTGGAAAAGAGATTGCCGTGACCCGGTGGCCTGGCCAGGGACCTGGCGTCTGTAAATACTGCAGTGCAGGAACCAGATGCACCCCCTGAAGAGCATTGGGTTATTGATTGGGGTTCCTCCAGAGTGCAGGCCGAGTTTGGGTCTCTAGAGAGGTTAGCGGACTGGTCATCACCCAGTGACAGTTCTGTAAAAGAGTGGGAGACTGGGGAATCCCAAGTCCTTGAAAGTCAAGAGCCAGAGCCAGAGCCAGCAGTGAGATCTGAGGAAGCAGCAGGAATGCTGATTAGTAGCAGGCAGCTCTTTTTTGAACAGGCCTTCCACCACCCAAACCAGAGCATCTGCCTACTGTCAGTGGGTCATGAGGGCCCAGGACATCTGTGTTCTGCAGGGAAGGGGGAATTGCCAAGATTCTTTCTCTTCCAGTAGAAGTACAGAGGTGGGTAGACCTGAAGTGTAGCCTGGACTTTCCATATGTTCCTCCTCAGATTATGGACATTGTGGAGAACTCCCAGGGAGATTAGGAGGATTGACCTAGTCTGGGACGATTTATATGTTTCCAAACCACTGCAGGTGCCAGAGAGTGAGATCTTGGCCTGTTTTCAGGACATTTGGGATGAATGGTGGCTTGAGAGGTCCATTTACCGAGACTGGGTACTCGTTGCCAGGGTGGGTCGGCCCACGCAGAGCTACTCAGTCTCTAGGGAAGAAGAAGAAGGAAACCGTAAGGCCTTGTACACACGATGTAATATATTCGATGGAAACGGTCCGACGGACCGTTTCCATCAGATATGTCCGCCGGGCTGTTTGATCCGGTGGCTGTACACACCATCGGATCAAATTCCCGGACAGCGCGGTGACGCGGCAGTGACGTTGACGCTGCCACGTCACCGCCACGTCACCGCACCAGGAAAAAAACACTTCCGCGCGCATGCGTCGGATCCATTCACAGGATACGACACATGTGCGGGCAGATATGTCCGCTGGTTTGCCGTACTAACCAGCGGACATATCCGACGGGCAGCTATCCGGTGGAAAAATTTCAAAGCATGCTTTGAAATTTTTCCGCCGGAGGAATCCGGCCAAAACGGTCCATTTGCCCCTACAGACGAGCGGATTTTTTGGCTGAAATGGTCCGTCGGACCATGTTCAGTGGAAAAATTCCCTTGTGTGTACAAGGCCTCAGAGGCTACCTGACTCTCGCTTCTATGCAAAAGAGGACTGTAAGGAGCCACAGTATGCAGGGAGTGAGCTTCATGGACTGCCGGAGAGCTTCAGCATGTTTTCTTCCTTTTCTGACTTTTGAAGGAACAAATCAGCCTGTGTAATGGCAATGGTGAGCGTGAACCACAACTGCGGTAGCAAGAACCTCAATGCTCCTTCTTATGTGAGAATTCAGTATTAGGCCCCAGGCGTCACTCCACACAAACAGGAGCCTGGGGGTTCCCCACATCATCCCTTTCCCACACAAAGATAGGCGCCGAGCTACCGAGCTTGGACGCACAACAACATGAGACCAGAGTTTGGCATTAAAAATTATTGTATGCACTAAAAGATACGAATGCACAACTGTATGCAAGTAATTATCAGTATTACATAGCGTTGTGCATTAGGCCACTAAGGCAGAAGGTATTAAACATGTCAACCCTTAGCATAGAATAGTTTAGGCGAACATGTTTCGCAACTTAAGCAGGCCATACACGGTCGAATTTCGAACACATTTTATTTTCAAAATCAGAAAGTTCGTTTTTTTTGTGATCCGATGATGCCACCATTGATTTTCGAAATTCGCCCGAAAAAACCTTCATGTTGTTTGGAATATTCGTTTCTCTCCGGGAATATTCGTTTCTCTCCGGGAATATTCTTTTCTTGCACAAGCGCATTTTTTTTCTATTACATTTCTCGCACAATTCTCCTATTATTGATCAGAAAATCGTTTGTTTTTCAAAAAATTTCCAACATGTCGGATTTCTCAAATTTCTTTGCCACACGAAAATCGGCTGTTGCTGCAGCCCACTAACGGTGCGAAATACAAACAAAAATTCTTTCATATGGTTTTCGAAAATAAATTATTTAGAAATTCTAACCGTGTATGGCAACCTTTAGGGCATAGGCCCAATAAACAGGTAGTACTTATGTCAAGGCGTTGTTGAGACAACTAATAATTACATATGAGAAGCAATTATAGCTCAGGTACTTTGAGAGTACACGTAGTAAATAGGAGTTGTAGCGACAACTAATAGTTGCATCTGGGAGGCAATTATAGCTGAGGTAATTTGGAAGTAAATGTCCCTTTAAGATATTCCCTAGCAATGAGCCATGGGCACAACAGTATATCCCAAATAGTATGTTGATAGGCAAAAGGCCTAATAAATAACAGCAATTGTATTAGATGGAACATAAGCAGCAGGTCTTCCTATGGCACTACAAGTGACACAATAGCTACTTATCCGTTTGCAGGCTTCAGTGTAGGAAGTAGGGATTCCATGGTGTAAAGTGTTTAGCAAGTAAGGCCTCAAGGTTGTTTCCAGCAATAGCTCTCTGTTGCAGTAGATGTAACAGCACCAAAGTAATAGTCTTTGCCTGGAACAGTGTAGCAGCATTGCAGTCCAGGGATTAATGGTAGCTATAGTTGGTTGTAGCTTAGCAGGCTACGGCCGACAATAATAGAACAAGGGTCTTGTTTAATCTGAATGCCTTAATAGGCAGGTACCAGATGCAGTGCATAAGCACTGATTCGACGAGAATCGCCGATTTGCGGCGCACTTCCGCGTTCCACGCTGGAACGCACCATGGCGCCGGGCGATGACGACATCGCACGAGCACCATATGCGCTCCAGCATGGAATGCATTACGGCGCTGAAAGCGCCTGTTACTAGGAAACTGAAGGTGCGTGGGACTTCTGTTATAACAGAGAACAGGCGGCGCGACCGCGCCTGTTACAGCCTGCCACCCTGTGGCCCGATGGAAGAAACTTTCCATTTGCACTTGGGTGAGATTTGTTTCCACACTGAGGCCGCGTACACACGTCTGAGAACCTCGTCGGGCTAAACCCATCGTTCCGCCCGACGAGGTTCACGATGAGCGGTTGGAAAAGCTTGGGGGATATACATTAGACACAATTGAGTTAAAACACATCACATTATAGTTTAGAATGGCATTTTATGCCTCACATGATAATCATGTCAAACAATGTATTAGGGGGGGGAAAGGAGTTTGGGCCTGTGGGAAGCCCGACAACTACACATAGTGGGGGATAAGGTAATTCACATTAAGGGGTACAGGGGGGGTTAAGAAGGGGAATATGCAGATCCAGTACTATAACGATTAATAAGGAGAGAAATATAAAGAGGGAGTCACGAAAGTAGGGAGTTAGGGAATATATATGACAAGGCAGGGGGAGGTAGATGGGGAGAAGAATTAAATCGGATCTAAAAATCGGTGTTATGTATAAATAATTGACCCAGTACATCAATATATGAATATTATGAAGAGTATAAATAATGCATATATTTTGAATGTATGACCTGCTATAAATGAGAAAGCAAATCAGAATTTATATGAAATTAAGGGAAATTGGAGATATTAATGGGTAGAGTGTGTATATATATAAAGGAAAGAATTATGAGGAGGGGGCAGTTACGAGAGGGGAGGGAGGGGGATGTGGAGAAGGGGGAAGGAAGTAATATAAAGACTAGTCATGACACTGGAACAGAGATCAGAAGGTGAGAGAGTGGAATAAGAAATAAAAAAGGGGGGGGCAGTCACAGGGTAAATAAGATAGAAAGGGTTTAGAGAGAAATTAAACAGAGGGAGGAGAGGAGGCAGGAGCTCAGCCACTCTTGCTGTTAGAGGTCAGTTCCCCCCATTCTCGGCAACTACGGGATAGTCGAAGTCCCACGTAGAAGCCGTAACATAGAACCTCCTGGGACCCCTATAGGAGGAGACTGTGTTTGTGTAACATTTTTATTTTTTTTTGTTTTTTTTATCTGTCGTGTTGTGATCTCTCCTCCTCCGCTGTTGGCTCAACGTGGTGAGAGAGATGGATAAGATCAGGGTAACTTCCCTAAATGTGAGAGGACTTAATATCCCCGAAAAACGTAAGATATTATTAAATGAATTAAAATCTCTTAAAACAGATATAGGACTAATTCAGGAAACACATTTTAAAGAAGGGGCATATACATATCTTCAAAATAGGAACTTCCCAAAGGTATACCAGGCCTCAAACCAGGAAGCTAAAAGTAAAGGAGTAGCAATCGTGATAGCAAATAGAATACCATGGTCCCTAACGGATAAATACGCAGATCCGGGAGGAAGATTCCTTTTTCTTAAAGGGGCAATAGGGGGTGAGAAGGTAACACTAGCCACCATTTATGCACCAAATATACATCAAGATAGTTTTTTAGTGAAGGTGATCACTAAACTGATGAACTTTAAAGAGGGTAAGTTGATTTGTGGCGGGGACTTGAATATCCCCTTGGATCCAAAGGAAGACACCTTGGAAGGGGTATCTTCGGTACCCAGTGGCACCAGAAAACTAATTATACAAAAATTACACGAATTTCAGTTAGTAGATGGATGGCGTATCCTACATGCAGGAGAGAAAGATTATACGTACTACTCAAACCCACATCAAACTTATTCAAGAATAGACCTCTTTCTGATACCTCATCAGTGGTTACACCTAGTACAGGATATTTCAATTGGGAATATAACATGGACAGACCACGCACCGGTAACTATGGAAATAACTTGGGGAGAGGGAACTCAGACGTCAGAAAGGAGGTGGAGATTAAATGAGAGTCTATTACAGAATCCCGATATAATTGAAGATGTAAAAAAAGAAATAATGTGGTATTTCCAGATAAATGATAACGAAGAAAGTGCTCCAGGAATAGTTTGGGAAGCCCATAAAACAGTAATCCGAGGGGTTCTAATAAAACATGGCTCCAGAGTTAAGAAAGCAAGAGAAAAACAAATAAAAGAAATATTAGAAAGGATACAGAGACTGGAGATACAACATAAAAAGAAGACAGAAACGGGTATAGGAATTGAATTAACACATTTAAGAAGACAGGTAGCAGATCTCCTTAGATATAAAGCTGAAGCAGTTTTACAATATGCAGAGAAGATGACGTATGACTCAGGTGAAAAATGTGGGAAGTTACTAGCAAAAAAATTAAAAAAACTACAATCACTGTCATATATTCCATTTATTAAAACAAAAGTAGATCAAAAACTCTACCTTTCAAAAGAAATAGCGCAAGAATTCAAGAAATATTATGCCTCTTTATATAATCTTCAAGGAATGGTGAACCCCTCTGGGTCTGTGGAGAAATACATATCGTCAGCAGGTCTGTCCAGATTAACATCTCCAGAACGAAGAGATTTAGAAAAACCAATTACTCTGGAGGAAGTGCAATCAACAATGAAAACAATAAAACATGGTAAAGCCCCGGGCCCAGATGGGTTTACAATACAATACTATAAAAGCTTTAGTACACTACTGGGGACTTATATGACCAAATTATTTAATACAGTCGGACAAACAAGATCTCTACCTCAGGAGGCGCTATTGGCACATATTACGGTTATACCGAAAGAAGGGAAGGATCCAGGGTTATGCTCTAGTTATAGACCAATATCATTAATAAATGTAGATATTAAAATACTGACAAAGATTCTGGCATCCCGCATACAGCCCTACCTTTCAAAATTGGTTCATTTAGACCAAGTTGGGTTTATACCAACTAGAGAAGCGAGAGATAGTACTATTAAAGTGTTAAATTTAATACACCAAGCAAATAAAAAAAAGATATCGAGTGTTTTCCTGAATACAGATGCAGAGAAAGCATTCGATAGAGTGAATTGGGAGTTTATGCTTGGAACAGTAAAACAAATGGGTCTGGGAGAGCGGATGTTACAGTGGATAGCAGGGGTGTATGCGGGACCCAGAGCTTTAGTAAAGGTAAATGGGGTATATTCTGAACCCCTAGAAATTACAAACGGTACCAGGCAGGGCTGCCCATTGTCGCCCTTATTATTTGCATTGACATTAGAACCATTATTAAATAAGATCCGACAGAATAGAGACATAGTGGGTATTCAACTAGGGGGAATGGAATATAAAGTATCAGCTTACGCAGATGATATGCTTTTTTCCTTAATCAAACCACAGATATCTTTACCAAATTTAATGAAAGAAGTAGAAATCTATGGGAATATGTCAAATTTTAAAATAAATTACAGTAAATCAGAGGCGATGGGAGTCGCTCTCCCGGAGTTGATTAAAACCGGTTTAGAACATAGCTTTAAATTTAAATGGACGACCAGGGCACTGAATTATTTGGGAACACAAATGCCACCAGACTTAAAGGATACTTTTGAGTTAAATTTTAAACCATTACTGAGTACAGTTAGAACAATGCTGGATGGATGGAGTAGAGGGATGCACATTTTAAAAATGAGTGTAGTGCCAAAATTCCTCTATCTTTTCCAAGCGCTACCAATTCAGATCCCCATGGCATACTTCAATCAAGTCAGGGCTTTATTTATGAAATTTATATGGGGGAGTAAAAGGCCTAGGATTGGTAGGAAACTATTGATCCTACCCAAGAAGGCTGGTGGAATAGCAGCACCGGATATGCTAAAATACTATCAAGCAGTCCAGCTGGGAAGGATAGCCGATTGGAGCAGACATGGGGATTATAAACTATGGATTACTTTAGAGCAACAAATGAGCCCAGTACCGTTAAATAGGGCAATATGGTGTTATTCAGCATTACCCCTTATAGTTAAAACCCACCCTACGATAGGTCCAACATTATGGACTGGAAATAAAGTATGTTATAATTCAAAATTTTCGACTAAAAACTCCCCCCTCTATCCAATAATAGGAAATCCAGAATTTCAGCCAGGCATGGAGTCTCAAATATTCAAGAAATTAAGAGATAATGGAAGATTTCAAGCCTCTCACTTTCTAGGAGAAAGGGGATGGAAAACAATAGGAGAAATTTCACAAGGGGGATATGAAATCCCGATATGGCAAGCGCGACAATTACGACATTTTTTGGAGACTCTAGGTGGTGCAGAAAAGTACAGACGCCCACTTACAAAGTTTGAGGAGTATTGTGGAGGAGCGGAACCATTGGCTCATATGGTCTCGAAAATGTATACACTGTTGACTGCACCACCGGAAGATTTTAGAATGCCAAGCCTCGCCAAATGGGAGAGAGATTTAGGCCAAACCTTTTCCCCAATACAATGCCAAAATATCATAAATTTAGCGTTAAACTCCTCAAGATGTACGAAAATACAAGAATTAAATTATAAAATATTAACAAGGTGGTACTATACGCCAGCGCGTCTAAATATATTCTTTTCTGAAATTTCAGAGAGATGCTGGAGAGGGTGTGGGGAGAAAGGGACAATGTTGCATATATTTTGGGGGTGTCCAATAATACAACAATTTTGGGAAACAGTACGGAGAATTACCCAATCACTTACAGAACACCAGATTCCAGATGACCCCTCATTCTTCCTATTACATCATACAGAAATTTCTTTGAAAAGATATACAGGATCAATGATAGGTCATCTGATAAATGCGGCTAAAAGTTGCATTGCAATAAAATGGAAAGACCCGGAAGCACCTCCAATATCTATGTGGCTTAAAAAAGTAAGGAAAATAGGAATAATGGAGAAACTCTTACCGAGGCCAATAGATAAGAAAGAGCAAAATAAAATAATATGGGCACCCTGGGAATTATTTGTACAATCGGAAGAAGGTAAAAAGTTACTAGGGGAGTAAGAATAAAGATTAGAGGTCGAGGAAAGAAGGGAAAGGGAGGAGGGAAGGAAAGATGAAATTTCTCGCCGAGGGGGGGACAGCGGAGGGGGGGGAGGGTTGTTGTGTTATGGGGTTATGTCTGTGGTATTTTTTTTTTGTCTCCTTCTTCCTCTCCTCTTCCCTCCATGTCCGTGGGTGTACGCGGATGGAGGAGGAGAAGAGGTGGAGATGGGGGTCTTGAGGAGGGGATAAGGGGGGAGGGATTGAGGGGATAAAATAGGGAAGGCAACGTGATGGAGATAAAAGAGGGAATTTGTCGAATACATAGAGAATATATGGACAATCAGGGAGGAGATGGAACATTTGGGGAAGTTTGAAATTTAGTTAAAAGTTGAAATAGTATTTTGGTTTTTATATCTCCCCTGGGGGGAATGGAAATTGCTTGTGATATAAAATATTATAATTTCCCTCTGCTATAGACCAGGAATAGTAAAAGAGTTTAAGATAGAGATGTATTATAATGTCCATATATAAATAAGCTGTTGTATTGGATTCTGCATATCCCGTTTTCTTGTGTTTTTCGTGTTGCTTTCTTGTTTATAAAAATAAATAAAAGATAATTATAAAAAAAAAAAAAGGAAAAGCTTGTCGAGCCAAAGTCCTCATTGAACAACAAGGAAAAAGAGAGCGTGCGCTCTTTTTTGGCTTCGAACGAGCTTCCCGACGGGATGCTCGTCGGAAGTGTACACACGATCGAGCTTCTCGCCAGAATATGTCTCCCAGCGAGCTTCTCGCTGGATTCTGCCGAGAAGCTCGGTCGTGTGTACGCCGCCTAACTTTTTTAGGTGCCTGTTTGTTCGGGGAGGGGCCCCTCCCTTCAGGAATTCAAGAAGACGACCGTTCACACTTGTATATTCCCCCCCCCCCCCCTATTGTTCTGTTAGCAGGTCATAACTTCTTTCTGACAGAACAAGACACGGGGAAAAAAGAAATGTGTGTGCTTTTGCTATATATTTCTGTTGGCAGGATGCTAACCCCTCCCAACAGAAATAATGTATGATATACAGTTAGGTCTGAGAGTAGGATGTACTATTTTTTTGTCTTCTCTCCTGGAATGGGACGGCTGTCCCTCCCCATCTTCTGGCTGAAGACAAGAATTGCAGGCGGGGTGTTTTTTTTCAAGGGAGAGATGTCCTGGCCTTAATGTAGATACTGTTAACTGCAGGGATCTGTTGTTAGGAGTGCCTTATTCATACTGTACAGATGTAAATGCCTATCAGCGATTTATATTTATATTTTTGTACCTAATTTATTTGTACAGTTACCCATCCAAGTTGTTTCCCTTTTCCTCCTTCCAATGTATTTTATGGGATGCCCTTGCTCCTGGGCCCAAGAGCCAGTTGATATCCGGTGGGGGGGCTGAGTGTAGGTAGGTGCTAGAAGTAGGATTTTTGAAATTGCAGGTAAATTTAAATAAGCCTAGCTGTAAGCTGTTTGTTTAAATCTGTGTGGGCTGGATGTGGCTCAGAGTAGGCTGGTGTTTTGCCTCAAAACAGAGTGTTATTAACACTACTACAATCGCTCACTAAGTATTAAAGCAAAACATGATTTATTAAATGAGTTCTGTTAGTATAATAACATAAGAATTGTCAGAATTGCAAATCATAGTTTAATCGTTTCATAGCAAGAATAAAGCATCAATACATCACCGGATATTGTAGCATCACCCTTTGCACAACAATTGGGGGATTTCAGCAATCAGCAAAGAGGAATCTGGGAAGTCACCGCTAGGCACGTCTGCCGCATCTTCAGTAAGTCACGAAATTCCCCTTCTTTTATATACATAATTTACATAATGTTATCTTCGGTCATGCACAATACCATCATGCACAGTACCATCATGCATAGTCCTGTGCTTTAGCTACATCCAATGCGTGATCGTCTTATGCCATCATGTCTGTGTCGCCACATATTCAGTAGTTTCAACTTATTAATTAATTAATTTCAGCAGTATTTGGTCAGTTCAGACTAGTTTTAACCATGTTCCTGACTATGTAGTTTAAACTATAGTTACCTTCTCCACTGAGTATTCTACTAGAATTTTTGACAATTGAGTGTCAATCATCCTTCACACATACATTCTACATCACAGCTGGTGACTCACAGATAGCATCATCTTTCGGTTTCCTCCCCTCTGCTTTGAAAGGATTCTAGAAGAAAGGGGGGGAAAATAGGTGGAGCTGGCTGGGGTGGTCTAAGGAGCCCTGACCATTCCCCCAACCTGGATTGGCAGGGGGCAGGCATCTTTAAATACACAGAGTCAGCCGAGCTGGGGGATTGTTCCGGTGGAAGAACTGGAGATGGAATATTAGGCTGTCTGGGCCTTCAAGAAAGCTCACAGTCTGGGGGGGCGGGGTTGACCTTGGGCCAGGGGCTCGGAGCTGAACAGGAACCCCACACAACCTAAGAGGTATCTTAAATAGGAGCAGGTGAGGACAACAGGGAATACTGCCAGGCAAGTTTCCAGGAGGGATCCACCAGGTGTTGGTGATGGTGAGTGACACACAGCCAGGAATTCTGGGGAGGCATGCCAGAGAAGATTGGGAGGATACAATCTAAGATGGATGTAGAGCCAGTAAGGACTGTGGTGTCATGGGCAGTGGAAGTAGGCAGCTGCGGCCAGGAAGGCTGTCAGGGTCTGAAGAGGACTGACTGGAAGCAGTAGTCCATCAAAGAGGGCAGCTAGCATCAGAACTTTAGTTTGCTGCAAAATAGGCGCTTGCGGTCCCTGCCTCTAATAAGGCACTTCTGCTAAGGCCTGGCTGAAAACAGTGTCAGGCATAACCATGTGTTATCTGCACCTGAAGAATTGTGCTGGCGGAGAAGGAGTGGTAGTCTGCAGCAAGTGTTGTGCAGCAGGAGAGTATCTAGATTGTCCCAAACCGTGCAAGAATCTTTTACATTTCCCATACATTTCTTATCCCAATCCAAATTCTAATCCCCTAATAAAATACAAAAAAACAAAGCTGACGGACTTGTTCATTGTCTTGGAATGCAACGCTAAATAACTGATAAAATATATGAAAGTGCCAACAAAAAAAGTGACAGTGCAAAATTACTCATAAATTAGCAACAAAGCAAAAATGTATGCATAATAAGCTGCAGAGTGAAGCAACTAGGTGTCGAACATGGCGAGTCAGCGCGGAGCCGCTCTCCACCTTTTTCTCCTGTTCAGCAAGCTCTGAGCCGGATTACTCCAGCAAGCCTAGTGCCGTGTACACACGATCAGTTCGTCTGATGAAAACGGTCTGATGGACCATTTTGATCAGACGAACCGATCGTGTGTGGGCCCCATCGTTTTTTTCCCCATCGGTGAAAAAACATAGAACCTGTTTTAAAATTATCTGATGGTTAAAAAACCGATAGTCTGTGGGGAAATCCATCGGTTAAAAATCAACGCATGCTCAGAATCAAGTCGACAAATGCTCGGAAGCATTGAACTTCATTTTTCTCAGCACCTCGTTGTGTTTTACGTCACCGTGTTCTGACACGATTGTTTTTTTAACTAATGGTGTGTAGGCACGACTGATGAAAGTCAGCTTCATCGGATATCTGATGAAAAAATCCATCAGACCGTTTTCATCGGATGAACCGATCATGTGAACAGGGCATAAGAGTCCTTTCATGCTGAGTTTGGATCATCATACTTTCTATATGCTGATTCCTGGAATGTTTGGATGTTGAATCCACACTACTGCACAAACGACATGCTGGTTCCTGTGGTGTTAAAGACCCCATCATTTTTGCTTGTTTAGCTCCTTACTGCTGGCAGGTAGCCCACACCATTTGGTAACAGTACCCTATTACTTTAAGTGGTGGCGGTTGCACATTGGATGGTGAATTTTTCCTTGCTGAGCTGAGTGCACACTCTGGAGATCTTCGTCTTAACGTCTGAACACTTACTTTGAACTGTTTGAATCAATTCTTCACTTTAATCTATGTTGGACTTTTTCACGTGTCCCTTGATGCAGTTTAATGGACATTTTAGCCTGGATTCACGTAGAGAGGCGTATCTTTGTGCGGGCGTATCCTATCTTGTTTACGCTACGCCGGCGCAACGTTGAGAGGCAAGCATGGTATTCTCAAAGAATATGCGCTGAACGTTGCGCCGGTGTATCGTATAGTTTTCGGCGTAAGCCAAAGTAGGTGGAAGCGGGCTGGAAGTGGGCGTGATATATTATAATGAAGCATGACCCCATGCAAATGATGGCCACAGCTTCAAAAAACGAACTGCGCATGCGTCGTCTCTTGGACGCATCCCAGTACGCATGCTCACAGTTACGTCAAAATAGCTGCCTAAGATACGTCGAACACTGCCTACGACGTGAACATAACCTACGCACAGCCCTATTCACGTAGTACTATGTAAACGGCGTACGCAGCGTAAAATTCAACGGCGTCATTCCCTGGCCCATACCTTTGCATGACTTACCCCTGCTTTATGAGGGGTACGCTACGCAGTGACGTCACCACGCTGAGGAGGAGGGCTCCTACATGCCGGCCGGCAATACTTTGTTTATGCTGTTTTTTATCGTTTGTCTGTAAGTACAACTTTTAATTTGATTAAATCCACTGTTTTATGGAGTTACGCTATGTGCGCCTCTTTCTTCCATCTATATTGAATCATTTGGAGCCTTAAAGCGGATTTCAACCCTAAAGTGAAGATCCGCTGATCGGAACCCTCCCCCCCCTTCGGTGTCACATTTGACACCTTTCAGGGGGGAGGGGGGTGCAGATACCTGTCTAAAGACAGGTGTCTGCACCCACTTCCGGCCCGCAGTCTCGGGCAAAAGACGGGATTTTCCTGTTGTATGCTGGGAACTCTCGGCTCCCAGCACTCAGCGGGAGCCAATCGCGGGCGCAGCGCGACTCGCGCATTCGCCGTAGGGAACCGGGCAGTGAAGCCGGAGCGCTTCACTTCCTGGTTCCCTCGCCGTGGATGGAGGGGGGAGCAGCAGGGTGACGAGCGATCGCTCATCCTCTGCTGCGGACGCCGCTGGACTCCAGGACAGGTAAGTGTCCTAATATTAAAAGTCAGCAGCTGCAGTATTTGTTGCTGCTGGCTTTTAATATTTTTTTTTTGGTGAACCATCCGCTTTAAGTTATCACGTCCCTGAACCAACTGGCTATAGTTGGAACATCCAAGGAACCGTAAGGATACCAAAGGCCGTGGCTGGGCTAACTGTCCATACTGCTTGCCCTCTGGTAAGCTGCTTACTTATCTGGTGGATGGTGCACCTTTGTATTACCTCACTTGGTGGTGTGGATCGTAGGAGGTTCCTGCCTGGGACATTTCTACCTATATATGGACTTGTTAATGAACTTTATTGATTTATGAACTTTGGTTATCACAGTTTTAACATTTGTCTAATTCAATTTCATATTTCATTTTTTATTTTTGGCGCGGCTTTTTCTTCTTCCTATTTTTCACATTGTGTATCGCACGCTAGCTGCTGGCTGTAGTTTTTTAAGGGGTGGGGGGGACATTAGCGCGTTTTTTTGTTTCTTTTATGAGGGGTAAGTTACGTTTGTGAATCGGCGTATCTTACTAATTTGCATATTTAACATGGGTACGCCGAATGCGTCCAGCGTAACTATGCACAATACACTGGCGTAGGCAAGTTACGTCAGGCGGCTGAAGCCTTGTTTTACGGCGTATCTAGCTCCGTGAATCGGCGTAACAATACGACAGTGCACATTTGTACTTACGACAGCGTATCTCTAGATACGCCGGGGTAAAACTTTTGTGAATACTGGCCTAGGTTTTTTAGTATGTTTACGCATATGTTTTCTCACTATTATGCATAACAATTTATGCTTTGTAGGTAACTGGCTAATTGATGTGTAATTTTCAACTGTCATTTTATTGTTGGTACTTTCATGTATTTTATCAGTTTTTTAGCGCTGCACTTTAACCTCTCTATTCTATTTACACTGTTTGTGTAATTGTAGTGCCAGCAGCTATGGCTAGCGAGTTGGGTGGCGCAGTAATTATTTTATTTTTCAATTGTCTTGGAGTGTTTTGAAGTGAATGACGGGCTGGGCAGGGTGGCAGGTGGGCCACATCACTCAGCAGCCTCTACGGGGGTACGCTACACTATCAATTTTCATTAGGAGGGGAAAAATACAACGTGTTACGACTCGACATGTATTTAGGTTGCCATACATAGCAAGTTTCAGTCATTGTAAAAAAAAAACGGACCTTTCAAAGCATGGTTAAATGATAATCCACAACATTTTCGACCATTTAAAATGTAAATTTTTAGTCTCATGGTGAAGTATTTAATATACTAAAAAGCAATTTGTATGTAAAGTGTAACAACCAATCAGTCAGCAATTATGTTTTGTTATTCTGACAACTTAGTAAAGAGCTATTCTGGTTGCTGGTGGTTACTGCACCTGGCATCTCATCATTGTTAATTTTCCTGAGATATTAATCACACCCAAGTGTGCTCAGGATGCATTTTCTATGGCTGCTTGTCACATAAGGCCTCATGCACACAGGCAGTTGAGCCTCTGTGCAGAGTACAGCCTCCCTTAAGAACAGGGCTGTCTTTTCCATTGGGCACACCGGGCAGTTGCCCGGGGGCCCCACTTGCCTGGGGGGCCCCCATCGGCTGCCCAGCGACCCCAGTAAAAAATGGTGGAGAATGGCGGGTCAGAACTGTATCGTGTCTACAGTCTCTGAGGAAGAGTCTGGAGAGGAGTTAAGAGTGGGAGCGCCGCTGGGATGGGGGTCACAGGAGAAGTCAGACATGAAGAGACTATAGGATAAAACCAGAGCAGCCAAGCTGGAGCCATCTGACTGAGCCTTGCATGGTGCACCTGAGAGGAGGTCAGTGATAGCACCACCAGGCCAGTCTAAGGGCGGGTGGTTGCTAAAGAAAGGGGGGAGTGAATACAAAAATATTAGTGCCCCCCCTTACCTTAGTGTATTTACTCTACGGAAAGTGGTTCCCCTTTACATCAGAGTCTGCAGGATTCCCCCTTACAGTGCTAGGGGAACTCAGTCTGAAGACTGTGATGTAAGTGGGAACTCTGATGTAAAGAGAAAGCAGTGGATTCTGATATAAGGTGGTCTCTGGTCACCAGAGCCCCCCTCCACATCAGAGTTCCCCCTTACATCATGATCTGCAGTGGTCCCCTTTACATAAGAGTTCCCTTTCACTGTAAGGGGGAATCCTGCAGACTATGATGCAAGAGGAAACTCAGATCAGGCTGGGTTACAGTAACCTAACCTTCATGCCAATGAAGAAATTTGTAAAACTGTAATTTTAGGTACTTTTTTGCAGTGCCAATAAAAAATTGTGGTTCTGCCAGTAAATTTCATGATTTTTGGCAGTAAATTCTTGTGCGTGGTTGTGTAGACAGGGCCCCAGTGCACTGTATTGCCCGGGGGCCTATAATGCTCTTAAGATGGCCCTGCTTAAGAATCAGTGGCTGTGCATGGCTGTACATTAGCACAGCATATATCTGAGCACAGCCAAGCGCAACCATTCATGTCTAAGGCCCTGTACACACGATCAGTCCAAACTGATGAAAACGGACTGAAGTTCAGTTTCATCGGTTCACAGACTGATGGTCTGATGGTCTGATGGTTCGTACACGCCATCAGTTCAAAAACCGATCGTGTCAGTATGCAGTGACGTAAAACACAACGACGTGCAGAAAAAAATGAAGTTCAATGCTTCCAAGCATGCGTCGACTTGATTCTGAGCATTTTGAACCGATGCTTTTGCGTACTAACCATTGGTTTTGACCGATCGGTAGGCGTCCATCAGTCCGATTTTAAAGCAAGTTTTAAAACTTTGGACTGAAGGACAAAAGACTGATGGGCCATACACACGGTCGGTTTGGACTGATGAAAATAAACTTCGGTCCGTTTACATCAGTTTGGACTGATCGTGTGTACAGGGCCTTAGGGAGGCTGTATGCTGCACTTTGGCTTCATGAGAGACATTTAAAATGTAAATTGCACAGGCTTAATTGCTGTGTGCAAGAAGACAACAATGAAATGAAATGTTTAAACATTTCTGCCAAACTAGAAAATAACTGTTCATTTACTTTAGTATGTGAACTATACCGTAACAAATCTAACAGGATAAGTATACTTAATTAAAAAATAAAATAAAAAATTCCAATAAGATTTCAAAATACAGTGAAAAAATGAAGAAATGAAGATCCTTTATCCCTGTGTTCAAAAGATGCTAAACCCATCAATTTAACAGTCTCAAAAAACGTTACATTCCTGGGTGGAAGATGATGACATACTCATACTGCCAAGCTTTGGGTACTTTTGTATTAGTGTTGTCATTTTTATTTTGTACCTTTTTCTCAAAAAAAAAAAAAAAAAACAATAAAAAAACATTCAAGGCATCCGGGAAAATCCTAACTGTCACATTTGTTTGTGCTTCCTGAACTGTCAAGCCATCTGCTTGTTTTGAATAGAGCAGCCTGGACCCTCCTCTTCTTGTGTCCCCCACTGGTGCTCCTGAACTCTTCCTCTGTGCCCCCACAGAAAGTAGTTTAAAGTGAGGGAACCCAAACGGGCTCACTCCTGAGCCACTGCTCACACATTGAGCTGTGGCTCAGCTCACCCTCTCTCACCTCATTGGCTCACTGGCTGTGATTGAAGCAGTGGGAGCCAATTGCTCATGGTACTGCCTCAGCCAATGAGGAGTGAGAATCCCCGGAGAGCTGGGGCACATCTCACAATTGAGAAGGAGCTCAGGTAAGCATTAGGGGGACTGGGGGGCTGCTGCACAGAGAAGGTTTTTTTACCTTCATGCATAAAATGCATGAAGGTAAAAAAAACACAAGCTTTTAGAATCAAGGTCATTTTTAGCTGTTGGTATTCTTTAATTTCTTCTATACTGTGACTGATAAATTTGATTATAACCACCAGCAATGTTGGATGAAATATCAATACTTTAATTTTTAGAACATCTATTTTCTCCAGCTGAGCCTCAGTAGTCTCAGGCATCTTCCAATGGACTCTTCTTCCTCTTCTTTCTCATACTCCCCTTTTGAATCTCTTCGGTTCATTCTAAAAATGAGGATAGCAAAACATCAATTGATCACTGATGAGCAGTACCACACAACTGTACCACATAAACAAATTTTGAAGATACAACATTAACTTTATTAGTTACATCCATTGGTGCAGATATGTGCATGTATCCCTAGGTGTCTGTCCCTTATACCTGCAGCGTTTTTTTAAATAGCCGGTTCTTCTTTAGGCACCTCACTACAGATATTTTGTATAATAGGGTCTGTATGATCACTTGTTTTTCCAAATAATGCATACATTCTTAACCACTTGACCACTCTCATTCATGTAAAAATCAAATTTTTTTTGCTAGAAAATTAATCAGAACCCCCAAACATTATATATTTTTTTAGCAGACACCCTAGGGAATAAAATGGCGGTCATTGTAACTTTTTTTCTCGCACGGTATTTGCGCAATAATTTTTCAAATGCCTTTTTTTTGGGAAAATGTATTCATGAATTAAAAAATAACAAAACAGTAAAGTTAGCCTATTTTTTTTGTATAATGTGAAAGATGATGTTACGCCGAGTAAATAGATACCTAACATGTCACGCTTTAAAATTGGGCACACTCATGGAATGGCGCCAAACTTCGGTACTTAAAAATCTCCATAGGCGAGGCTTTAAAAATGTTTTACTGGTTACAATTTTCGAGTTACAGAGGAGGTCTAGTGCTAGAATTGTTGCAAACGCTCTAACGCACGCGACAATACCTCACATGTGGGGTTTGAACGGCGTTTAAATATGTGGGCGGGACTTGCATGTGTGTTTGCTTCTGAACGCGAGCTACCGGGGACAGGGGCGTTTTAAATTTTTTTTTTTTTTTTTACTTATTTCTTTTTTTTTTTACACTTAAAAAAAAAAAAAGCTGCAGGCATCATTCAGATATCACCGCATAAAGTCGAGGACGTCGGTTGTTAAGTGGTTAATATTTCTCCATACCAGTGGTCTCTTAAGTGTGACCCTTTGCTTTTGTTTATCTGGCCCTTGGGGCATTATTCCTCCAACTGACACCAACAATGGGGCATAATCCTTCCTCCCTGATGGCAACAATGGGGCACTGTTTACTCCCACTGATACAAGGGCATTTTTTACTCCCGCTGGCCACAGTCTGGTGACCCTAAAGTCTGAGGGACAGTAAACTGGACCTTTGTTTAGAAAGTTTGGAGACCCCTGCGTTATACTATACAACTTGAGTCATAAAATATTGTTCTTTTGTGTGCCCTATAGATGCAAGTTAATTTTATAATAATGCTTACTCTTTTTCTTGTGGGATAAAAATACATAAGTCTTCTTTGACAAAATCAAGACCCTGTGGTAAAGAACATAAAAAGAAAACAAAATAAGATAAATGAAAGAAGAAACAGGACTCTCTTCTTGGCTCTAAGAAATGTTTTATCTGTGGACTACAGTATAAATTACAAAATAAGCTTATGCTCTACACTGATAGAGGCCACAGATATTTAAAATATATGCCCAACCAAATTTTGAGGCAGGGTTAGAATGTTTGCCAGTTTTTTTCCGCTATCTGAGACTCCATTTTACCAGATAAGAAGTGGTAGAGAAATGCTCCAACAGCGCCAAAAATATTTTTTGGCTGACCATACACTTTCAAGTTACATAGAGTATTAGCTTTGGCTGGCTGATTCAGTGGTCATTATGCCAGTGGGTCCTGGCAGGGGCACATATGGCCTTGAGATAACTAAACTTTTTTTTTCAGTGTGTTTATTAAAATCAACAAATGTCTGGGGTGATTCTAATAGTTATTTATCATCGTTATGAATAATGGATGACTTCATTTTGGATTTTAAGAATTTGAAGGCAAGGTATGATTGTGATAATTGGCTTTTTTTATTTAACCAATTTTGTTAGTTTTTAGAAGGAGAAATTACTCTATTCTTCACAGCACTTAAAACGCATACATAAGGCTCAATTAATATAACAGGATAAGTCTGCTTATTTAAGAAATAACAGCTGTTTTTAACTGAGACTAATAAGATTTAAACATTACAGACACAAGACAACGTTTCAAGAGCCTTCTCCTTGTGTTAAAGCTTTGTGAACTGATTGGCTTGTATCATACAAAACCACGTGCGTGGGGTAATCCAAAACCTTGAAAGATCAGGCATCTTTAAAGTAGATAGGGAGATTCGAACCAACTATAGCCAGGTGGGTTAAAGTCAAATTTTGAGATATTGCTGCCACTTGTCAATGCCACAATATCTCTTCTTTTTTTGTGTAGGTGGTCATGGTAATGATAAGGAAAGATAGTTTTGTTGTAATGAAAACATATATTTATCATCAGTTGATAAAGCAAAGTGAGAAAAAGATTAAGTAAAAATTACGGTAGGTATTAGAAGATGATAAAGAAAGCAAAAAATGTGGGCAAGTGAAGGTGGAGGGCAAGGGCAGAAGGGAGGGAGGGAGAAAGATATTCCCTAACTGGAACTCAGGAATATTTTCTTTTCCCATAATTTTTCTTGTCGTATTCATTAAAATAATCCTTACAGTTTTCAGCTGCTGAGATCCAATCAAAGCTTCTTTAATATCTCGTAATAATGAAGGTTTCTGAAAATAAAAAAAGTTCATTATATTCGTGTTGATGTCTACACAGCCAACAATGATGATAAACAACATGCCGTGAAGTAAATGCATGTATACTGAAAATTGCTATTATATATACATTTTACTATATATTTCCAGTACAGGTGATTTTACAAAAAAGTCAGATGCAAGGTACTTAAAGATGCAGTCCACCCAACAAACATATTTGGTTGGTTGAGATGACCCTTACAAGAAATACCATAAATATTTTTACAAGCAATAAAGGTAAAGGAAATTCATGAGTGCTGACCTCCATATTTAGTAAAGACAGAGGGCCAGATTCTCATATATTTTCGGCGGCGTAGCGTAAGCCATTTACACTACGCCGCCGCTGCGTACTAGAGCAAGTGCTTTATTCTCAAAGCACTTGCTCCGTAGCTTTCGCCGGCGTTTCGTAAATCGCCAAGCGTAAACCCGCACAATTCAAATGGGGCGGCTTGTATTTAAATTAAGCGCGCCCCCGCGTCGAACGAACTGCGCATGCGCCGGCCGGGGAAAAAGCCCAGTGCGCATGCTCCAGCTCACGTCGGGAAGCGTCGTTGAAACTGACATCAAAACGACGTGAGCATCATTTACGCAAGTCCCTATTCGCGAACGAGTTAGTAAAACGACGTAAGCGACGGAAAAAGCCGACGCTGAACCGACGCCATACTTAACATGGCATCCGACGGGACCCGACGGCATCCGACGGTAGTTCGTAAGGTTATTCGTAAGGTTATTCCACATAGAAGCTGGGGTAACCTTACGCGGACAAAAACGGCGTACGCGACGACGGGGTGGCGTAAAAGCGATCGGGAATCGGCGTACTACCTCATTTGCATATGCAAATGCGAAAACAACGTAAAGGCCACCTAGTGGCCGGAGTTGTCATTACAACTACGATCGGCAAGTGTAATGGTTTTACACTTGTCGGATTTAGAAGTGTATCTATGCAAAAGTGATGCTAAGCATCACTCGCATAGATACGAGGACAAAAAAAAAGGCGTAACGCCTCTGAGAATCTGGCCCAGAGTATAGTGCTGAGAGAAGTATGCCTTTGTCACAAATGTACAATTTGTCATAAAACATTTTTAAAGTGCTTATATATTAAGATTGTAAATTCTATGTTCTATATCTCTGCCTTGTTTTATTTAAAAAATTGCCTAAAGCCGGTTCGAATTTCAAAAGAAAATCGTATCAAAGAATTTTCGTACAAATTTCGCACCGTTAGTGGGCTGCAGCAACAGCCGATTTCCGTGCAGCAATCAAATTTAAGGAATCGGACATGTTGGATTTTTATTGATAAAACAAACTATTTTCTAATCAATGATGGGAGAATCGTGCAAGAAATGTAATAGAAAAAAAAAGCGCATTTGCAAGAAAAGAAAATTCCCCAAGAGAAAAGAATATTCCCGGCAACGAAAATTATTTTCTGTAGCAACATGAAGGCTTGGACGGCCAAATTTTGAATATCAAAGGTGGAATCATCAGATCACAAAAAAAAAAAATATTTTGAAAAGAAAATTTGTTCGAAATTCGACCGTGTATAGCCTGCTTAACCATATGTTTGAATGATACATTTTCAATTTCTCTAGTTTCTCTGCATTTTAAGGGAATATTATCTCAAATACGGCTGACTCTGCTAATCTCAAATTCATGTAGAAAGGCTATTTACCATTTTGAAATTGCTAGCGGATACATTAGTTGCTAACAATTTGCTGCAGTTTTCTCAAATTAACTTCATGTCATGAGCTGATGGTCCAAGTATAGACCAGTTACAGGAAAACCAGTGAAAGTCACACAAGAAGCAACCCCCAAATCTGTGAAATTCTGAACCTAAAATAAAATGTATGCGTTCTCGTGTGATACTAGAATTCTTGTTTAGGGTAGAAGCTGTACACACATCATGTGTTATCTAACCATTCTCTAAAGTTCATGGCTAGCTATAGAAATGCATCAAACACACTCAAAGAAAGATCAACACCACTAATGACTAATGGATAGTTACAAGGATACTTAGGGACACAAGAAAAAACATATTTCAGAACAACTTGGCAGGAAAAAGATAATTGAAAACAAGAACCATGGGTTGTAAGGAACTCTAGATGGGGGTAAGGTAAATGTAATTGTGTATATCCCCCTTACTTACACTCAGTGGCGTATCTAGGGTATGGCAGCCATGTCAAGTGCCATGGGCGCCATATGAAGGGGACGCTGTTGAGTGGCTGGGCAGCAAGGCACTTACCAGGGTCTGAGGGTCTCTTCTTCCCTCCTCCCGAGCATAGCAGGATCTCCTTTTCAGCACCTTTGCTAATCCCTGCTGTGTTCAGCCACAGCCCTCCCCTGTTCTCCAAGGCTCTCCCATTCCATCTGGTTGGATTGGCAGGAACATCAGTTTCTCCCTATCCTCTGTGAAAACTGAGGTCTTAAGTGATGAAGATTTCATCACTTCCAGTATTGGTTCTGCATTTACCTGGCCTTAGAGGAGGGATCAGGGGTCTAATAAACCCTAGATTTCTCCATAAGGAGGATATGTCACTACCCAAGGTATTACAAGGGATGATAAATATCACTAGTTTTGTTAACTGTTTTTTTGTCAAGGTTATCTGAAAGATGGGTTTCAAATGTTTCAACATAGAGGCGCAGTCCAGCTAGGGAAGTATAAATTTGCAAAAAACCCAAACTATTTACTTCTCTTTTAATGCATAGAATGCATTAAAGGGGTTGCAAAGTCATAAGGGTTTTTATCTTAATGCTTTTTATGCATTGAGAATAAAAACCTTCTGTGTACAGAAGCCCCCCTCGCCCCCCCCTAATACTTACTTACTATATATAAAAAATACATCTAATTATAAGGAATACACAACTGATGATGATTTTAGTATTTGTCAGTTTAACTTTAAAGTGATACTAAAGCTTGTCTTTTTTCTTCTAATCGGGTACTTGTGGGCTCACTCTCGAGTCACCCTGTCTGCATCTATAGACATCGCTGGATCAAGACCGTGCTCGGGTAAGTATACAGTGGGGAGGGGGGTTTGGGGGGATCCCTTAGCACAGAAGGTTTTTCAAAGGAGAAATACAGCCAAAGCTCGTTTAGCTGTATTTCTCCTGTGCATCACAGGAGTGCAGTTCATTTTGCACTCCTGTGACCTGTTTTCAGCAGACAGCAGGCTGAGGTTCGCTCTGCTGACATCACAGATCCACTCCAGGCTTGAGCAAGATTGCTATACTGGGGTTGAGATCCGCCCAAAATGCCTGGACAGGCACCCAGCTCAGCCTCTCAGCAAGTCGCTGGGAGCCTGAGCCGGCCAGTCCTGCCCCCTCCACCTGACTGAGAACTGAGTGATTTGTGGTGTTAGATCGCTCATTTCTCAGTGTTGGAGCAGGCAGGGGACAGATGCAGCATCAGACCGATGCTGAATCCAGCTAGGGAAGTATAAATTTGCAAAAAACCCAAACTATTTACTTCTCTTTTAATGCATAGAATGCATTAAAGGGGTTGCAAAGTCAGAAGGGTTTTTATCTTAATGCTTTTTATGCATTGAGAATAAAAACCTTCTGTGTACAGAAGCCCCCCTCGCCCCCCCCTAATACTTACCGGAGCCCCATGTCTGTCCAGCGATGTCCACAAGTGCTTTAGCCATCCAGGACTCTCCCTCCTGTTTGGCTGAGACACAGCAGTAGCGCCACTGGCTCCTGCTGCTGTCAAAGTTGGCTAGCCAATTAGGAGAGAGAGGGGCGGGGCCAAATTGCAGCTCCATGTCTGAATAGACACACAGAGCTGGAGCTCTGCTTGGGTGCCCCCCTAGCAAGCTGCTTGCTGTGGGGGCACTCAACAGGAGGAAGGGGCCAGGAGCACAGAAGAGGCACCTGAGAAGTGGAGTATGACTTTTTTTTTTTAATGAGACTTTACAATCACAAAAAAAAACCTCAGCCTTTAAACACTTAAGGACCGCCTCCTGCACATTTATGTTGGCAGAAAGGCACGGGTAGGCACAGGCACGTACCTGTAGGAGCCCTTTAAGTGCCCAGCCATGGGTCGTGGGCGCGAGCTTGCGACCCGGTCCGAAGCTCTGTGACCGCGGAACCCGTGGACCCGATCGCCGCCTCTGTCCCGTGATCGGTCAACACACCTTCTCCGTTCTTCACAGTGGCAGTGTCACTAATCGCCTGTTCCCTGATATAGGGAAAGGCAAATAGTGACGTCACATGTCCAGCCCCGCCCCCCTACAGTTGGAAACACATATGAGGTCACACATAACCCCTACAGCGCCCCATAGTGGTTAATTCCTATGCTGCAATTGTCATTTTCACAGTAAACAATGCATTGTTATAGCACTTTTTGCTGTGAAAATGACAATGGTCTCAAAAATGTGTCAAAATTGCCATAATGCCGCGGTCATGAAAAAATAAATAAAACGCTGATCGACGCCATTAGTAGTAAAACAATTTTTTTTTATAAAAATGCCATAAAACTATCCCCTATTTTGTAAACGCTATAAATTTTGCGCAAACCAATCGATAAACACTTATTGTGATTTTTTTACCAAAAATAGGTCGAAGAATACGTATCGCCCTAAACTGAGACAAAAAAAAAGTATATATTTTGTGGGGTATTTATTATAGCAAAAAGTAAAAAATATAGATTTTTTTTTTAAATTGTCGCTCTATTTTTGTTTAGAGCGCAAAAAATAAAAGCCGCAGAGGTGATCAAATACCATCAAAAGAAAGCTCTATTTGTGGGAAAAAAAGGACGCCAATTTATTTGGGAGACACATCGCACGATCGCGCAATTGTCAGGTAAAGCGACGCAGTGCCAAATCGCAAAAACTGGCCAGGTCCTTTACCTGCATAAGGTCTTAAGTGGTTAAAACCACTTTAATTGTAGACTACTTTCCAAGGAATGAAAACAAAGACATAAAATAAAAGTTTTAACAGTAAAATACAACAATGTTATACAACAAATATTTCACTCACCTTGCGAATTCTGTGCCCCTTTTGAAACGATATTAACTTTGCCTGTTCAATTTGTTTCTGTAAAAAATAAATATATTGTCAAGATACAATATTTTGATACTGTAATCTAGTTACAAATATTAATTTATAGATAAGACAGGTGCCAAAAAAAGTAATTACATAATTGTTTTACCTTGATTTGCTGTATTTCTTCCTTTAAAGCAGTATGTTCATGCTGTTCACATTCTTCAAAAATGGAAAATACCTTTAACAAAAGTATTTCAGTATTATAGATTGATCATGTGTAAAGCATGAGGAAAGCACATTAATGATAATTGATAGCCCACTTGGCAAGTGCAACTACCAAATTGCTTTATCTTTAGGTAATGCTATAGAAAGATCTCACATTTCCCAACTTCCCTTTTGTTTTAAGTAGTGTACACACGATTGGTTTGTCCGATAAAAAAAGACCGATGGACTGTTTTCATCGGACAAACCGATCGTGTGTGGGCCTTTTTTCCATCGGTGTAAAAAAATAGAACATGTTTTAAATTTTTCCTATGGATAAAAAAACGATAGGAAATTCCGATCGTCTGTGTGGAACTCCAGCAGAGAAAAATCCACGCAGGCTCAGGTTCAAGTCGACGCATGCTCGGAAGCATTGAACTTTATTTTTTTCCAGCTTGTCGTAGTGTTTTATGTCATAGTGTGTATGCAAGACTGATGAAAGTCAGTTTCATCGGATATCCGACGAAAAAATCAGAAATCCGATCGTGTGTACATGGCTTTAGAGAATACTGCTGATGCAGCATTGTGAGTCTCTGGATTTTTCACACTTGATGTGCTTCGCATATTTCTTCCAGATCTGCGCAGTAAACCATTGTGAAACTTTGTTCTGGAACTTCCTGTAATAAAAACCAGTCACTGCTGCTCTCTCTCCTTGTGCAAGATGACTGGGTTTGTCTCCAACCCCTCTCATTCTTTTCTGAAGGCAGCCTGTAGTGGGAGGGATCTCCTGGGTACCTTCTACAGCTCTGCTCTCTAAACAGGCTATTTACAGCACAGTATAAATCTCCCCTGTGATAGCAAAGGCAGTGGCAGGTACATTTTAATGAGATGTGGGGACTATTAGACCCCAGATCTCTCCTTTGCCCCTAAAAGCTTCAGATCATTTCAAGAATGGTAAGATCTAATGCTATTTTCAAACCACTAAGGGTTTGTTTACATCCAGTGAAACCAGAAGTGATGAAATGTTCATCACTTCCAGGTTCTTACACCATAGAAATAATCAGAGCCGTTTTGGTAGGATTATCCTTTACAAAAAAGCCGACCGCTGGCTGGAAAAAAAACACAATACTTTGCAGCTGCAAAGTGGGGTTCACCGCTCCAGGGAAATCCCAAGTGCACTTGTGGATCAGTCCAGGTATATGCGGGTGCTGGCAATGCACTAGGCAATGGAAATAACAAAGAACGGATGGACGGCCGCACACCGGAACACTCTTGAGTTGTCTTTATTAAAAAAGCATAAGCAGGCACCACAGATACACAGCAAGAATCAAAAAACAGCTGACATGTTTCACACTTGGTTAGTGCTTATTCATGGCCATCCATCGGCCGTCCATCCGTGTCACATTTTAGCTTACAACAGCACAGCTCTTCCTTTGACTATTATAATAAGTGTTTTATAACATTTTAGTTGCCGCTTTACTATTTATGAAATTTGCGCAGTACACCCCTCTTTTTCATATAATGAAATGTAAATCAGGGGGGAGGAAGAGATTAAAGTCACCAAAGGGCTTTGTCTGCAGGGTGAGTTGTGGTGGCACCAGGAGTACAAAATTGTTACAATTAGATTGTGTTGCCACCACGACAACTCATATATATATATAAATAGATATATCTATATCTATATATAGTGGGGATCGAAAGTTTGAGCACCCCAGGTAGAAATTTGTATTAATGCGCATAACAAAGCCAAGGAAAGATGGAAAAATCTCCAAAAGGCATCAAATTACAGATTAGACATTCTTATAATATGTCAAAAAAAGTTAAATTTTATTTCCATCATTTACACATTCAAAATTACAGAAAACCAAAAAATGGCGTCTGCAAAAGTTTGGGCACCCTGCAAAATTTATAGCACGCACTGCCCCCTTTGCAAATCTGAGACCTGCCAGTGTCATGGATTGTTCTCAATCATCATCTGGGAAGACCATGTCAATCTCAAAGGTTTTAAATGCCCAGACTCATCTGACCTTGCCCCAACAATCAGCACTATGGGTTCTTCTAAGCAGTTGTCTAGAAAACTGAAACTGAAAATAGTTGACGCTCACAACGCTGGAGAAGGCTATAAGAAGATAGCAAAGCGTTTTAAGATGTCAATATCCTCTGTTCGGAATGTAATTAAGAAATGGCAGTGATCAGGAACAGTGGAAGTTAAAGCAAGATCTGGAAGACCAAGAAAAATATCAGACAGAACAGCTCGCAGGATTGTGAGAAAAACAATTTGAAACCCACGCTTGACTGCACGATTCCCTCCAGAAAGATCTGGCAGACACTGGAGTTGTGGTACACTATTCCACTATAAAGAGATACTTGTACAAATATGGTCTTCATGGAAGAGTCATCGGAAGAAAACCTCTTCTACGTCCTTACCACAAAAATTAGCGTTTGAACTTTGCAAATGAACATATAGACAAGCCTGATGCATTTTGGAAATAAGTTCTGTGGACCGATGAGGTTAAAATATAACTTTTTGGCCGGAATGAGCAAAGGTACGTTTGGAGAAGAAAGGGCACAGAATTTAATGAAAAGAACCTCTGTCCAACTGTTGAGCATGGGGGTGGATCAATCATGCTTTGGGGTTGTATTGCTGCCAGTGGCACAGGGAACATTTCACGAGTAGAAGGATAAATGGATTCAATAAAATGTCAGCAAATTTTGGATGGTAACTTGATGTCATCTGTGAAAAGCTGAAGTTAAAGAGAGGATGGCTTCTACAAATGGATAATGATCCTAAACACTCTTCAAAATCCACAGGGGATTACATCAAGAGGCGTAAACTGAAGGTTTTGCCATGGCCTTCACAATCTCCTGACCTCAACATAATTGAAAATCTATGGATAGACCTTAAAAAAACAGTGCGTGACAGACAGCTCAGAAATCGATGAGCAGAAAAAAAATTTCAATGAATTGATTCTGAGCATGCATGGATTTTTATCCGATAGAGTTCCACACAATCGGATTTTTATATTGTTTTTTAACCATAGGAAAAATGTAAAACATGTTCTATTTTTTAACATCGATGGAAAAAAGACTGATGGGGCCCACACACGAACGGTTTGTCCGATGAAAACAGTCCATCAGTCTGTTTTCATCGGACAAACCGATTGTGTGTACACGGCTTAACTTATTACTCAAGCCCCAATCAGCAGGGTCAGCCTATAGCACAACTCCCTCTACAACTGCGTGGAAAGTGGGATCTGTGGCTCCATTCTTCTATTGGTTGTCAGCTTCTAGCTGTCTAGCTGTACAGAGCATTAAAATCTACCATGTCTTTTATCCGTGCAAATCAATGACAAATACATTTTTAAAATGTTTACTCATCTCTAGTAATGGGAACTTTTTACCAGGAAGAACATTTTACCATTAGCAGCATACATGTCTTTTAATTACATTGAATGCTGGAATGAAAATAAACTTACCTGTGCACAAAGTTGCTCTTTGTATTCCTGCAGAGCTTCTGAGACTTTTGCGACCCGTCTATTCTGAAATTTAAACAGTTAAACCTAATGAGAAGTTTATTAATTCTTAACATATATTCTACACTTCTTACATTACTATCTGTTTCTTTACTTTAAAGAAGACATTTTGTCAAAACATTTGTTTTAGTTTTGGATAGCATGGGGAATAATTCAAACTTTTCAGGGTTTTATTACTGTTAAGCCCTGTAAGCACGGCCAGGAATCTCGTCAGGAAAAAAAACGTTGGTTTTCCTGACAGGATTCCTGGCAAGCTTGCCGTGCATACAGACGGCCATTCAAAAGATTTTTGAATGGCAAGAACGTGGTGACGTCATCAACTACGACGAGGGGGCGCTCATCACATTCAATGCCGTTGCTGCCATTTTGCTACACCCCACACTAAACTTGTATGCTACCGCACATGCGTCAAACTCTTATCGAGCATGTGAGGGTTTCCAATGGAACAGGTAAGCATACAGATGGCTGGTTTTCTCTGCAGGAAACACTCTGCCGTCAATCCTGACGGGAAAATAGAGAGCAGGTTCTCTATTTTCCCTAGGCAGTTTTCCTGTCGAGAAAACTGTTAGGGAGCATACACACGGCCAGGATTCCCGGCCAAATGCTCTCCTGGCAGTTTTCCTGATGGGAAAACCGGTCGTGTGTACAAGGCTTATGTGTCTGTCCCCTTTAGGCAGGATTTCCCTTAAATTCTTGTCCCAGTGATGGCTGCCACTAAGGGAGAAAGTGAGGCGATGTGAGGAAGACAGACAAAAATAAAACATGGCAGAGGCTAAGCAATTTTAAGACATTGTTGGGGACCTCCCACCCCAGCAGATTCTATTCCCAGCTGTAACCACACTTGTTTTGGTATCGTTTGGGTTTCATGTAGACCTGGAAGCGCTCAGTGATGTCATTGGAACTTTTCTCCTGTGTATACATTTCTGCTCATCATTCCTCTTCTCTGCAAGCCTAGACACATTCAATTTGTGCTTAGAAGTTGAATGATCCATTTCTCGTGACGGGAAGGTGGGAAGAATCTTTTATTTCATGGGTTGTCTGATTTTATCATCACAGGAAAGCTGGTCATGGGATTCAGGACTCAGGAGCTGTGGCTAAACTGCCTTAAGTCAGCCATATATGGATCAAAATTCAGCCGGTTCAGCAGGGACTGGCTGCGTTTCAATCACGTATGGGCTAGCTGGCTGTACACAAGTCGATCTATAAATCAACATGTGTACAACAAGCCTGTCGGGTGTTCTCCCAATGAACAGTGCTGCTGGATATAGCCAGCGCCACTGATCAAAGGCTCCCCGCCAGCAGAATACAATAGCTCAGAAGTAAAAATTCTCCCATCCACAAAGAATGTGTGGATGGGGGAATCAGCCCACTTTATTTTTCGTTCAACCCACTGTTAAATCATGTATGGCCTACCTTAGAGAGATCTACAGGACTGTGCTTTAGACCAGTGATAATGCTAACCATATGGCACCCCCAACCCCTTAAAAAACGACATCTGGCACAGCTGCCCTCTTGTCCTCCCTGGCCCCAAGGCAAACATAAAAAAAAAAAAATTCTCCTGCGCTCCGGTGTTTGTTCTCGAAGAGTACTATGGGTTTGTATAGTTGAATTAGAAGATAACTTCCAGAATCTTGCAGCCCTCCTCAGAATCTTTGGAATTCATAAAACTAAGAAAAAGAGAAAGAGAGAGCCCTCTGTTCTTTTCTCTTTATCACAAGGCAAACATCCCACGTTCGGCCCTGAAATTTCATCTATTCATTCCCCAACACAATAAAAGTATGATAATACCAAAAATAGGAAGGAAAGAGTTTTCTGGAACTACAACAAAGTGAAAATCCTCCCCTTATCTCCTATGCACCTGTCTTGTGACATATATTGTGACATATACATGTATTGTAATCACAAGACTTGTGTGTTCCTAATCTGAGAAGAGATCTTTTCTCCTTATTTATAGACATATGCACCTTTAGCTTTACTAGTTTGGTCCCCAGCCTGCCGTTTCCTAGAAAGCAGGGAGACCATCAGGTAGAGCTGCAAGGTGCATACAAATTCAAAGGGCTGGGTTGGGGGATATGGTTAAATAGTCATAGTTTAAACCAGTAACTTTAGTGATGCAGTGCAAGTGAGTGAGTCTATCAGTTCTGTAGGTGGTAGGCCACAGGCAGGCAGAAACTGGGTGTTTCTCCTACAGCATACTTAGCTGGCCGCCTCAATTATCTAGTTGCAGTGAATTGCAGTTGTGTCACAACATTTTCCACTCTAGTGCACACACTAAGCAGGAACTTATTCAGAGATGCTGTAACTAGTCAGGGGAGCAAAAGTGTCCCCACAGAGCAGATTTACCCTCTCTATTTGTTCTGGTGACCATTGTCAGCAGAGAAGAAAATGATGGGAAAGTACCAAAGTTTAGGTTGCCACCAAGCATAAATAAAGTACAAAGTATGTCCGATGGGGAGACTTGAGGTGTTGACAACTATCTAAGATGGGATTTTCCTCATACTGGAGAGGTTTTCACTCACTTCCTGTTGTGTCTACAGGACAGGAAGTGAAGGTTAATCTCCCCAAAAGGACATGGAGGACAGATTTAATCTCCTTACTCTATCCAAAATGTAAAAAACTTCTTTGTACAGACATATTTTACATTAGACTTTCTGTTTGTGTGAATAAAGCTGGCCATGCAAGGAGCGAATTTTGGCCAGTTCTGGATGAAACTTGCTTAGTAGGTTTCCCTGTCACCTGCATACTACCGACATCCCTTGAAGCAGTGTGAATTTGTCAGCCAAATAGCAAGGACATCCAATCAGATGCAAGCACTGTTTGGGCATTTTGATAGCTGCCGGGGCTGTCTGTCAAAATACAATAGCCCCACCTGAAGATTCATTCATCTATCCTGTGCAAACTGACTGGAGTGAAGTTTTAAGGCCGGCTTTAGAAACATGGGGCCAAATAGATATAAAAAAAAGGGGGGTAGCCATCCAGGGATCTCGGGGCCCTTTAATAAAAAATAAAATAAAAATATCTAGGGCTGTGCAAATTAACTTTTAATTTTTTTTGGATTGGTACTCACCTCTTAGCCGGCTTCTGGGCCTCCAGGGAGTTCCGTCGGAGATCTGGTAACGTCACGGACACCGGCAGGGCTTGCCGTGTCCATCTGAAGGGCTCATTAGCTGTGCCTTCATATCTGTATGCCGGCAGGACCTTACTATCTGCCACACATCTGCCACACATAAAGGCTGTTACACTTCCCTCTATCACTTCCTTTTATCAACCTGGGATTCTACAACCATCCACTGGGAGTTGTGATAGTTCCCTTCATGGGACATCTACATGCCGACAGACTGAGGTTAACCTCTACTAATCTCGATTCAGCAGTGGTATCGTTGTACACATTTTTATACCAGTATCATACTTGGCTACATATTTTTATGGCTGCTTTTGGTACCATTTGGTATTACTTGCACCATTTTTACAGTTTATGTAGCTACATCGATTTTATCTCCAGTGCAATATTTATTTTGTTACCTACTTGAAGATTATAAAAGTTTTAATGCTATTCCCATTGAGCACTGCCTTTGTGTGTTTTTTGTATCCTGCTGTTGGTAGCTGCACTGGGAATCAGCCTGCAAGGAGAACAGCTAAAAGTAGTTGGATCTGTATGTGTGTTATAATTAATCGAAATTAGTCGATTAATCGATTAAAATTAAAAACGATTAATCGAACACAAAAATTTTGATCAGTAACAGCCCTAAAAATATCTAAAAAAAAAATATGTTTATATATAAAAAATAAAAAAAGAGGGGGTTGCCATTTTTTTTAGGGGGTTCCCATCCAGGCCCCTGGGGACCCCCGGGCCCCTTACAGGTGTAATGCCTGTACCCCCCTGATGGCAGCTCTGCATGTTGGCATATAGATTGTTGTCCTGCAAGTGTGGGTGCTCAGCTCGTCCCTAACGGTGTTGCTTTTGCTGACATGTATCTCCCTCATTTGCATATTTGCATAGGAAATCAATGGTGTGGACGGAGTAAATGTGCACCTAGGATGTGCATGCTGGGCAAGTTAGGCCAGTCGGGAGTAGCCTATTTTTGTGCATATCTAGTTCTGTGGGTACGGTGCAAAAAATATTCCGAAAAAAATTTAGACTTAGGGCCAGATTCAGGTAGATGAGAGTATCTTTCCTCTGGAGTAACGCTTCTCATTTACGTTACTCTGAAGACCCTTTCAGCGCAAGTCCTGTAATTCACATAGCAGTTGCGCGTAAACTTGCGCCAGAGTAACGATAATGCGCTGGCGTAACCCGACGCAAGTGGAACTGGGTGTGATCATATGTAAATGATGGGCGGAGCCCAGCGCAGAGGCTTACGTTCAGCGCATCATCCACGGAGCATGCGCAGTGAGTGCGGCTCCACTCGCCCCCTTGTGCGCATGCTCACAACTTCCGTCGGCACCACTTCCTGGGAAACGTCAGCGCAATGCCTTCCGCTGGGCGCTTAAAAGCGCTGGCGGAAACGCCATTCCGGCGCAAAAGTAGTTCCATTTCCCCCCACCCCAGGGAAGATACTTTTGCCCTGTAATGGCTGCTCCCGCTGCCCCCAGAGAGAGGAGGAACCTAAATTATAATGCCCAGGAGGTCACAGTGATAATATCGGCTATGGAGGCATTTAATGATTTTCTCCATGGTAAAAAAAGCAGGAAGACCAGCCGGGAGAGAAAGCAGGCCATCCTGGACACCATAGCTGCCAGGGTCAATGTGCTGGGGTACTCCACCCGGAGTGCTTCAGACATTGGTAAAAAAAATCAATGACCTGCGGCGCAAGGTGAGGGGCAAGGTGTCCACCATTAGGAGCCATGAGAGGGGCACAGGTGGTGGTCCCCCATGTCCTGTCACCCTGACCGCGGAGGAGGAGGTGGTCGCCCGCTGCCTGGACAGGGAGCAGTTGGAGGGGGTCCCAGGCTATGATTCCGTAGAGGAAGGCTCCAGGACAGGTAAGTGATTTTTACCCCCTTTTTGGTGTGTTGCATGTGGGGCGGGGGTGGGTACATGTGCCAAGTGTGTGGGACCACCAACATGTGTCTGCTTTGTGTCATCCACAGATGACGGTGCTGGGCCATCTCGTGCCGGCCAGTCCACCCCAACCCCCCAACGGGATGCTGAAGACGAGGCCCTGGGTGCTGGAGACACCGAGGTGGAGGAGGAGAGTGCCCACACCACTTCAGCAGAGGTGGTTGTGGAGGAGCCTGTCCCTGAACAGGAGTTCATTTTAATGTTGGAGGAGTCCTCCTCCTCTGCAGGGCCCTCTGTGATCCCCTCCCCCATCCTAGGTAGCCCCTCAAGGGCGACTCCATCCCCACGGGGACAACCTTCCTCTGCCCCCAGGAAGGCCACCCGGAAGACCAGGGGGGTGTGTGATTTGGTCGAAGACCAGGTGCTTTTGGACCACGCGAAACAGACCCAGCAAATGGGGGAGATGGCTGGCCACCTAGACAGGGTCGCAGACAGCCTGGGCTCTATGTCACAGCTGCCCAGTCGCGTGCAGGGCGTTGTGACCAGCCTGGGGGAGGTGCAGGCTGATATCCGGCACTTGACAGCAGCTGTTCGAGACAACACTGCTGCCATTCGGGAAGAGGGGAGGCAGCGGCAACGTGACCAGCGGCATCAGATCACCCGCCAGCTGAGGATGCAGGCCCAAACAAATTTGTATCTGAGCCGTATCGCTGTGGCATTGGAGGGCATGCAGCCAACAGCTCCCAGGAGTGGCCCACCCGGGGATCAGCCTCCTCCTGATGCCCCCCCACCACCACCACCACCCACTCCCTCCAGGCAGATGAGGAGCCCGAGAGTGCCCCCAAGGAGGAGCCCCCGTCATCCCAGATGAGGGTTTTTTGTTTTTTTGGTTGTTATATATTTTTGTTTATACTCAGGACATGAGTTTATTTATTTTATTTATTATTATTGTTTATACTCAGGACATGAGTTTTTGTTAATTTTTTTGGTT
Organism: Rana kukunoris; assembly: GCA_029574335.1. Lineage (NCBI taxonomy): Eukaryota > Metazoa > Chordata > Amphibia > Anura > Ranidae > Rana > Rana kukunoris. The sequence continues at coordinate 306,756,288 of CM056050.1, forward strand.
CTCAGGTTATGAGATTTTATTTTTATTTTTTGATACTGCACACGTTGCAGTGTGAATGGTGTGTGAATGTGAGAGGGTGGCACTCCTGAAAGTAAGGGGTGTCACCCTCGGCCGTGGTGGTGAAGTTAACCCCACGGCTGAATGAATGACGTGTGAAAGGTGTGTGAATGGACAGTGACATCATTGGGGCCTTGACGCGGCGTTACTGCTCCCAACTCCTACATGCTGGACTTGGGCTAATCCAATGCGATGTGCATGTGATGTGTGTGATCTAGGGACATCAGTGGTGTACACGCGTGCATTGTATGTGTGATTAATGTTTTGGGTTAGTGTCCAAAGATGCCTACGGCGAGGACCCTCCTGACTGCTCTTCCATCAGCAGACTGGGTGTCCTCTGCCAGGTGGGGACTGTGTGGGTCGGGGGTCAGGTCATCACGTATGTCAATCTCTAGGCCTTTTTTCATAGCAAAGTTATGTAGTATGCAACATGCAGCGATGATCTGACACACAAAGGTAGGGGAATACAATAGGGTCCCCCCGGACTTATCCAGGCAGCGGAAACGGGACTTCAGGAGCCCAAATGTTTGCTCCACCACTGCACGGGTTTTGATGTGTGCTTCATTGTATTTTCTCTCTCCTCTGGTTTGGGGGTTCCGGAAAGGAGTCATTAGATGGGGTCCCAGTGCATATGCAGAGTCACCTGTAAGGTAAAAGACAGGAGAATGTTAGTCATGCATGTGCGACTTCTGTTGTGCATCACGGGAGGGGATAGTCATGCCTGACTCCCATGTCACTCACCAACCAGCCAGCTGTCCCCATACATGTTCTGTTCGAATTCTGCTGGGATGGGACTCTGACGGTATATGAAGCTGTCATGGCTGGACCCGGGGTGTTTGGCACGGACGTGCCATATGAGGCGTTGGGCATCGGCTATCACCTGTACGTTGATGGAATGCCAATGCTTCCGATTGCGGTATATGTGCTCTGTGGCACTGGGGGGCTGGAGGGCCACATGTGTGCAATCAATGGCCCCGATGGTGCGTGGGAATCTGGCAATGTTGTAGAAATCTGTCATTGCCTTCAGCCGCAGCTCCTCAGTGGTGGGTCTGATGAACTGGTTGGACATGCGTCTGAGGATTGCAGGGACAACCTGGTGCACACATCTGCTTATGGAGGACTGTGACATCCCAGCCACCACTCCACTTGTACGCTGGAATGATCCACTGGCAAGGAAATGAAGTGTTGCCAGGACCTTCACCAGTGGCTGCACTGCTTGTGATCGGTGTGTCTTGCTGGTGATGTCACCCTGCAGGGTTGTGGTTAGTTCAAGTATTGCATCTGGGCTGAATCTGAAGAGGCGATACACCTCCTCATCCCCCATGCCAAAGAGGTTCATACGAGTGCGGTATATCCTCTCACGTGCCCGCCTCCTCCGTAGCGAGGGACCCAGTACTAGTCTTAGGACCACGAGTGCCCCTGGCATGTTGGCACACAGAGGTGTTGTCCTTGCTAGTGTTGTTGTTCAGCTTGCTAGTTTCGTCGGTAACGCTGCTGTAGCTGCTCTCCTGCTGACCTGTGACCGTCTGGAGTAAAGATAAAGCAGCCTTTTGTAGAAATAACTTTGCGCCGGACGGACCAGATACGCGCGGCGCATGTAGCCAGCGTATGGTGCTAATCCGATCGTGAATTGGGAAAAATCCCTCATTTGCATATTTGCAGGGGAAATCAATAGGCGCGACTGATGCGCCCAGCGAAAATAAGCGCTGACGATACTCTGGCGTCGGAACGTTCCGCCGGTCGCAAATGACCCGTTATTGGGCGCATCTAGTTTGGTGGGTACGGGCACATAGAAAAGACGGCGCATCATCACAGTTACGCGGCGCATATCCAAATACTCCAGCGCAAGTGTTCGTGAATCTGGCCCTTAGACGGCACATCTCCAGATACTCCGGCGTAAGTGCTTTGTGAATCTGGCCCGTAGAGTGGGTGTTCTCACACTGTCAGCAGGTATGTTCCAGGATCACCAGATTACAGATAAATGCACTAGGGTAAATTACAAAAAAGCCTGGATGAAAGGATTTTGATAATAAGAGCAGTGTTGTCACTTTGCATGCATTTCATACATCTTTAAAACTTACCAGATAAGTATTGTAAACCCGAGATTGCTTGCTTTCCTGAGGACTCAATTTGAGTCCTTGCAGAATTCTCAGTATTTCAAATGCAAGTTTAAGTGGTGGATCTTGTCCTTCTTCCCAAATGCTTATATCATTCCATAGCTGGGTAAAAAGTGGTATACATGGTGTAGAATGAGGCCTGGGGACACAAAATCAAAAATATCTTTACAATTACTTAAAGTGTTTGTTACCCCAGCATTTCAGGATATATATGTTTGCTGTATCATGTACTTGTATGAAAATGTATCCTGTTCTCTTTGTATTGCTTCCTTTATGTGAAATCCACTGTGTTTATGTCAGTCCCTCTGCTTTTCTATTAAAAACTGGCCATACTAAGAAGTAAAACACACCATGGTTGGTTCTCTAGCTGTGCTGGAATCTCGGCCTGCTCTCCTCCAAGGATCAGGCTTGTCCTGCTGCCCCCTCCACCACCACCCCCGCGGCCTCCTTACCTCTGTCCTGGCCAGACTTCGATCTCCCCTCCTTGAGTCAGGGAGTGCGGGATGGCTGAGCCGCATGCTGAATGGTGAGCCATCCCCGTAGTGGTGGCTCTATCGGTCTTCCCTATGCTTCTCCCCTGGCTGCGCGTCTCCTCCCTCCTCCTCCACCTTGAATGAATGAATGAAGAACTTGTATAGCGCAGCACATGCGAAGTAAATCGCCTCTGGGCGCTTGTTGTTCCTGTCTCCTTTGAGATCAAAAGAGATGCGTCTTAATCTTTCTCCTGAAGACCAAGTAGTTCTCCTCCAGTCTAATGCTGACAGGTAAGGCGTTCCATAGTCTGGGACCTTGGACAGCGAATCTCCTGTCTCCTTTGGACTTGTATCTGGCTTTCGGTATTTGAAGCCGATTTTGATTGTTGGATCGTAGAATACGATTGGGATTGTACATTTTTAATTTTTCGCATAGATAATGGGGAGCATTCCCATGGATACATCTATGCGTTAGACAGAGTGCTTTAAAAGTGATTCTGTCATTGACTGGTAGCCAGTGAAGGGATCTCAACGAAGGTGAGATTGATTCCCAGGGTTTTTTCCCAGTCACAAGTCTGGCGGCCGTATTTTGCACGACTTGAAGACGAGCGATTTGGTACTTGGGGAGTCCGAGGTAAAGGGCATTTGCATAGTCCAATCTGGAGTTTACAATTGCTCCCACCACGACCGCTATGTCCTTCTTCGGAATAAAAGGCGTGAGTCTGCGTAGTAGGCGCAGCAGATAGTGAGATCCGCTGACTACTGCCCCTATTTGTGCGTTCATTGTCATGTCGGAGTCAAAGATGACCCCAAGACTTTTGACTTTGGCGCTAGGGGTGATGACTTTGCCCAGAATGGGCGGGGGGATCCAGGTTGTTATCGGTTGATTCCTGCGCTTGGCGTGAAACAGAAGAAGTTCTGTTTTCGCTCCGTTGAGTTTGAGATAACTCTTTGTCATCCAATCCTCTATCAAAGAGAGGCATGTCTCTAGATCGAGGTGGTGATCCTTTTTATTGCTAATGCGGAAGTACAATTGCGTGTCGTCTGCGTAAGAGTGATATAGCAGTTTTTGGCTGCTGATGATTTCAAAAAGAGGACGCAGATAGATGTTGAATAACATCGGCGACAGGGGAGATCCCTGAGGGACCCCGCACGATAATGTGCGTTGTTCCGAAGTGAATGATCCTTGCTTGACTATTTGCGATCGGTTTTCCAAAAAAGAGGAGAACCAAGATAGATCGCTTTCTGCGACTTTGGCTACTTTAGCCAGCCGAGTCAATAACAGCTTGTGATCAACTGTGTCAAAGGCTGCGCTTAGGTCCAGCAGAACCAGAAGAGAAGATTCTCCTTCGTCTGCGGCCTCAAGAACGTCGTCCCATATCTTAAGCAATGCTGTTTCCGTCCCGTGTCCGGGACGGAATCCTGATTGCAATGGGTCGAGTAAGTTGTGGGTATCTAGATGCTGTTGCAGCTGCTGTACCACTGCTTTCTCCATTACCTTGGAGAGAACATTTAAGCCTGTTATGGGGCGCCAGTTGAGTGGATCCTTAGGATCCAGGGTGGCTTTCTTCAAGATGGGTTGAATGAAGCCCTCCTTCAGCTGGGAGGGCATTATGCCCTCCCTGAAGGATTGGTTAATAAGCTGCGTGACAGGAGGTGCCAGGATGTCGGCGCATTCCTTCAGCAGTTTGGTGGGGATAATATCATTTGGCGCCGTGCTGTTGCGCAGAGTGCCGATGATATTTTTTGTGGTCTGAATGGAGATGGGTTCCAGCGTGAACTCACCAAACTGTGGTGAATTGTTGCCGGTGCTGTGTAAATGACTACGGGGGGGGGCTGGGAAGGCAATTGTTCCGCTGAATGCTTTGCCGGATTGCCTCAATTTTGTTAATGAAGCAATCCGATAACTCATCGCAAAATTCTTGTGTATCCAAGTTGGGGGCTTCAAGACATCCTGGATTCATGGTCTGAGTGACCAGCTTGAAGAGTTCGCGGGGGCGATTTAGGGCACCGTTGATAGCCTCAGAAAAATAATTTTTCTTGGCTTCGAAGATTTGCTTGTAGTATTTTCTGGTTATTGCCTTGTAAATCGCGAGGTTCTCATCTGAGGAGCTTCTCTTCCAGGCTGCTTCTGCCCTTCTGCGCTCTTGCTTCAGTAACGCCAGCTGGTTGTTGAACCAGCCGGAGTTATGTTTCCTGATCTGGGTCTTTCGTTTCGGCGCTATCAAGTCAGCTGACTGCAATAGTGCTGTGTTTATGGCCTCTAGTGTTTCTTCCGCTGTTTGGTGCGGCTGAATTGTGTTTATTTTTACCCCTAACGTAGTTTTGAAGAGTTCCGAGTGGACCCATACGGAAGAAAAATATATTTGCAATATATTTATTAAAAAAAATTATATATTTTAAATATATTTACAATATATTGGCCTACGCTAATATATTTTTACATCTATTCCAAAAATGTAAATTAAAATATATTTTCCAAAGGCATATATTTGAAAATATATTGTTTTAAATATATTTTCCAGATATTTTTGAAAATCTAAAAAAAATGCATTTAACCATATATTTTTAAATATACTTGTAAATGCATTCCAAAAATATAATTTAAATGTATTTCCAAACACATATATTGGAAAATATATTTTTGAAATATTTTCCATATATTTTTTAAATGCATAAAAAAGTAATTCCAACATATATTTTTTCATACATTTGTAAATGCATTCCAAAAATATAATTTAAATATATTTCCCAAAGGCATATATTTGAAAATATATGTTTGTAAATATATTTTCTAGATATTTTTGAACATATAAAAAATGCATTTAAACATATATCTTTAAATATACTTGTAAATGCATTCCAAAAATATAATTAAAATGTATTTCCTAACACATATATTGGAAAATATATTTTTTAAATATATTCTTGAGACTTTTTTAACATATACAAAAGTAATTTCAACATACATTTCTACATATATTTGTAAATGCATTCCAAAAATATAATTTAAATGTATTTTCCAAAGATATCTATCAGAAAATATATTTTTTTTCTGATATTTTTTCAGATATTTTTGTAATATTGACTTGAAAAAAAAAAAACTTTAACATTATCAACTTTCTGAATACATTTATAAGAGACCCACTCCCATTTTAATTTGGTTTGTTTTACTCTTTTAAAATAAAATACAAATAAAAACCAAACGATTCAAATAAAATATATTTTTTTTTATAAGATTTTAAGCACATAATCCATTTAATACAAAGCAGATAAACCTCTCGCATCCACTTTCTATTCCCAAATAATTTTCGTACAAGTCATTCTGAATTGAGAAAGCTTGTTGGCTGACCTGCAAAATGTCTTAAAATACAGCATGTCCAGTTACCTTGATTTATTGATTGACCTGAATGAATGAGAACCTTCAGACATCCACATCCACAGTCCAATGATCTTGTCTGCTTACAGAGTACCGAGATAAACTCTGGATATAAATCTTCAATGTTCTGTTTAACCACTTACCTACTGTGCACCTACACCCCCTTCCTGCCCAGACAAAATATAAGCTTCCCGCACTGCGTCGCTTTAACTGACAATTGCGCGGTCGTGCGACGTGGCTCCCAAACAAAATTGGCGTCCTTTTTTTCCCACAAATAGAGCTTTCTTTTGGTGGTATTTGATCACCTCTGCGGTTTTTATTTTTTGCGCTATAAACAAAAATAGAGCGTCAATTTTTAAAAAAATGCTATATTTTTTCCTTTTTGCTATAATAAATAACCCCCAAAAATATATAAAAAAAATATTTTTTCCCTCAGTTTAGGCCGATACGTATTCTTCTACATATTTTTGGTAAAAAAAAAATGCAATAAGCGTTTATCGGTTGGTTTGCGCAAAATTTATAGCGTTTACAAAATAGGGGATAGTTTATGGCATTTTTTTTTTTTTTTTTTTTACTATTAATGCCGGCGATCTGCGATTTTTTTATTGGGACTGCGACGTTATGGCGGACATTTCGGACACTTTTCTGACATTTTTGGGACCATTTACATTTATACAGTGAAAAATGCTATAAATATGCATTGATTACTGTATAAATGTGACTGGCAGTGAAGGGGTTAACCACTAGGGGGCGGGGAAGGGGTTAAATGTGTGTCCTATGAGTGTTCTAACTGTAGGGGGAGGGGGGGGTGACTGGGGGAGGTGACCGATTGTGTCCCTATGTACAAGGAACACAATCTGTCACCTCTCTCCCTGACAGGGACGTGCAGCTCTGTGTTTACATACAGAGCTGCACGTCCCAGCTCACTTACAGAGCAATCGCGTGTGCCCGGCGGCGATCGTTGCCGCCGGGCACTCGCACGGGATCCCCGCGCGCGCCCGCCCGCGGCTTTAAAGGGACATCACGTCATATGACGTGATGTCAGAACAATGGAGTCGTCTGCCCGCCGTCAATTGACGGCGGGCAGATGACAAGTGGTTAATCCATGAATCAGAAGTTGTACTATTATTACCAAACTCACTCATCAGTGTCTTTATGGTCCTTGCTTTGTGCACTGGTGGGCAGTCATGTTGGAACAGGAAGGGGCCGTCCCCAAACTGTTCCCACAAAGTTGGGAGCATAAAATTGGCCAAATGTCTTGGTATGCTGACGTCTTAAGAGTTCCCTTCACGCCAACTCAACCCCTAAAAAACAACCCCACACCATAATCCCCCCACAACATAATCCCTCCTCCACCAAATGATTTGGACCAGTGCACAAAGCAAGGTCCATAAAGACATGGATGAGCAAGTTTGGGTTTGGATTGGTTTGACTGGCATGTACAGAGTCCTGACCTCAACCTGATAGAACACCTTTGGGATGAATTTGTGTGGAGACTGCGGGCCAGGTCTTCACATCCAACATCAGTGTCTGACCTCATAAATGCCCTTCTGGAAGAATGGTTAAACATTCCCATAGACACCCTCCTAAACCTTGTGGACGGCCTTCCCAGAAGAGGCTTATCGGAATCTGGAAGCCCCCTTTAATAAGGGGGCCCCCCACCCTAAGAGAATGAGTATGGGGTACATCGTACCCCTACCCATTCACCTGCAAAAAAAAAGTGCAAACACAAATAAACCACACAGGGTATTAAAATATTTTATTAGTTGGCCGCCGGGGGGGGTGTGTATGATCGCTTTTATAAAAGCGCCCCCCCCCTCCGGCGGGCTTCTGCGGGGGGGGTGCCGCTGTTCTTCACCGCCGTCTGGTTCTCTTCCGCCGCCGGGGGGGTCGCTTTGATAAAAGCGCCCACCACCCGGCGGGCTTCCTTTGACATCTTCGGCGGGGGGGGTCTTCTCTCACTCTCTGGGGTCTTCTCCCACTCTCCGGGGGTCTTCTCCGCTCTCCGGGGGGTCTTCTCCCATTCTCCGGTGTCTTCTTCTTCAGGACTCGCCGCCGCTATCTTCGTGTGTTAGCTCAATTACTAGCGGCGGCGAGTCCCCTCTTCTGTGACGTCGTCTTCTTCTTCTCTTCTCCAGATGTTGACGCGACGCTTCCTTCCGCTGTTATGGCGGGCGCACGGCTCGCAGCGGGTTATATACACACGAAGATATCGGCGGCGAGTCCTGAAGAAGAAGACACCGGAGAATGGGAGAAGACCCCCCGGAGAGCGGAGAAGACCCCCGGAGAGTGGGAGAAGACCCCGGAGAGTGGGAGAAGACCCCCCCGCCGAAGATGTCAAAGGAAGCCCGCCGGGTGGTGGGCGCTTTTATCAAAGCGACCCCCCCAAGGCGGCGGAAGAGAACCAGACGGCGGCGAAGAACAGCGGCACCCACCCCCCCCCGCAGAAGCCCGCCGGAGGGGGGCACTTTTTTTAAAAGCGATGATACACACCCCCCCCCCGGCGGCCAACTAATAAAATATTTTAATACCCTGTGTGGTTTATTTGTGTTTGCACTTTTTTATTGCAGGTGAATGGGTACCCCATACTCATTCACTTAGGGTGGGGGGCCGGTATCTGGGGGCCCCCTTATTAAAGGGGGCTTCCAGATTCCCATAAGCCTCCTGCCCGCATACCCCGACAACCAACGGCCAGGGTTGTCGGGAAGGGGACCTGTCCTCATCAACATGGGTACAGGGTGCTCTGGGGTGGGGGGGCCGCAGTGCACCCCCCTGCCCCAGAGCACCTGACCCCCCCCATGTTGAGGGCATGCTGCCCGGTACGGCTCAGGAGGGGGGGGCGCTCGCTCGCCCCCACTCCCTTCCTGACCGGCCGGCGTGCTTTGGATACGGGTCTGGTATGGAATGTGGGGGGACCCCCACACCGATTTTTTCGGTGTGGGGGGGGTCTCCTTACAACCCATACCAGACCTAAGGGCCCGTTATGCTCCTGAGGGGGGAACCCATGCCGGATTTTTATTTAAAATCCGGCGGGGACTTCCTTCTCAGGATTCATAACAAACTCCGCCCACGTGTACAATTGGTGGGAATCCGCGTCGGATACCCGTTGCTTCTATGACGCACTGGAATGTGCTTTTACTATTCCAGCGAGTGCGAGATGTCGGCAGCCTGTCGCCGAGAATCAGCGCGATGCTGTCGTGCTAAAAACACATTCTCGGCGGCAGGCACTGTACTTGGATGCCATTAAAGTTCCATTGTGTGTAAAGGCAGGCATCCCAATACTTTTGCCAATATAGTATATATACCGTATATTCTTTTTTACTAAGTTAGTCCATTGTTTGGACTTGGTACCTGCCGAAGGGTAATTCCAGCAGCCAATTAAAAGAAATTGGGATATTAAAGTTCCCCCCAGCACAAAAACACACACTGTACACACACACTGTACACACACATACTGCAGCTGCTGACTTTTAATCTTAGGACACTTACCTGTCCTGGAATCCGGCGATGTTGACACCCCAGCCAATGTTTCCATTGGCTCTCGGGTGCTGCCACCGCCATTGCCTAGAAGGGCCAATTCACACCACATGCAGTCCAGTGCATTTTTTTCTGCATGGAGGTTATATGGTTTTTAATGGCATAGTTCACACCAGTGCTTGAAGTTCCAGTTCCAGAAAAAAAAGTAGAATATGCTAATTTTTCCTGTACTGGACTGTACTGTAACACTGTAAAGCACATAAAAAAACACACTGAAACACACCTGAACACACTGGAACACACATGTCCTTATTCCTTAGGTTAAGAAAAAAGAGGGGGGAAAATGCACTGGAATTAATCAAAAACACACATGCAGAAAAGCATCTGGAATGCATGCGGACTGCGGTTCTATGGTGTGAACTGGCCCTAGGGGAAACTGGCCTTGCAGCTTCACAGCCAGTTCCCTACTGGCCCAGCAGCGGGGGGAGGAGGGGGACGAACTTCTGACTGATCTCCCCGCTGCGAATAATAGGAACCTGCTCCCCTCCCCCGAAAGGTGCCAAATCTGACAATGGAGGGGGGAAGAGGCAGATAAGTGGAGCTTCCACTTTTGGGTGGAACTCCGCTTTAAGTGTCATATCCCTGCTCAAGCTGCACTGCTGCCGTGTGTCAATACTAGGCTGGGCTGGAAGATAAATATGTAAGTGATGAGAGCTGCATTCGTGTGTGTGTGATATATATATATATATATATATATATATACACACAGTATATACACACACATAGTATATATAGCAGATTGAAGGTACAGTATATATATATATCTAGGGCCAGATTCAGGTAGATGGGAGCATTTTTGCTCTGGAGTAACGCTTCTCATTTACGTTATTCATGAAGCACTTGCTCCTAAAGTTGCGGCAGCGCATCGCAAATGAGCCGGCGGAATTCAAATTGGGCAGGTACGGGGCGTGTATTATTTAAACTAAGCGCGATCCCACGGCGAACGTACTGCGCATGCGTCGAGTGTCAATACGGCGCCATTTTTAAATTTAAGTTGCGATGCGATGGCGAAATTCAATTGCGCCGATCGCATCGGAACTCCAACCCGGCGTTTCTTGTTTTCTGGTTACAGAAAACAGAAATGCCGGCTTAAAGTGACAGTTAGGCTGGAGTATCACAGATACTCCAGCCTAACTCTACCTGAATCTGGCCCTATGTATGCATCTCCCATCACTTACTTACAAAAATGTATAAATATTGTCCCCATTTCTTGTTCCTTTTATTGGGATGGGGATGATTTCTGTGCCTACAATCTCCTAATATGTAAATCCAGCTCTGGGGGAAAATTCATTAAACAGGATTATAGCAGAGACTGCAATCAGAATCAATACAGGAGGTTTGTGACAGGAAGTGACCTGTGGGAACCAGAGGGGTGAACTTTCACCTCTCACTTCCTGTTCCTGGTAAGGCCTAGTCTGTGGAGTGTGGAAGGCTGGAAGAATGCTGGATAGAACTCTCTGTATCAGGTAAGTGTCTTTTATCAAAAAACATTAGAATTGTGAAAGGTTGGTGAATGAGTTAAGTTTTATTTGTCTATTCCCTGCTAAATAGTTCTCATTCTGTATCTTCCCAGTTACCATACAGCATGTGCACAGTGCTAAAAGGAAGTTATATATAGCTCCTCTTCCACAACATGTCACCATGCAGTACAGTGGAGAGCTGCAGCCTTAGGCCTGGTGAGCAAGTCCAGTCAAGGTGCCCATGGATCAGGTAAAACAGTCTAAAGTTTTATATTATCACACAGGTGTGGGAGGGGCAGGGAGGACAATGTGGCCCTCCATGGCCCCTGGGGGATTGTACCATCATGGCCTCCAGTAACTAAAGCGCAAACAAGTCCCTGTATGAATCCCTCAGAGCTGAGGACCTGACACCCCCCCCCCCCCTCACAACTAGTGAAGGACTACAAGTCCAAGCATTAACGCCTGAGATCTAAGGATGTGACCCCCAATTAATGATGGAGTACAAGTCCCAGCATGAACCCCTGAGATCTAAGGATGTGACCCCTTTAGTTCTCACGGATTAATGCTGTGACCCGTAGTTCTTCACTAGTGAGGAGGGGGTTTGTGACACATCCTGAACACTGAGGGGTTCATGCTGGGACCTGTTGTTCTTCGCTTTGGGTGTTACATCCTCAAGTCCCAGCATGAACCACTGAGATCTAAGGGTGTGGTCTCTTATATCCCACAGGTTCATGCTGTGACCTATAGTCCTTCACTAGTTGGGGGTGCGATACATCCTCAGCTGAGGGGTTCATGCTGTGACCTATAGTCCTTCATTAGTTGGGGGTGCGATACATGCTCAGCTGAGGGGTTCATGCTGTTACCTATAGTACTTCATTAGTTGGGGGTGCAATACATGCTCAGCTGAGGGGTTCATGCTGTGACCTGTAGTCCTTCACTAGTTGGGGGTGCGATACATGCTCAGCTGAGGGGTTCATGCTGTTACCTATAGTCCTTTATTAGTTGGGGGTGCGATACATGCTCAGTTGAGGGGTTCATGCTGTGACCTATAGTCCTTCATTAGTTGGGGGTGCAATACATGCTCAGCTGAGGGGTTCATGCTGTGACCTGTAGTCCTTCACTAGTTGGGGTGCGATACATCCTCAGCTGAGGGGTTCATGCTGTGACCTGTAGTCCTTCACTAGTTGGGGTGCGATACATCCTCAGCTGAGGGGTTCATGCTGTGACCTGTAGTCCTTCACTAGTTGAAGGGACGGGGACACGTCCTCAGCTCTGAGGGGTTTAAGCTGGGACAGTGGAACCTGTAGTCCCTCACTAGGGGGAGGGTGCAGGGGTATGAGACACATTCTGAGATTTGAGGGGTTCATGCTGGGACCTGTAGTCCTTCACTTTTGGGGTATCACATCCCCAAAAGTAAGTGACTGCAATTCCCAGCATGACCCCTGGCTGGCATCTAAGGATATGACTACCTCTGCTTCCAGCTCATGCTCCCATGACATACATGGTCCACTGCTCCCGACCTCACCTCAGGCAGGTTGACTCTAAAGAGGTGCTCCTGGCACAGTCAGTGTCAGTTCCCTTCCATCGGGCAGGCTCCGAGGTGCATGCCGTTGTGCAGGAGAAGATGGGTGGAGTCAAACATTAGTAGACGCCACATGGAGGAGGCAGAAAATCCTCCTCCGCTCTGAATGCTGCGGTCTCAGCCTCTCTTTTTCTCCTCGGGATCGCAACGTCATTGGTTGCTAGACACCAGACAGCAGTTGATCCTAGCAACTAGTGCAGACAATAGAGGCCAGCAGTGGAACAGATGGGTCTCGGCCGGCTGGGTCACCCTCTGTGGCACACAGAGAGAGACAACGCTCCACATTTCCCTACACAGAGCGAGACCCCGCTCCAAATTGCCTGCACAGAAAGAGACCCTGCTTCACATTTCCCTGAAATTGTCCTCACAGGGAGACCACTCTTCAAGAAAATTGCTTGCCTCGTACACACCACTATTGTTTTTTTCTGCTCAACCCAGTGAGTTGAATGGGAAAAAAACAGACAGCTCCAGTTGGAGCTGCTGTACTAAGGATCTGGTGTTAGTACAGCAATCTCCCCTGCTGCTCTTTTGTGTTCTGATGAGGACTGCCCCTTGCCAGTTCACTCAGGTCAGTGCTCACAGCCAGCAATGATTGGGAAAAAAAAGACAGGCTGGCTGTATTTAAGTCAATTCATAGATTCACTTTAGTACAGCCAGCTTGTCCATACATGGATAGAAATTCAATTGGTTTAGCAGAAATGTTGATCTGTCTATGGTGGCTTACATCTGTATGTCTCTGTTTAACCAAATCCTCAAATCGTCTGTAAAGTGCTCTACTTGGGTGTAGAAATTCACTCTGAACTCCACCCTATTTCCATAGCCTCAGGGTATACAGCTCACACCTCCCCCCGCATGCAAACACCAGATTTACAACCCCCCCAGCCAGCCCTAACAACTCCCACCCCCTCGTGCTTCCAGCATGTTGGAACCTACCCGATCCAGGTCTGGGGCTGTGGTGTCCTCTCCTTCGTTTGTGCAGGCAGTGGCTCTGGTGTCCACCTCCTCTATGTTGCTCCAAAGCACTAGGCATCAATAGGATCGCCATATGCTTTGGCCAATCGGGTAACTGGTCTCACCACCTGCCTCCTGATTGGCGAGGAAGAACGTTAGTGTTAAAATAGATAAAATTCACTCACTATGGTCACACAATTGGGTGGGATCAGGTTGCACTCTCTGCACCCCGAGTCTACCCTATTTTAAAGCCTAATAGAGCCTCTGGCTCTGGTCAGGTGCTAAAAAAAATAAACACCCCCCCCCCCCATTGAAATCCATGCACCCGGCATCCTGAAAGGGGTCAGGCGCATGGATGGGTGCTGGAGGCAGGGATTTGGGGAGCCATGCCCACTCGCCCACAATGCCACATTTGTATTGTTGCCCCGCACAGGAGATCAGGGGGTCTGCGACAAGTAACCTGTGGCCGACCGTGTTGCTGCTTCCATGAAAGGGTCCCCAGCAGCAATGTCTTCCCAGCATCGAAAAGGGAAATAATTCTTCCCTCTCAGACTCCCTCCAACTTGTCCTTACCACCTCATGATCCCCTCTTATTTCCCTCGATCTCCTTTGCAGCCTCCTGGTGTTCTCTACCTTCCCCCGGGCATGCTGCGGACTACAGTCCACTCTCAAGCAATCACCATTTGGCCACTGGTACTCGAGACTACATGTCCCATGATCCTCTCCTGCTGACTCCTCCCTCGCATTGGCTCTGGCAGTGACCAATGAGCAGAAAGCAGCCCGCCCCTGATGCTGCATATGAGGTAATGATATTCTGTTTACATCCAGCTGCCCCAGAAGTAGCCTGATGTCAGTTGACACCCAGGCCTTTTTTTTGTATTCTAACAGCCACTGGCCACTGTCAGAATACAGGAAAAAAGAACAGATAGCAGGGGAATCAATAGCCAGGTTGCTATTGACTATTTTAAATTGCAGTAGCCAATAGCTAGTGGGCTATTGCACCCGCCCACTGCCTGTTGTCAATCAGCAAAGGAGAGGATTTGAAGGAGAACATTCTTCTTTAGATCTTCCTCTGCTGATTGACAACAGGCAGTGGGAAGGGGGCGCAATAGTCAGCCTAATTTTAAAATTGAAACAGCCAATAGCAGTCTGGCTATGGTTCCCCACTACCTGCTGTTTACATTCAGCTGACATCAAATAAATTGTGCAGAACGAGGTTAGCGGTGTGTGTGTGTGTGTGTCTGGGTTGCTGGGGGTGTGTGGAGGTGGAAAGCTACATTTTTAATTTTTTGGGGGGGATTCTGACAGATGGGTCGCCAGCCGCTGTCAAAGCACCTGACCAAGACTGACTGACAACTGGTGAATGGAAAACCGGAATAAGCACTTGGAATAAGAAAACCAACAACTGAGACAACTTGCCTTTGGTAAGCAGACAACTTAATTACGGTCGTGGGCACCTTTCCTTTTTTTTATAATACCGCATTCAACTGGCATTGTATCTGATCATCATATCTGCTAGGGTTGTCCCGATACCACTTTTTTAGGACCGAGTACAAGTACCGATACTTTTTTTCAAGTAGTCGCCGATACCGATACTTTTTTTTTTTTTAAATGTGTCCACAAATGCAGCCATGTCCCCCCACAAATGCAGCCATGTCCCCCCACAAATGCAGTCATGTCCCCACACATATGCAGCCATGTCCCCCCCATATATGCAGCTATGTCACCTCCATATCCCCCATATATGCAGCCATGTCACCCCCATATATGCAGCTATGTCACCTCCATATCCCCCATATATGCAGCCATGTCACCCCCATATATGCAGCTATGTCACCTCCATCACCCCCATATATGCAGCTATGTCACCTCCATATCCCCCATATATGCAGCCATGTCACTCCCATATCCCCCATATATGCTGCCATGTCACCCCCATATATGCAGCTATGTCACCTCCATATCCCTCATATATGCAGCCATGTCACCCCCATATATGCAGCCATGTCACCCCCATATATGCAGCCATGTCACCCCCATATATGCAGCCATGTCACCCCCATATATGCAGCTATGTCACCTACATATCCCCCATATATGCAGCCAGTTCCCACATACCTAGATCCTGCATCGCCGCTGCCGCCGCTTAGTTAATATGGGCGGGGAAGATAACAGCTTTCATTTGAATAGCTGTATTGTTTCCTGCCGCACCGCGTATAGACACTCCCCCTTGCTCGGGATCTGTCCAATCACGAGCAAGGTGGAGTGTCTATGTGCGGCGCGGCGGAAAAAGATACAGCTATTCAAATGAAAGCTGTTATCTTCCCCGTCTGTATTAACTAAGCGGTGCGGTGGTGGATGCGGTGGCGACGGAGGCGGCGCGAGTATTCTATTTAGGCATCGGGGGTATTTGCGGGAGTACAAGTACTCCCGCAAATACTCGGTATCGGTCCCGATACTGGTATCAGTATCGGGACAACCCTAATATCTGCATCATCCTTCATTATTCATTTGGTCATCAGTGTTTGCGTTTTGTGGTGATATCATTAAGAACTTTTGAGGTTTGGTTTGCCAATTGTGTGCTGTTGGCATACAATTTTGAGATAACCGATTTGGCGTATTAACCTCTCATTGTTTATACATATAATTGGACATTCATTTTGTGAATATTTATACAAATTTTTGCGTGCACTCTGATTTTTTGTTTTGGTTAATTATTGTGCACCGTTTTTGGCATATCAGCCCCTGGATGTGAATTGGTATTGGTGACATTTTTCAATTTTAATTGTCATTGACTTTTTTATATTGGCGCAGTCTTTTCATTTTTTATCTATTTATTGTGTGTTATTCCACCAGTACTGCTGCCTTTGTTATTTATTTATTTTATCTTTATTTTCTGTTTGAACAATCGTTTGCCCTTTCATTCTACAGTGTTTTAAGCCAGAGGTAGGCAACCTTAGAGAGGTGGAGACCTACCTGAACAACATGGGAGAAGTCAAAGATCACAGGGCACAGTCTCCTCCAATTTTGCCTCCCCACACCTGACTAAAACCTAAAATTGCCGTACTACTGCGCTGCAATCGTGTGCCTTTCACTGCAATTATTGGTGTAAACATTTTGCCTCCTCACCACCTTGCAGAATTTCTCAGAGGCGCATTGGAGCATTGCATACCGCACTTGTGAATGAAACCTTAGTTGCATTTGGCAATAGCACTTTTAAGGCTCATTCACATGTGAATTTGGGGGTTGTAAAACCCTGCCCCCAATCCCTACCCCCTTTAGCTGCTAAGTGGGAGGGGGTCAGGGTGCCATGGGAGGTGGATGCTTGAGAGTTACTATTAGATCTCAAGCAACCAGAAATAACAGTACCAATGGGGATCGTTGGGTAACTGGGAGTTTACTGTACTACATTCATTATAGTATTCATTATAGTATCAGTGAGTGCACTGAGGTAACTACATACTACCGTGTTTCCCCGAAAATAAGACACCGTCTTATATTTTTTTTTCCTCAAGAAATCACACTATGGCTTATTTTCGGGGGGTGTCTTATTTTTATTACAGAAAATAAAGGTTGCCTACCTGAACCACACTTGCGCTTCTTAGCATTTCCTCTGTCCACCTGTAGACTGAGATTATCGTATTCTGCACGCCATTTTTGGACCATTCGGATATCCAACTTCTTCTCTTTGCACTCATCTTGTCTGGCTGTACAGAAAGATAGGCCAGCAAAGCTGATGTGGAGCGCAGTGGAGCTGGGGTGATCTCTTTGGGCTCAGTACGGTAGCAGCTTTTCCCCCTATCCCCTGGTGTTTGTGTGGGGTGAGAGAGGGGTTTGCTGGTCAGTGCTGGGAGAAGCTTTACAGCTTTACGTTCTTCTCCTCACTTCAGCTCCAGTACAGTACCGTACGCCTATCACGTGTTGTTTCCCGCTCCACGCCGCGCCGTTACGCATTCGACACGCCCATCACTACGTCTTATTTTCCGAGATTCGCCACGCCATCGCTACGTCTTATTTTCGGAGATTCGACACGCCATCGCTACGTCTTATTTTCGGAGGGGTGTCTTATATTTCGATCTTGTGTCGAAATCCCGCTACGGCTTATTTTCAGAGTACGTCTTATTTTCGGGGAAACAGGGTATATGCACAAGTAGGATTTTTGTTTTGTTGAACATCCTTACTTTTACCTTGGGAGAAACCCTCCTGGGGGGGTCAGCAGCAGACTGGAGGAAACCCTCTAATCATTTAAGTACATTGTTCCACAAGTCATCAATTTCTAACAAATGAAATTAATGGATATAGGGAGAAAATAGGCCATTATGTTACTTAAAAAGTTTTTATGCATTTCCATAGAGTTGCCTGGTGTAATGGATATTTTGAAAACAATAAGCACTGAAGAATGATGGTGGAAGTT
Organism: Rana kukunoris; assembly: GCA_029574335.1. NCBI lineage: Eukaryota > Metazoa > Chordata > Amphibia > Anura > Ranidae > Rana > Rana kukunoris. Next base: position 306,774,258 of record CM056050.1, read on the forward strand.
CATCCTGTGTGGGTGTATCGTGTGCATCACCTTCTGTCCCATCTGAAGACTTGAGCTCATCTCCTTGTCAAGTGTCGCACTCAAAGCCTAATCAGGTAGGTTTTCTTTTGGTATCGAAACATTAAAACGTTGTCTTTTTAAAAAAATATCAAACATATCCTACTCCTATTTACCTGCTTTGTGTAAGGGTATTTGTACAGAGCAGCTCAGATCCTTCTCTTCTCAGGTCCCATGCCGGTGCTCCTGAACCAGAGCTCTGTGTGTCCAATCACACACTGAGCCTTGCCTTGACCCCATCTCCTAATTAGCTCACTGGCTGTGATTGACAGCACCGTGAGCCAATAGCTCCCACCACTACAGAAAGCCAATCAGCAGTGCAAGTCCCTGGAGAGACCAGAGTCTCGTGGACATCGCTGGATTAAGAGAGGGCTCATGTAAGTATAGGGGGGCTGCTGCACACAGAAGTTTTTTTTTTACCTTCATGCATAGAATACATGAAGGTAAAAACTCTTGTACCTTTACAACCACTTGAATAAAAAGTAACCTTTAAGGCGGTGCCTCCAAGCGGCTGACAGATGGAGAGAAGGCGGGTACAGTTAGACCCTATGAAAACATCATTTGACATGTAGACTGTAAGCCAATTTGACTGTTGTGTCAAAATAAGATATCTTTCTCAGTCTGGTAGTAGTGTGAACTAATAAGACAAGTTGTAGGCAAGATGTTGATTTTTATACTGATTTTTTAAAAGTCTACAATATTTTGATGTTTTTTTTACATGCTTAATTTTGTTAGTTTTATTTACTCAGCTGCATCTATTAGACCCCTTTCACACTGAGCCAGTATTCAGGCGTTTTAGCGCTATAAATAGCCTCTAAAAAGTTCATGAAACTGCATCCCTTTCAATGCAATGAGTACTTTCACACTGGGGCGATGCGCTTGCAGAACATTAGAAAGAGTCCTGCAAGCAGCATCTGGGGCGGGTTGGGAGCGCTATAAATAGCGCTCCTAAAACACACCTGCCTATTGAAATGAATGGGCAGCACTTCCAAAGCACTTTAAAAGCGCATTAAAAACTGTACTTTTTCCCTTTAAAAAAAACGCTTTAGCAGCGCTACAGTGTGAAAAGGGTCTTATATGGCTTTTGATTCACAGGGAAAATCGAATAAGTCTAATATTTTCCATTTTCTTTTTAAAGCTGCCACTTTGCCAAAGTTTCCTGGGACTTCAAAAGGTGTGATCAGTGACGCTGTTACAAGAAAAATTCCGGCGTTGAAATATCACCTTAAGGGAAACATCAGGAACCTCATCAGAATACCACAAATAAACTTTTATGTCATTAATTGTCATTTACCACAGTTAACACCACTTTCTATTCTCTGTGTTGTAGTTTTTGTATATTTACATGATAATAAAGTTGTGTGTATTGTACTGTGTTGTTATTTTTATTTCCAAATATTTGCTGGTTTTATAGGCCTACAATATATAAAATACAATATATAAATGCACAGCATTTCAAAATGTAATAGGAATGTATTTTGTTTTATTTTACATTCAGTACATTTACATTTAAAATATATTTTAAAAAACATTCTTAATATATTTTTCCCAAATATATTGACATATATTTGAAATGCTACAATTTTGGCCAGATTCAATATATTTCAAAAATATATTTCAATATATTTGTGAATATATTATTAAATATATTGGGTAATGCATTGTGAGATATGTTGCAAATATATTCATAAATATATGTTAAATGCACTTCAAAATGCATTTAGCAATATATTTTTGCAGCCATAAATATATTGCAAAGTGCATTTTGGAATGCATTGTGAATGTATTCAGAAATATATGTTAAATGTACTTCTGAATGCATTTAGCAATATATGTCTGAATATATTCACAATGCTTTTCAAAATGCATGTTGCAATATATTTATGGCTGCATAAATATATTGCTAAATGCATTCAGAAGCACATTTAACATATATTTATGAGTATATTTGCAACATATTTCACAATGCATTTCCCAATATATTCAATAATATATTCACAAATATATTGAAATATATTTTTGAAATATATTGAATCTGGCCAAAATTGTAGCATTTCAAATATATTGCAATATATTTGGGAAAAATATATTAAGAATGTTTTTTTAAAATATATTTAAAATATATTTTTCTTCCACATGGGGAGCTTCTTCTGACATCTGGTCCAGTGTGTTGTCACTGGATTTGATGTTTTTGTTAAGGGGGGGAATTCGGAAATAATGAATTTAATTGCATGGTGATCTGTCCATGGCAATGGTTCATTTTCCAAGATTTTTATTTCCAGATCTTGTCTGAAAATAAGATCGAGCGTATGACCTGAAGCATGTGTGGGCCCACATACTAATTGCTGAAGCCCTAATCCTTCCAGGTGGTCGATGCAGGCGTCGGCAATGGGGTCTTGCGGGGAGTTGGCCCAAAGGTTGAAGTCCCCGAGCAGCAAAAGGTGTTTGCTATTCAGGGTATAGGTGGAGACAAAGTCCGTCAAAGATGGGAGCAGCTGCGACTTGGGGCCAGGTGGCCTATAGCAGAGTAGAATCCGGACGGTCTTCTGGCCGTTTACTTGCAGTTGAAGAGTAAGGGTTTCCATGAACGGAAGAGGGTTTTGGAGGCTTGGTTTTGTGATCGCAAGACGCGTCTTATGGATCACTGCCAGTCCTCCTCCTCTTTGCCCTATTCTGTTTTCCGTAATAATACGGTAGTTTTCTGGCACCAATTCTCCTAGAATGGTGTTACAGTCGGCTGTGAGCCAGCTCTCTGTAATAAAGAGGCAGTCTAGGTCGTGTTGTAGAATGAAATCATGGATTTCAAGTCGGTGTTTTACTGCCGATCTTGTGTTGATCAGAGCACATGAAATGTGCTTAGGTTGGGGTAAACGGCTAAAAATTTTGACGGTCGATCGTCGATCGATCCTCAAAAGGTGCTCAATTCTTAGGGTCTTTTTGGTGATGGCTGGCAGTATTGCGGCGAAATGCCTCAAATTCCCAATGGTTTCTGCGGAGTACCGCAGATTAGCCATGGTCGCCATTCACCGGGGAGAAAAGTCGTTCCTTTTGGTGGCGATGATCGGCTGGTGGTGGGGAGAGGAATCCTTGAATCCTCTCTCCTAGCTATTTTTTATTTGGTCCAGAGGAAGGCAAAAAACACCCTGGCCCAGCTAAGCCAATGTGCTGGGCAGGGAGAAAAAATTCCTTCCTGATCCCTAAGAGGCGATCGGCACAAACCCTGGATCAAATGCTGATATGATTGTGAGGGGCTGGGGTGAAAGGTATTGCTAAAGCTGGGGAAGGGGAGGTGTACCAAGATGGCCGCCGACAGAGGCCCCAGGCTGGGGAGCTAACACTGGCTGCAGACAGCCAGAGAGGGCTGGTTGGGTGAATCGGGGATGGCTAGGGTCTTCCAGGGGTGAGGGGGGGTATGCCAGGTGAATCTGGGGGTGATCCCGAGCGATGTTGCGGTGCGCCGGTAGGCCGCGGTTGAAGCCGCGGACTTTCCTGAGCCGTGGATGCCGCGGACCTAGCATAGGCTGGCGCGGACCGCCGAAAAGGACAGAAATTTGCTGCGGGGGAGGGGTGGCGAGGGGGGGTGCCTCGGTTGTGGTCTGTGGTGAGTGTGGGCTGATTCCTGGCTAAAAACAAGCTGCAGCTTGTCCTGAAAAGGACGGCCGCTCTTGATTCCAGGGGGGGGGGGCAGGTTTTACCTGCCAGATGGAGTCCAGAGTAGGTTTGATGGAGAGAGGCTGGAGGAGGCCCGGAGGAGCCTGAAGGAGATCCGGATCCAAATGCAGGTAGGTGGTACAGTAGGAGCTGAGGCTGGATGGACTGGGGGAGACCCTGCCTGCCTGCTGCCTACGCCTGCCTGGAGCTAAAGCAGCACGCTCCTACTCCTAGGAGCGAGTGCCGATGGGGGCTCCTGCTGCTACTCCGCTGCCTAACTGACTGACTGACTGACTGATCCAGTACGAGATCCAGTCCTCAAGGGGGCAGTGTGGGGGGGGGGTGGTGTATTGGTGGACAGGCTTGGCCAATAACAACGCTTCTTCTTTCAGGCCAAATGGGAAACCTTCTTCCTGATTGGCTGGAAGGAGAATCATTGTGAAAATAGTAAATATTCATTCACTATTATCACACAACTGGGTGGGCTCGAAGCGCAGGGCTCTGCGCCCTGAGCCCACCCTTTTTTTAAGCCTATTAGAGCCTTCGGCTCTAGCCACGTGCTTTAAACCACCCCTCCATTGGAATCCATGGTCCAACACCCTGTGTGTAGATCAGTCAGGGTGCCAGAAGCATGGACAGGGGGCGGAACCCATGCACCCCTAATGGACGGGCCACCACTGCTGCTAAGGGTTATACAAACTGAAGTAACTTATTATTATTTATTCCAGGTACTTATATAGCTCCATCAATTTATAAAAGCACTTTACATATGTATTATAGATTCACACTGGTCCCTGCCCTCAAGGAGCTTACAATCTAAAGTCCTTGATTCACATATACATACTAGGGCCAACTTAGACAGGAACCAATTAACCTACCAACATGTCTTTGAAGTGTGGAAGGAAACCAGAGTTCCCGGTGGAAACCCACACAGCCACAGGGAGAACATGCAAACTCCAGGCAGGTAGTGTCGTGGTTGGAAATCAAACCAGTGACCCTTTTGTTGCTAGGTGAAAGTGCTAACCACTACACCATTGTGCTGCCCAACTTATCTGCTATACTGTACAGGGTTATATTAAATAGCTGGTATTATATAGCATACTTAATAAAAAGGATATAAGAAAGATTTGTTTTTTTTCTAATTAAATCTAGGTTAACTACTGTAAAAGCATGGAGACACCTGCCCAGTGCTTGTAGTGCCCACCATTACCACTAGTACAATTGGCCTGATGAAATAAAGTTAACACCATCTACCAAAGTGTGATGCAACTGGCCAGCTTAAACATGGAGTATATATGCACATAATATGCAAACTAAAAAAAAAAAACACATTTTAAAAGCAAGTGTTTGCTATATGTAAATGTTAATAAATGGTTCAATTGGTCGAACTAGATGGCTTTGTGTTTTTTTTCAACCTGACTAACTATGTTATACCACTTTAGCATCTCATGTGTTTCCATTTCCACTGCATGGTGCATGTAACTAAAAAGGGCAGGGATGCCTGAAATGCTATATTATTTTTGATGCAGCTTATAAGTTTATGCTCAATGTGCTGTGCTGTAACCCCCCCTTGTATTGTATATAGATCCTTTTGGCGTGCGTGTTTTTTTACAAATGCGTCTTACATGTAGTCATTTTCAAATCCTTCATCTTCTTCGTCACTGTCATTTGTTCCAATATAGAAGTACACTGAAATAAGAGAAATTGACAAAGTGACAATTGTAGTTAAGCACGAGCACCAATAAGATGAGTTTATTTACAGGAAATCTGTTCTAGAATTATGATAGTATATGGGGCCAGTGGATTGACACATCGGGTATGCCCACTTTAAGCCAGCCATAGGCGGTTCAAATCTTGGCGGGTTCAGCAGGGACAAGCTGAGATTTTAACCACGTATGGGCAGGCTGATTGTATCCAAGTTTATTGATCGATTAACTTTGTTACAACCAGCTTGCGATTGTTGCTAGTAGCTATTATAATCATAGTGTTCTCCGCTGGGAGAACACGATAGCTCCGCGGGAGGGATTCCCCTTTTAACACTGAATATATCGGTGAGGGAATCAAGCTATTTTCATTCCTGCAACCCGTGGTTGGTGAAAAAAAGAGAAGGATGACAATCCAAACATTGTTGTGGTACTCCAGGTCACCATCTGTATCGTATTTTTGGAAAAAGCAAGAACGAGATTTCGGACTGTACAGGCCAAGCAAGGAGTAAGAGGCTTGTCTATGAAATCATAAAGTTTCATAAAGTTTCTAGTCTACAAATAGAACTTGTTCCCTTAAAATTTGAATTCTACCTGTTGTTTAGACGAATTTAAAATGTTTTTTTGCATTAAAATTATAATACAAATTGAATATATTCCTTAAAGTAAAACTAAAGGGAAAAACACTGGTGAAAAAACTGAGGTACTCTCCATTTGGGAGAGGTTATATAGGGAAGGAACTCAATTTTAATTGGTGGTGATTACATAACCCATTAAGTAATCAGTGTTGCTCATTGTCCTTTAAAAAAGTATTTAGTTACAGTTACAAATTACTTGTTCGAAAAAGTAATTGAGTTAGTGACTCAGTTACTACATTGGCAAAGTAATTAGTTACTCAGCAAAGTAACTGACTTTTTTTGAGGCATGAGGCAGGTATGATGGCACAGTGAGGCATGTTACAGGCACAGTGAGGCATGTGAGGCATGTATGATGGCACAGTGAGGCATGTATGATGGCACAGTGAGGCATGTATGATGGCACAGTGAGGCATGTGAGGCATGTATGATGGCACAGTGAGGCATGTATGATGGCACAGTGAGGCATTTATGATGGCACAGTGAGGCATGTACGATGGCACAGTGAGGCATGAGGCATGTATGATGGCACAGTGAGGCATGAGGCATGTATGATAGCACAGTGAGGCATGAGGCATGTACAATGGCACAGTGAGGCATGAGGCATGTATGATGGCACAGTGAGGCATGTATGATGGCACAGTGAGGCATGTATGATGGCACAGTGAGGCATGTATGATGGCACAGTGAGGCATGTATGATGGCACAGTGAGGCATGAGGCATGTATGATGGCACAGTGAGGCATGTATGATGGCACAGTGAGGCATGAGGCATGTACGATGGCACAGTGAGGCATGAGGCATGTACGAAGGCACAATGAGGCATGAGGCATGTACGATGGCACAGTGAGTCACTGTGCCATCATACATGCCTCACTGTGCCTGTAAAATGCCTCGACGACGATCTCCCTACCTTCTCCTGTTCTCCACATGTCAGACGTCGGCTGCCATCCTCCATTATTTGAAAGCCGTGCCTCCTCCTCAGGCTGTTCCGTAATAGGCAGAACAGTAATTTTTCCAGCAGAGCCTCCGTTTAGTGTTCAGCCTATCACGCATGCCTTCTCATCGTCCGAGGCCGAGGCTGAGGATGAGAAGGCATCCGTGATAGGCTGAACACTAAACAGAGGCACTGCTGGGAAAATTACTGTTCCGCCTATCACGGAACAGCCTGAGGAGGAGGAGGCACGGCTTTTGATAATGGGTGGCTGATGGCTGACAGCTGCTGCTGACACAGGAGCTAAGTCATTACGGTAACGCCGCCCCAGTAATGGGAGCGGCGTTGCCGAGAGGGGATGAGTAATCTGGTAGATTACTTGTTACCCTCAGAAGGGGAATCGTTACCTAACGCCGTTTATTTAAACACCGTTAGTTACAACACTGTAAGTAATTAAGGCTCTGTGTCCCGTGATTTATTCCCAAGAAAAGCATTTTACAGGTAAACTGTATTAAAAAAAATCTTACTTTTTAGATTTGAAAAGGGTGGGGAGGGATTAGAACACCTGTTAGATGTTTATTGCTGCCTGTGTCCCCATTAGGCCTCGTACACACGATGAGATATGTCCGCTCAAACTTGTCCGACGGACAGTTTAGAGCGGACATGTCTCATCGGATTTCGGTCCGATGGCGTGTACACACCATCGGATCAAAATCCCCGCCGGCAGACAGCGTGGTGACGCGGCGGTGACGTTGACGCCGCCACGTCACCGCTACGTCACCGCACCAGGAAGTAAACACTTCCGCGCGCATGCGTCGGATCCATTCACAGGATACGACGCATGTGCGGGAGGATATGTCCGCTGGATTCCTGTACTAACCAGCGGACATATCCGACGGACAGGTTTGTAGCGGACAAATTTCAAAGCATGCTTTGAAATTTGTCCGATGGACAAACCTGTCCGCTAGCCCGTACACACGATCGGATTTGTCTGCTGAAACGGTCCATCGGACCGTTTTCAGCGGACAAATTCGATCGTGTGTACGTGGCCTTAGAGAGATTTACCCTCTCTATTTGTTCTGTTTATGGTTATCAGTGAAAGCGAAAGTGAAAGAAAAATCACAAATTTTGAGTTGTCACCAGAACAGCAAACAAAAGGAGTTCTTCCAATGTGAATGCTAGTCTTGGTGACCCTGGTGACAGTGATTCCCTCACTTTGGAGGGATTACCTCACATTTTATGTTTTGGCTATGGGACAGCAAGTGAAGCGACATCTCTCAAATGGATACAAATTGCAAAAAACTGAAGAAGGTTGTAACTTCCCTTACAAACAACCATTAAAAATTAAAAAAATTCTAAAATGTTTTGCCTTTAGTTCTACTTTATTATAAAGTAGTCTGGAAAGCTCTGTGTAAAGGCGGTCCCCTAGTTACAAACATCTGACTTACAACTTTTGTCTGTTTTTTTTTTGGCCTTCACTTACAACAAAACGGAGGGAGATAACAGGAAGTGAGAGAAAATCTACCCCTAGGAAGGGAAATTCACACCTGTAAGGCCGCGTACACACGATCGGTCCAGCCCGATGAGAATGGTCCGACGGACCGTTTTCATCGGTTCACCGCTGAAGTGGCCTGATGGTCTGATGTGCGTACACACCATCAGTCCAAAATTCGATAGAGTCAGAATTCGGTGACGTAGAACACAATGACGTGCTGAAAAAACGAAGTTCAATGCATCTAAGCATGCGTGGACTCGATTCTGAGCATGTGCGGGTTTTTGGTCCGATGCTTTTGCGTACTAACCATCGGTTTGGTCTGATGGTCAGGGGTCCATCGGTCTGATTTTAAAGCAAGTTTTAAAACTTTGGTCCAATGGACGACAGTCCGATAGGCCGTACACACGCTCGGTTTGGACCAATGAAACTGGCCCTAGGGCCAGTTTCATCGGACAAAACCGATCGTGTGTACGCGGCCTAAGAGTCATTACGGGGAAAAGGTGTCTCTACTAATGCTTTATCACCAAGGCTTGTTTCCACAACAACCCAAATTTTTCAAAAGCCAATTGTCATTGGAACAGAAAGTAAGGTGAAATCTTCTGAACGGGGCACAGACAGTAAAATAAACTTTACAGGGGTGCTATCCAAAAAGCTTAAAAATATATTTTTTTGGCTGGAGCTACACTTAAAAAATGTACCTGTTCTGACTTAATAACAGATTCAACTTAAGAACAAACCTACAGACCCTATCTTGTTTGTAACCCGGGGACCGTCTGTAATCAGTTAGCATGAGATACATTGACTTGAAAAAGTATTCATAACTCCTTAAAATTGTCCACATTTTGTCATGTTACAACCAAAACCGTAAATGTGTTTTATTGGCATTTTATGTGATATGTGACCAACACAAAGTGGCACATACTTGTGAAGTGGAAGAAAAATGATAAATGATTTTCAAAATTTTTGACAAATATATATCTAAAAAGTGTGGCGTGAATATGTATTCAGCCCTTTTTACTCTGATACCCCTAACTAAAATGTAGAGGACAAACAGCATCATGAAGGCCAAAAAACACACCAGACAGGTCAGGGATAGAGTTATGGAGAAGTTTTAAGCAGGGTTAGGTTATAAAAATAATATCACAAGCTTTGAACATCTCACGGAGCACTGTTTAGTCCATCATCTAAAAATGGAAGGCGTATGGGACAACTGCAAACCTACCAAGACATGGCCATCTACCTTAACTGACAGGCCGGACAAAGAAAGCATTAATCAGAGAAGCAGCCAAGAGGTCCATGGGTAATTCTGGAGGAGCTGCAGATATCCACAATTCAGGTGGAAGAATAACAGGTGGAGACAACTATTAGTCGTGCACTTCACAGATCTGACCTTTATGGAAGAGTGGCAATAAGAAAGCCATTATTGACAGAAAGCCATAAGAAGTCTCGTTTGCAGTTTGCAAGAAACCATTTAGTGGACACAGAAAACACGTGGAAGAAGGTGCTCCGGTTAGATGAGACCAAAATGTTACTTTTTGGCCTAAATGCAAAATGCTATGTGTGGCGGAAAACTAACACTGCACATCACCCTGAACACACCATCCCCACCGTGAAACATGGTGGTGGCAGCATCATGTTGTGGTAATGCTTTTCTTCAGCAGGGACAGAGAAGGTTGTTAAAGTTGATGAAACGATGGATGGAACCAAATCGCTATCTTAGAAGAAAACTTGTTAGGCCGCGTACACACGACCAAATATATCTGTTCAAATCAGTCTGACAGAGCGATTTGAACAGATATGGCTGCTGGCTGTTTTGGTTTGATCGCTGTACACACGATCAAATCAAAATCCCCGCTGGCAGACAGCGCGGTAACGTGGCGGTGATGTTGATGCCGCCACGTCACCGCACTAGGAAGTAAAACACTTCCGCGCATGCGTCGAATCCATTCGACGCATGTGCAGGCAGATATGTCTGCTGGTTAGCGTACTAACCAGCAAACATATCGGTCCGACGGGTTCCCAGCAGACAGATTTTAAAGCAGGCTTTAAAATCTGTCTGCTGGCCAAATCTGTCGGCTCGCCCGTACACACAATCGAATCTGTCTGCTGAGACGGTCTGTCAGACCGTTTTCAGCAGATAGATTTGATTGTGTGTACGCGGCCTTAGAGCCTGCAAAAGACTTGAGACTGGGGCGGAGGTTCACCTTCCAGCAGGACAACCACTCTAAACATGCAGCCAGAGCTACAATGGAATGGTTTATATCAAAGCATATTCATGTGCTAGAATGGCCCAGTCAAAGTCCAGACCTAAATCCAATTGAGAATCTGTGGAAAGACTTAAAACTTTCTGTTCACAGACTCTCACCATCCAATCTGACAGAGTTTGAGCTATTTTGCCAAGAAGAATGGGCAAAAATGTCACTCTCTAGATGTGCAAAGCTGGTAGAGACATCCCAAAAAGACTTGCAGCTGTAATTGCAGCGAAAGGTGGTTCTATAAAGTATTGACAGTTTTCACATATTTATTCTTAAACATTTAACCATTTATCATTTTCCTTCCGCTTGACAATTATGTGCCACTTTGTGTTGGTCTATCACATACAATCCCAATAAAAGACATTTACATTTTTGACTGTAACATATAACAATGCTGTAAAAAAATAAACGACAGCATAAAAATTACTTACCGCTCGGTGAGCAGTCTGAGATGTCTACAGACATAGTACACTCCATTAAAAGGCTCCAATGTCCTGTTTAAAGAAAAAAAACAATGAGTAAACTATCTCAGACAGATACATCTAGTTTTTCGATAAGTCAGTCTATCCAAAACACATATTTAAGTTATATATGGAGCCTGGCAGGCTGAATTAGCCCCAGGATTTTTATATTTATTCATGAATGATCTAACAGTGTGATCTCCTTGCCCCAATTACTGATTCATGTTTCAATTTTCATAATGTTAACTTCAAATCCAAACAGTGAGTGAGAAAATAAAAACTTAAGGAAAACCGCTCTGAAAGCAATACATAGGCTTCCAGTATTCACCCTCTGAAAATGCTAGTTGCCTGTCAAGTCAGTGCAAATGCTTCAATACTAACTTTCTATCCATAGATGTTACTATTTGGTTGTTTAATATCCTATAGGTCCATCACTTGTACTGCAATTGCCTGTCCTTAATAGGTTTGATTGTACTTTTCCACTGTAGTATGGTAACAGACTTCCTGCACTCTGATTGGTGGAAAGTCTTTCCCAATCAGGGGAAACAGTGCTTGTTGCCGGGTTGTGAAGATCCTTCTGCTTTGACAAAGAAAGGCAATATCCTCTTTTCATGGTCAGACGAGAAGCCAGCCCTACCTTGTGAGCACCAGCATGCCCCTGCTCTGGAGGAGCAAAAGGTTGGGACTGTGTTCCCCCGGTGAATTCCAAACATTGTGAGACTGTCAAATAACAAGAAAAGTATCAGAAAGCACTGAATAATTTTATTGCTGTTAAAGTGAGTGCCTTCTCTGAGAATTAAGATGTTGTTTTGTTCCACACTTGAAGTATTGGGTATAAATTCCTGGGCATGCAGATAAATGAGTTTCCATAGTTACCAAAGCCACCAAAAATGAATCTATGAAGTGGGAAGTGGAGTGAGTATTGGTTAAGGGAAATAGAAGACTGGCCACTGGGTGCAGTGTAAAGAGACAGCATGGTGTACCACACTTGAGTCTCAGATGTCCCTGCTCAGAGAAACCGGTGCTGCAGGATGTAGCTTGGCTGTACTGGCTGAGTACGCAACTCCCAATGCTACAGGGGTGTTTTTAGCTGTGTGTTTTACCTTTCTCTCTCTTTACTTTAGGTGTGGCCCTCAGTGCTGGATATTAAAAGATTTTCTATGGTCAACCAGGTCTTAAAAGCCTACCAGGAGTTCTGACGTTATTATGACCTAGCTGGCTGCATTCTTGTTCTGAATCTGTGAAAAGAAAATATCAAAACCATTGGGTCACCCCGATAGTCAAATAACTACCACATTTTAAAGAGGTCAACAATGATGACCTATGTATTTTTATTTTTAGCACAATTTTTTTTTTAATATATACAACAAATGCCAGAAAGACATTAACCTAAATTCCGTATTTATAGTTACCGGTAGTTGGCACATATTAGGTTATATCTAGTTCCTTTCATATCATAGCTGATGATTTCTTTAAAGAGATGTTCAGAGGACCCATTTTGGCTTTACTGAGTGTGTTTTAAAAATGATCTATGGTATGGAGACTAGATTGCGTTCTTTCAGGGAACATGCTACTTTACCTTCACAGATCTGTTAAAAAGGTCACAGTTGGGAGGCCAAGGTGTTTTGAAGATATTCCCATTCCTATTTTATTTACAGAAGCCTTTACTGGCCACCAGTGTTAATAGAGCTGAAAGAGCTGAAAGAGCTCAAAGAGACTTTGGCTATTGTTAGATCTGCCTTGATAAGCAAGTGATTTATCATTTTTATTTTTATGTTAATATAATGTGGTTTTGTAGTGTGACTTCACACGTTTTTGATGCATTTTTTATGCCTTTTTTGTAGGAGGAGAAGACTGTTTTTTATACATAACGCACTAAAAACTCATGTACATGCAGTACTTGCAGTTTACCTGCGCTCCCATTTTTTTTAAAGCCAGCAGCTAAAAATACTGCAGCTGCTGACTTTTAAAAAATAGACAATAACCTGTCCAGCGCGCCCGCAATTTCAGCATACAAGGCTGAGCAATCGCTCGGTCCTCGGCTGCTTCCGCCGCCTTCCTCGGTGAGGGAATCAGGAAGTGAAGCCTTGTGGCTTCACTGCCCGATTCCCTACTGCGCATGCGCGAGGCTCGCGGCGCGCCATCACTGGTCGCCGCTCTCTCTTGGGAACAGTGTTTCCCAGAATACAGCGCGGGGGGGGGGGGGGGTTGATGTCACAAGGCTCGACTCCTGTGGGAGTCAGAACCTGGAAGTGGTGCAAATACCTGTCTCAGGATCCAAAAAGCGGAGGTTCACTTTTTGTGTGAACCTCTGCTTTAAAGTGTCTGCACCATTTCAAAAACACGCTGCAGCTGCAGCTGATATGAATAGGCACCATCGAAAATAATAACATTTATATTGTCATGCAGTGTAGTTTGACAACAAGCATCGAAAAAAACACACTAGTGTGAATGGGGGCTTACAATTCATTTACATCAGCACGCATTTTCTTCTTGTCAATTGCAGATAATATGCAATGAACATAGAAGCATAAAGTTCTTAGCCATACGACTATATTACTATTTACGCTATTACACTACGCATTACCACAGACACACAATGCCAGAACTTGAAAATAGATCCACAAAGTGGACAATGAAATCTCCAGAAGCATTTGGAATATTTTCAGTTTTTTGTGTTTTTATTTTTGCAATATATGTACGTTAGAGATGTTAGCATGCATCAGCATAATTTTATGTATGTTTAAAGCATTTACATGGAATCATAGCTTTAGTTACTGTCCAACAGTCTGACCAAAAAAATGCATTTGCTTCAACGAACAACATGGGTTATTTATTTATAGAGCATCATTATGACCCTATAACAGCCATTCTGCTGAAAAAAAAAAAAAAGGAGGCACGTCAGGTATGCCTTACAAAGATGTCCTCTACTTTGTTGCTAGGGGACTACAGCAATGATACTATCATCTTAACCTCCCTGGCGGTATGATTCTGTCTGGAATTACGTACCAAAAGCGGTACAATTATTTGCATGGGAATTTTTATACTGTAGGCCTGCAATTCTTAGGAATAACTTGCTTAAATCTGTCCAAACAAGACATCCCGGGTATGATAAAGTTTGAAAAACAAAATCATAATTTTTTATATAATAAAAAACTATAAATAATTATAACAAATTATAATGTAATTATAATAAAAAATATTCAATAATGTAATCAACTCAAAAACACTGAAATTTGCTCAGTTGCAGAATTGTCGCTGTCATTATTTTATTTTTTTATGACGAATTTCGCCACAAATCGCTATCGCTCAATTCTGCAAGTGATTAAAATTTATTATCGCTGTTTTCTAGCTGATCTAAAACCATTTTTGACATAAAGGGACACTTTTGGTTGCTATGGGCAATCTACAGTTTCCAGGCAGAAAGAACACTTTTTATTTTATAAAAGAACATGTAGGGCACTGGACAGACCACTAGGGACAAGGGGGGTGTGTATTTTTTACATACAGTACTGTAATCTATAAGATTACAGTATACTGTATGTAAAGTGTTTGTTTACTTTTTTGAATTTGGCGCCGTTCTCCGCTTCCGTGCGTCGTAACGTCGCAGGGAACGGAGCTCGGCGGCACACGGGGACGCTGTGTGAATCGAGCGAGCACCCGCTCGCTCACACAGCGGGGATGCATCGCTGGATCCAGGAACAAGGTAAGCCAGCGCGCGCTGCAGGCTCTGCATGGCTACCCCGAGCGTGACTCGGGGATACCGTTCTTAGCAGAAAAAACCCACCCCGAGTCACGCTCGGGGATACCGCCAGGGAGGTTAATAAACGGGAAGGAGGAAGTGGGGGAGTGTCATGTGAAGGAGAGCTTGGTCATATGACCTGTCAAAGTCATGTTACTGAGTTCTCCTCCCATCATGCTGTTCTCTGCAGTATTATGCAAATAAATTGTCTGTTATAAATAGCCCCTATGATAACTTAGTGCATTGCACATTAACACATGTGCTGCTCATATAAATGAGGCCTAAGGCTGCATTAAAAATAAGTCAAAGCATCAAGTACTCAATAAATTGCAAGTTAGTATACAGAACTATAGCACATTTAGTAACACACCACAAAGCTGTATGAATAATAATAATAATAACTTACTATGTTGTATATGTGAGGAGGAAATTCAGCAGATGTCTACAAAACTGTCTCTGTGAGGTCTGGGCTCTTGGATAACACTCAACGGTGCAACAGTGAAAGGTTTTTTTTCTCTTTAGTGACGTCTTAGGAATGCTTTTGTAAAAGGATCCTAAACAATGTCCTACTATAATAAGTCACTCTAGAGCCAGGGAGAAACGGAATGAGAAAGTCTTTAAAATGCGCTAATAACAGGGCAGGGTAAAAATGCTTATAGGAAATAAATGCCTTATAAAAAGATCAGCTGAGAAAATAGTAACCACCCAAGCATATAGATGTAAAATCTGGGTGGAGTTTTAAAAGTGACCTTAGATCCTACAATGGTTTCTCATTTCCATATCCATTGTTATTGCAAACAGAAAATAAAGGCTTTACATACTGACCATGCACAATGAGATTGGAAAAAATGTTCCATTGTGCATTAAGCTGACCATAGATCGATAGAATTTCAAACGACAATTCTTAGGAAAAGAACATTTAAAGAGAGTTTGTTTATTTTTCTAATCATTTCAAAACCCATGTTTCTTTTCGACCACAGTGATGAGAATTTGAAGTAACAGGATGGATTTTTTTTTAACAAACAAATTTCTAACAGTGTATGTGGTTTTTGTTCTGCAAAAAACATTCATTCCAAAATAAAATATTTAAAGCAAGCAAAATCTTTTAAACATTCAAGTGTTCTGAGAAGTTTTCTTAAAGGGGTTGTAAAGGTTATTTTTTTTTTTCTAAATAGGTTCCTTTAAGCTAGTGCATTGTTGGTTCACTTAACTTTTTCTTTCGATTTCCCTTCTAAATGTTTTTTTTCTTTGTCTGAATTTCTCACTTCCTGTTTCTCCTCAGTAAGCTTGCCCCCATCATCCAAGCCGTTCTGGCTGGGGGTTAGTCAGCCAGAACAGCTTACTGAGGAGGAACAGGAAGTGAGAAATTCAGACAAAGAAAACAAAGAAAAAAAACATTTAGAAGGGAAATCGAAAGAAAAGGTAAGTGAACCAACAATGCACTAGCTTAAAGGAACCTATTTAGAAAAAAAAAAAAAAAAAAACCTTTACAACCCTGACTTTTTGTTTAAAATACTATCCATCTATGCCCAGCTTTACTTTTACGTGTTGTTTTTTATTGGACAAAATACTTGTTAATTGTTTTTTTTTTATGTGAATTTTCTGTTGTAAAACTAATGTTGAACCAACAATGCACTAGCTTAAAAGGAACCTATTTAGAAAAAAAATGAACCTTTACAACCCCTTTAAAGAAGATAGACCCATCTTGTATTTTCATATGTGCCGTGAGACTAGTCACAGAAAGACCACCAATAAACATTGTTTTTCTGTGTAATGATGCTACCAGCACCCTCCATTAACTGGCATAAATAAAACATTAACAGAGAGAGAGACACACACACACAAAAATTGTATCAGAAAATGTTTTCTTAAATTCTAAATTCACCTTCTAGATGGGGGGAGGGGTGTCATGCAGGGGATAGTTTTGCTCTGTGACCAGAGTCCAGTTTTAAGTATACCTGCCATGATCTAAACAATTATTAACTACTGTTTGTATTTTTACATACTATTTGTGTTGATTCACATTAAAACCAGAAGCTATTTTTTTATGGGTTTACCTGTCTAATCTTAGCTATTAAGTAAAAAAAAAAAATCATGTTTACAATGTTCACAGTTCAGGCTCAAATTTACTCAGATGAATCAAGCCCTCCCTATGCCTCTCTGCCTGCTCTCTTTCCCTTGTTTTGCCCTTGTTCGCATTGGACTGATTTGACAGGCCAAATTGCATGACAAGTCGCAGCCTACTGCTGCCACCGGTCAAATCTGTGCGACGCCACCGTAGTTCCCGCGCAACTTTTGCCGATTATAGATATATAATATACATCTGCGCATGTCTTTCAAGTCGCACCCAAAGTCACACTGAAACACGGCTTTGAAATCGTGCAATTTCAGATGATGTTGCATGGTTTCAAAGCCACGTTGAATGTGAACAAGGGTGTAATCAGAGAATATACTTCCACATGTAAATTAATAAAATTATTAAAAAATTACTATGGCGATGTTTGTATTAAGTGTAAACATGTAGATAGAAATTGCCCAGGTAAAATACTAAATAAAAACAACAGCTGATAATTACACTACAGTACATTCATGCATAAAAAATAAAAACATAATTGCCAAAATACGAGGTGATGAAACCAAAATACAAATTATATATACAGCGATAAGTCCATGAGAACATATTAATTTATTATTATTAAATTATTAATGTTTAAACCTGTGAAGAAATTCAACATAAAGTTGTTAAATATTTGTGTCTGGGTGATGATAAATGATAAAGGCTGTGCCTTTACCAGATGGCATGACTCCACGTTATAGGAGCATAGCAAAGCGTGGATTGGTGTAATACACACGATCTGTCCTATGGATACAAACAGGATGATGGAAGTATCAACACAGGTGGCTGCTCTCTTTTTTTTTTATCATACTTGGGAGCGAGAAACAAAAGGAGAAGAAAGCCAACATAGCATAAAATGGTGATGGTTTATTGAGGTAGCATAAGTCCAAACAGACAAGGATAAAAAAAAAATCCAAGATAAAAAATGATCTACAGATTACATAGGAACTAGCGTGGTGAGAATTAGCATAGACTCCACCCTACTAGTTTCGTCATAACTGACTACATCGGGGTGAACAAAAATGAAAAATTATGATTTCACTGTGCAGTGTCTTTCCTGTTTGTTAAAGAAAATAAGTGTATTCAAAGCATATCATCATTTTATACATCTACTAACTAGAATATACAGTATATGCTTTAATATGGCCAAGGGAATTTCTGCCCAGGGTTAAACCATGTGATACATTTAACAGCCCAATACTTATTCATTAGCCCCTACCTAGCAAATGTGCAAATTACAGTAACCCTGGCAACCAATCAAGTTTAATTGTTTTGACAGAGGAAAGGTGATAGCTGGTTACCATGAACACACTTTGCACATCATTGCTCTTTGTATCTTTGTATCACCTTATTTTAGTGTAAGCTCAGAAGCTAATCAAATGCAGAATTCTTTTATGTGCTTTCAGGGAAAGCTACCTTGCTTTTGAGACGCACATGAGATGCTTTTGTTTCTATTCCCATTGACTTGCATATAGGCTCAGATTACAAAACTCTAGTGAACAGGAGGCCCAGCAACAGCAAAGATAAACACAAACGCAATCCAGTTTATATTTGTGTCTGCAACCTGTAGAAAGCAAAATCACAAGCCCTTAGATATACCTAACAAAAACACATATTGATTATTTTGCTTTTGTGGGATAAGGTAATCAAGAATTTAGCTTGTCTAAAACAATCACACCAAAGCCAAAATGGGTCAATTACCTAGTTATACACTGGAATTTGGGTATATTGTAAACCCATCAACATTGCCTAAATAATAACAACATAATAAGTGTATTGATCTAACTCATCCATAAAGAAAACATGAAAAAGATGCATTTCTTTGATTGTGTTCCTACTGCAAAGATTCAGGAATGCAAACATCCAAATTAAGAGCATTGCAAATACTGAATTATTCGATGCCTTGGCATTATGTTTTTCACATTGAAATACCAAAATTGTGAGTAAAAATCGTTAAGAAAAAGAGTTACCATAAATGTAACAATTCTTAATAAAGCAAGCAAGTTGTGTTCCAAAACTTAAGATAAAGCTTGTTACTTACACAACCAGAAAAGAGGCAAGACAGACAGGTAACTGATCCTCACCATATACTTCCCACAGACAACCAATACCAAAAGTGATTGTTAAAAGCTCTTTAAGATAACTTGCAAAACCAGGCTGATTTCTATGCAAATACAAGGGATACAAAACCCGCCCCCACAACGTATCCCCAGCTCACAGACAAGCTACAGAAAGGATGTCTCAGCAAGTGGCATACAAAGAAATGTATTCCAATTATGCAAAAATGATTGTAGGGTCAACAGCTTTATAAACATTTGTACATTACATTTCCGTCAGATTTAAAGTGGTTGTGTAGAACTCGCGAATCTCATGCATTTTTTTTAAGTAATAAAAAAATGTAACTAAAGGATTTTTTTTTTAAGATTTGAAAAGAGTGGTGATGGTTTAGACTCACTGTCAGGTTTGTATTGCTGTCTGTGTTCCCCTTATGGAGATTCACCCTCTCTTCAACTGTCTTGATCCCCAGTGTCACCAGGAATGAAAGTGATGTGAATCCATCATTTTGAGTTTCCACCAGAAAAGGAATAGAAAATAAAAATGTTACTGGTGACACTTGTTCCTGTGACAACTGTCCAAGAGGGGGTTTCCTTAACATTGGGGAAGTATCCTCTCAATTCATGTTGAGTATACACGTCTGTAAGTAAGGGGAAATCTCCCTGATGACACACAGATGGCCAAAAATAAAGACAGCCGTTTTAACCTTCATCTTTTCTATCTAAAATAAAAAAAGTTTTGGATGTGGAATTGTCTTAATGCCTTTAAGGTTTTAAAGTAATTTCCTGTATGCAAGTTGAAATCCATTGTTGATTTTCCAGTTTCAGATAAGGTTGGGAAAGATTAGAACCTCTGTCTGGCTTGTATTGTTTTTCCCTGGTGAGTAGACTTCTCCTTCACTTTAGAAAGACTGTGCGATAAGCAATGAATGAGGTCAACTTGCACATTGATCTTTGCCATATTGTGCAGGTATACCATTGTAGTATCATATATAAATATGATTGAAGCTCAAGACATGAAAATAACTGCAGAAAACATTTGCGTATCTCTTAATTTTTATTTTCCGGGTATAATTTTTGCTATTACTTTTACAAGAAAAAATTATTTGGGTTGTCTAGATAGACATGAATATATGACATGGTAGGCATGGATATATGCAGGATTAGGATCATTGGTGCTTCGATCCTGGATACAACTTTATTGACTAGAAGTAAATGTGCAGCCTGCCTAAGCCCCATCTCTGACATTTTATTCTGCAAAAGAGCCTAATCGTAGAGTAGGAAAAGACAAATAGGCGAGGAACTTTATATATAAATTGATGAAATCATTTTTTTTTTGTTACAGGTAAGCCTATATTAAGGCTTACCTGTAGCTAACAAGGATATCCCTCAAACCTTCATGGTTTAGAAGATAACCCTGTATTTGCATGTGCCGACATCATGCAGCACATGCACAATTAAGCCAACTGAAGCAATGGCACTATGTACCGCAGCTTGAGTTGTACTGTGCCGTTCCCGCGCGCATGCATGGGAGTGACGTCATCGCGGCTTCGGCCATTCACATCGCTGGAGCCGCGATACCCAGAAGTCACTACAGGACAACACGTCGGCGGCCGGAGGGGGAGACATGGACCACTGCGGGGGCCTCGATCTGAGGTAATACATAATCATACAGTATGCTATGCATATTAGCTGATTATGCTTTTGCCTTGCAGGTTTTTTTGTTCTTTCGGAGGGTTTACTTCCTCTTTAATATTTTATACTGTATATGTTCTTTCTATTTCACTCAGCAAAAATGTATTTCAATAATAAAAACAATAATTTAATTGAATTTAATTGCATTGAATTGCATCTTGTAAAATAGGTAGTGAGGTTCTTAAGATTGATGTTAAACAAACTTTCTGTTCGGCGGGATTTAATAGGAAGGACTATATATAAAAATGATTTTAAGGGCACACAGTGTGCAGCATAACACTATAGTGCCTAGATAATAAACATAAACATATATGTTGTAATGGCATGGAATTACACATGAATAAGTGTCAACTCTGACATACTTCATCTTCTTGGCTGTAATGTCCTCAGATAATGACTAATTGATTATTGTAGAGAAACAATTTATAGTTTTATTGTTGTAGAATGAAATCTTTCTTGACAGTAAATAACCAATAAAAAGTGTGGATTAATCATTTATATGTTGTCCAATAGTATTGCTCCCTTTTACTGTTGTGATCTTTGTTCTTTGACTTCAACATCTTGAATACCTCTTAGGAACTGGTAAGTAGGAAATTGAGACAGTGCAGACTTTGATCTTTGGTGGTCAACAACATCAGTAACTAAACACACTTTTTTTTATCTTGCTTACTTGTTTTAGTGATTTTCTACTCGGTTCATTCTCTGATCTTGCTACTGAGCAACAAGAACTGTCCCGAATGATCTTGGGTACTTATCATATTTTCCTCTGAAAAGCCATATGGATTGCAGGGACCTGCAACTGTCAAAATAATATATATATATTTTTTTTAAAAGCCTATGGCGTGTGAAACACACTCAAAAAACTCCACCCGGTGCAGAAAAAATGTGCACACACATAAAGAGTGTTCACAAAAACGTGCAGACGGGTGCAACGTCAAGTGGTCCTCCTGTGCAGAAGGGACCCAAACCCTAATCCCCCGGGGCGTTAGGCTCCAGACGGGGAATGAGGTACTGTGGTCCGAGCAACCGAAGCCGACACGGACCCAACTTCCTTGGAGGGACTGCCGAAACAGAACCCTCCAAGTACTAGGTGGGACTCCCCCGAAGGCCATATGAGAGCAGGTGAACTAAGCCAAAAGGCCATGTCCACCCACTCCCAAGACGTTCAGGGCTGGCCCGAGGACCGGCACCCTACTAATCACACTGTGTACAAAACGTGCACAAACAAAAAAAGACAAAAACGTGACAAACATAGGCAATAAATTAAATAAAGTGGGGGAAAGGGATAGTGGAGAGGAGAGTGAAAGAAGTGGTCATTGTGTTCAACAATGACCAGGCCCTCCGGCCAGGAATAAAAAATTCCTCCGGTCCTGGCCAAAAGGCCCAGCCCAGGAGGCAGGTGCTAAAAAAGCGACCAGACTAGAACCCGGCAAAAAGACCAGACCAGGCACAGCCACCCATCCTCACCAGAAGCACCCTTCCAGGTGGCTCAGACGCAACCATTGGCCGGCCCCCAGTATCTGTCGGGCAGCACGGCGTAGTCCCTGCTGAAACCACCCTTCCAGGTGCAATGACGCTATTGGATTGCATCCACCCTCCACAAATAGGAGGTGCTTCAGTGCTCCGCTAAAAACTGATGAGAACAGATACCACACCTGATCTTAGCCAAAAGGCCGAGCAGTGGCAGGGATGACACCACGATCAGCCCAGCCAGAGTGCAATGGCCGAGCCTCGCCCTGGGAGAACCACCTTCATGATCATGGTGTCTCCCCTGTCAAAATAAATTAAAGTACAACTATAGGCACTTTAAAAAAAATTGGGATAGAGTAATGGAGGATCATAATCCCTGTCAGCTTATCTTTTTTGCCACCTGTATCCAATTGGGGAGATTTCCCTTTATTTCCTGTCCCATAGCCAAAACAGTTGAGAGGACAGAAAGTGAGAGGAAATCCCTCCAAAATACGGTAATCCCTTGGGGGACCCCCAAGCCACCAGAACTAGTGTCCCCACTGTAAGATTGCCCCTCTATTACTTTTCTGGAGACAACCAAAACTTTTTGATTTTCTTTTACTTTCAATGATAACGCTTAACAGAACAAAGAGGGAGAATGGATCTCCCTAATTGGGGCACAGACCGCAATTAAATCAGGTGTTCTAATCCATCTCTGCTTTAATCAAAACCCCAAAAAGTTTTTCCTTTGTACTTTAAATCTTTTCACATCTCTCAGGTGGCCATCATAAGATATCTAAGATTTTAGTATGGCCAAATGAGAATCAGGATGTCAGTGGGATAAAGCGGGAAGTCTATTATAAAATCAACAGTTTAGAAATTATTAGATGATTACTTATTGTACTCGCATTCAATGATTAGAGCAACAATGGAGGTGTCCAGTCTACAGACACATAGCTGTAACTATGTAAAGATGTAGCTGTAAGCAAGTAAAAGGACCTTCTCATGGTCACGTTTGTACTAAACCTTTTTTCCATTTCTGTGGACCTTACCCTCACACTTAAAATGAGTCTGCTTATGAATGAACACACTTTTGCTAGTAATAAATAATTTTAATAATTACTTAAGTCAAGAACCATTTTGTAATTCAACCTAAGGCCTAGTAGATGTCCAACTGGCCCAGCTATAACCTTCAGACCCCTACAGTAAACCAGGTGGATAGCACAAGTGGTCAAAACTGTTCACCTTTCTGTAACCTTGCAAAGAAAAGATACATTTGTAGGCAGTTGGTGACTAAGTGCCAGTTCATACTACTGCGACTTGGGATCCAACTTGTGTCGCCCCAAATCGTGTAACATGAGAAATTCCATTGAAGTGAATGATAGCCATTTTAATGCACACTACCGAAGTCGCTCCGACTTCAGAAAAGGTTCCTGTACTACTTCAAGGCGACTTCTAGGTGACTTGTACCCATTGACTTCAATGGAAGTTGTCTCCAAAGTCGGATCACTGTCTTAACTGAAGCAACGTAACAGGAAGAGAAAATAGTTTTCTCAGGCAAACCCCTCCCTCCCACAGAGCTGATTATTGTTTGATTGGCCACTGGCAAAGTCGCCTGTCCTGGAGGCAACTTGAAGTTGCCTCGAAGTTGCCTCGAATTTGCCTTGAAATTGCCTCGCAAAGTCGTGCCGACTTTCATGTCACTGTAGTGTGAACCGGCACTAATGGAACCATGGCAGTATAGACAATGGAAGTGGGCCTCATTCTGGCTTATGCAACCATTGCTCAGCAGTTCCATGTGCATGGAGTTAAAATCAGAACATCAGGGCTATCAGGTGGCTTACTTTGCCCTGAATAGGAGAAGTAACAATGTCTATTCAGCCATGAGGTAGGCTGTAATTAAAAAATATGTCTGCCTCATATGCAAATATATATTAACAAATTATAAAAAGAAACTATTTATTTGTAACCATACTCATTGATAAAGTAATTTACCGAATTGAGGTCAAGTTGACAATGTTAACTTTTACTCCATGTTGTACTGAGATCAAACTACCCAGAATGACTATATTTTGATAATAAAAAAGAGTCCATTTTGTTTTATTGGTGACCTAAAGCTAATGGCAGTGACCCATGTCATGTAAATTAGGAGCTCTTTCTAGAGTTTCTATTACAATGGGATTATTTGTGCATTTAGAATTTGAGTTTCAAGTTTGTTTTACCATTTACAAATGACCAGATACCTTTCAAATAAACCACCAACAAATCTATTACAATGGCCTTGCATTTTATTAGGCTATTGTTATGATGTAGCTGATCATTTTACAATAAAGTCAGAATTCTTCAATAGACTTTACCTGGTATGTCTAGTCTAGGCCACTTTTTTTGTCTGTTAATATACTCCAATGTTTTCTTTATGCGTAAGACTAGAAAATTAAAATATGTGACCCACATATACGCCAAAATTGCAAATGGTAAAGCAGTAGTAATAAAATCATAAACAAAAATGTTATAAATTACAACTCGTCAATCCTTGTGATGCAGTGGTTGCATTTGTTTGTCTTGTTTTTATAGACTTATTTCTTTTATTTCAGCTGGTGATCCAGCTAGTAACACACCTCCTGTCTAAAGCCAGGTACACACTATGGAGTAGATTAACGTACATCGGCGCATCTTTATGCCGCCGTAGCGTATCTTATTTACGCTATGCCAGCGCTACGCAGGGAGACAAGTATGGAATTCACAAAGGAAATGCTCCCAACGTTGCGCCGACGTAAGTCAAAGTAGGTGGAAGTGGGCGCGATACATTTAAATATATCGTGACCCCATGCAAATGATGGGCTGAGCATAAAACAACTACTAAAAACGAACAGCACATGCGTCGTATCTTGGACACATCCCAGTGCGCATGCTCACAGTCACGTCAAAAAAACTACCTAAGATACGTCGAAACACTGCCTACGACGTGAACGTAACCTACGCCCAGCCCTATTCACGTACTACGTAAACGGTGTACATGACGTAAAATTTGACGGCGTCTGTTCCCTGGTCCATACCTTTGCATGGGTTGCGCCTCCTATATGAGGAAAAACTTTACACCGGATGTAACCCTTACGCGAATCGCTTAAAACATGCGCCGACGCATCTACGTTCGTGAATCAACGTATCTCCCTCATTTGCATATCTGAATCGAAACTTCCATATGCATCCAGCGTAAATATGCGCCCACGATACACCGGCGTAGGAAAGTTACTTTGGTCGGAAGAAGCCTATTTTTCGACGTAACGTAGTTTGTGGGTCCGGCGCACACATTTGTACTTACGCGGCGTATCTGTAGATACATCGGCGTAAGTGCTACGTGAATCCGGGCCTATACGTTTTTCTTCCGTACAACCCAGCGGGTTGACGAAAAAACTGTCAGTTCCGGTCAGAGACTCTGTACTTGCCATCAGACATTAGTACAGCAATCTCCCTCGCTTCCCCCACACACCAGAACACTCCGATCAGCACTTTCTGCCATTGGCTGAGAGCGTGGGTCTGTAGTCGGTAGGCTGCTGGTCCTCCAGCAAGTACGTCTAAGGCCCCGTACACACGAGAAAATACATCTGTTCAAATCGGTCGGACAGACCGATTTGAACAGATCTGTCTGCTGGGATGTATTGGTTTGATCGTGTACACACGGTCAAACCAAAATCCCCGCCGGCAGACAGCGCACTGACGTGGCGGTGACGTGGTGGTGACGTTGACGCGGCCACGTCACCGCACCAGGAAGTAAAACACTTCTGCGCATGCGTCGAATCCATTGGACGCATGTGCAAGCAGATATGTCTGCTGGTTAGCGTACTAACCAGCAGAAATGTCGGCTGGCCAAATCTGTCTGTCCGCCTGTACACACGATCGAATCTGTCTGCTGAAACGGTCTGGCAGACCGTTTCCAGCAGACAGATTTGATCGTGTGTACGCGACCTAACAGAAGCCGGCCAGACGACTGGCTTCTGTCAGGCAGACAAACGCACAGGCTGAATGTAGGCCAATATTTTATTTTTTTAACCGGCCGTTGTTTCCCAACATTTTGCTTGTGTGTACTGGGCTTTAGACTAGCAAATTTACATGGACTTGACTAAAAAATATAAGCTGAACTCCAGCTAATACTTTATAAGCAGTTACAGGAAATGTTTTGGATTTCTTTAGGGATAACAGTTTTAAATAAATGATAAACGCTGATCATTTTAAGCACCCCTTACAGTGGTAAATTGTTTATCTCAACAATCTAATTTACACTTTTCTGGACAGCAACAGGAAATTTAAAATGGACCACTTCAGCCCCATTAATGACCAGAGCATTTTTTTGTGATATGGCACTGCGTATGAAAATATGGGTTGCGTAAAAGTTATCAAGTCTACAAACAACGGAATTGGTTTAGGGATTTGAATTTTTTTTTTGTTGTTTTTACTGGTAATGGCGGCGATCTGCAATTTTTAGCAGGGCTGCGACATTAACTCTAGGGGGTGATCAAGGGGTTAATTGTGTTTCCTCAGCGTGTTCTAACGGTAGAGGGATGGGCTTACTAAATCATGACAGAGATCAATGAGGATCAGGATGATCACTTGGAGCAGTAGATTCCTGTCATGTCACTAGGCAGAACAGGGAAATGCCTTGCTTACAAAGGCAGTTCCCCGTGCTGCCTCTCCTCACTGCAATCACGGGCCGCCAGCTATCCTGCTTTTATGGACTGATGTACAGGTACGTCAATTTGCGCAGGAGAGACATTTTGCCGCCATATATTGGCGTGAGCCGATCGGTAAGTGGTTAACAGATGTACTGGTCTAATCACCAGGTAAAAATGAAGTAAAAAAAGAAAAAAGAAAACTAATGCAGCTACCACCTTTAAGAATTGGTAAGCTGCATTGTAATAAATTTTATTTTTTGGGTTTAAAGGAGCTGTAAAGGCAGAAGGTTTCTTATATTAATGCATTCTATACATGAAGATAAAAAGCCTTCTGTGTGCAGCAGCCCCCCTTAGCCCTCCTAATGCTTACCTGAGGTCCCTCTCTGTCCAGCGATGTCCAAGAGTGTCTCAGCTATCTGAAATTCTCCTTCCTGATTGGCTGAGACACAGCAGCGGCGCCATTGGCTGCCACTGCTGTCAATCAAAGTCAGCTAGCTAATCAGGGGAGAGAGAGGGTGGGGCTCTGTGTCTGAATGGCTGCTTGCTGTGGGGGCACTGAACAGGAGGGAGGGGCCAGTAGCACAGAAGAGGGACCTGAGAAGAGGAGTATTGGGGTGCAAATCCACTGCAACAGAGCAGGTAAGTATAACATGTTTGTTATTTTTTTTTTAGGGGGCTTTACAATCCCTTTAACCACTTGCCGACCGCGCTATAGCAAAAATACTGCTACAGCGCGGTCGAGCTACTGTGACACGACGTCCCTGGGACGTCGTCCTTCACTTCCACGATTGCACGTCCCCTGGGACGCGCTCGCGGAAGTGTCCGTGCTCGCCGGGTCTAGAAGACCCGGCGCATCACGGATCACGGTAAATTGCCGCTGATAGCGGCCGTTTACCACGTGATCGCGTCGTTGAATGACGGCGCGATCACTTGTAAACAAACGGGCGTCATTTTATGACGCCGGTTCCTCCCTCTCTTCTCTGTACCGTTCGGTACAGTGTGCGAGGAGAGGGGGGGGAGCGGGGTGTCAGCAGCAGCGCTGTGGCTGGATCTGTGACAAAAGCAGTTACAGATCCAGCCATCCATCCCAGCTCAGCCATCCCTGCTACCCCAATACTGTGCAATACCCCAGTACTCAACAATACCCCACTACTCTGCAATCCCCCGATACTCTGCAATACCCCACTACTGTGCAATACCCCGATACTCTGCAATACCCTGCGCGATACTCTGCAATACCCTGCGCGATACTCTGCAATACCCCAATATCCTGCACGATACTTTGCAATACCCCAATACTCTGCAATACCGCCTATGGGGATTTTTAAGTAGCGAAGTTTGGCGCCATTCCACGAGTGTGTGCAATTTTGAAGTGTGACATGTTGGGTATCTATTTACTTGGCGTAACTTCATCTTTCACATTATGAAAAAAAATTGGGCTAACTTTACTGTTTTGTTTTAAGCACAGAACTGTTTTTTTTAAAAACACGCGTTCAATAAATGTCTGCGAAAATACCATGCAAGATAAAAAGTTGTAACGGCCGCCATTGTATTCTCTAGGGTCTTTGCTAAAAAAGAATATATAATGTTTTGGGGTTCTATGTAATTTTCTAGCAAATAAATGATGATTTTTCCATGTAGGAGAGAAATGTCAGAATTGGTCTGGGTGCTCCAGAACGCCTGATGGTGCTCCCTGCATGTTGGGCCTCTGCATGTGGCCACGCTGTGTAAAAGTCTCACACATGGGGTATCGCCATACTCGGGAGGAATAGAATGTGTTTTGGGGTGTAATTTGTGGTATGCATATGCTGTGTGTGAGAAATAACCCGCTAATATGACAGAAACAAGTTTTTTTTTTTTTAGTTTTTTTTTACAGAATTTTCAGTCGTTTTTCTTTTATAGCGCAAAAAATAAAAAACACAGAAGTGATCAAATACCACCAAAAGAAAGCTCTATTTGTGTGAAAAAAAGGACAAACATTTCAAATGGGTACAATGTTGTATGACTGAGTAATTGTCATTCAAATTGTGAGAGCACCGAAAGCTGAAAATTGGTCTGGTTAGGAAGGGGGTTTAAGTGCCCAGTAGTCAAGTGGTTAAGGCTGCTTTAAATGTAATGTAAATGGGTATATATATATATATATATATATATATATATATATATATATATATATTGTGAGGGATTAACTCGGTAGCGGGTGTGTGTGACCCCATGGATGGGTTCACTACACGCTGAACTGTACAAAACGGCACTTGAGGATGACTGAAAACAAATGATATGGTTTATTTTTCCATCTTGCGGGATACACGTGCAAGCATCAAAACAGCATAAACAAAACAAAACATAAAATAAACCCTTGCCACTTGGGGCATCTACCTTCCCAACACAGGAACCTACCTACAGCAGAAAACAACAAAAAAGTCTCTTTGATATTTCTCACACAGAAATATCCATCAGCACCTCACCTCTTCAGAAGTGCTTGTGTCTGCTCCTTCACTCACAAAGCCCCCAGGATGCAGCAATCAGTCGTTATCCTTAGGCTTTATTTATAGGGGCTTTAATTGCTTCATTTCGAACAGCTGAAGGCTTCTAACTCCCCAAACCTCTCTGGCCATTTTTACAGCCGACGCCCAATAGTAATTGGTGTATTGTCTACACAAGGCAGAAAAAGTATCTTCCGTCAGGCACAACACACACAGATTTACCTGACTTCCTGTCACAATATATATATACAAAAAATGTTCGTTTTCAACGGACGAACCGATCGTGTGGGCCCCATTAGTTTTTTTCCCATTGGTGAAAAAAAATAGAACCTGTTTTAAAATTTTCGTATGGTTAAAAAACCGATAGAAAAAAAACGATCGTCTGTGGGGAAATCCATCGGTCAAAAATCCATGCATGCTCAGAAGCATTAAACTTCATTTTTCTCAGCACGTTGTAGTGTTTTACGTCACCATGTTGGACACGATCGGATTTTTAACCGATGGTGTGTAGGCAAGACTGATGAAAGCCAGCTTACTCGGATATCTGATGAAAAAATCCATCGGTTCGTTTTCATCAGACGAACCGATTGTGTGGACAGGGCATTAGGCTCAGTTCACATCGAATGCAGATGTGGCTCACAGCAGGTGTCCGGTGTGTCTCCGTTCACAGTTTCATGTCCGATTTCAGCCTGAATTTTGGGCTGAATTTGGACCTGAAACGGACCAAAAGACTCAGGCCCCGTACACACGGCCGAGGTTCTCGGCAGAAACCAGCGAGAAGCTCGCTGGGATCCTCATTCTGCCGAAAACCTCGGCTGTGTGTACACTCTCGGCGAGCATCCCGTCGGGAAAGCCGCCGAGAGAAAATAGAGAGCGGGTTCTCTATTTTCTCGGCGGCCCGTCGGGATTAATAGCTGGTCGCCTTTCCCGACGGGATGGTCGCCGATTCTGACGGCCGGCCGAGAACCTCGACAGGCGGAACGATGTGTTCCGCCCGTCGAGGTTCTCGTACGTGTGTACGCCGCCTCAGAGGGCTTCTGTGCTAATTTGCAGCCGCATCAAAGATATGTGAACCGTCTCCATAGAGAGCCGGTCCCAATTTCCTGCTATTGCGAATTGGATATGGGGATCCCGCATCCAATTTGCAATAGTGTGAACCCAGCCTTAAAGTATGCAAAAAGGGCTAACAACTTGAAATCCCAAGCAGCATTGTCAGTCTGCTAGACTTCAAATTTCCTCCAATCCCTGCCACACCAACTCTTGTGCATATAGTATTTTCTTTCGAAACAATACTGCTGCTTTGGCTGTGTGTAGGGAAAGGGCTCTCTCTTGGAAGATGGAGTTATGGGGCGTGCATGCATCAGTAGAAACTGAGCTCCTAAAAAGCTGCCCCTGCAAGGTACTAAAAATATAAATATTTATAAATAAAAACATTACTGGGACATTCTCTAGGGGGGAAGGAGGGGGTTGTAGTTAAATTTGGGTAATGCAAGAATATACTCTAAGGCCGCATACACACGATCAAATTTGTCCGCTCAAATTGGTCCGACGGACCAGTTCAGCGGACAAATCCGATCGTGTGTAGGGGCTAGCGGACATGTCTGACCGGCGGGCAAATTTTAAAACATGCTTTAAAATTTGTCCGCCGGCGACATGTCCGTCGGATATGTCAGCTGGTCAGTACACTCACCAGCGGACATATCTGCTCGCACAAGCATCGTATGGATGCGACGCATGCGTGGAAGTTGTTTCCTTCTTGGTGCGGTGACGTAGCGGCGTCAACGTCACCGCCACGTCACCGCGCTATCTGCCGGCGGGGATTTTAATCCAATAATGTGTACACGCCATTGGACCAAAATAGCCCGGCGGACATATCCGTTTCCATCGGATATGTCCCTCCGTGTGTACGCGGCCTAACTGTATGTATTTAATAAATAAAAATAGAATTCAGAATTATAACTTCTCAAACCTCAAACTATTCACGAAAATCTTAGCCACTAAGTTAGGCTAATTTATATTATCCACAAGGACCGAGCAGGATTTATCATGCATCATCATGCAGGGGCCAACAATAAGAGAGCTAATGATATACTCTGCATTGACAAAATATTTGAAAGCCCTATTATTATAGTATAAACAATTTATGACTCTTTTTTTTGTTTTGGACAGAGTGGATTAGAACACTTGCCATGTTTTTATTGCTATCTGTGCCCCCCATTAGGCATATTTACCATTATCATTAAAAATGAACACAAGAGAATTTCAAATGTGGGGATGTTGGCGTTGCTAGAACAGTAATAGAAGGGAAATCTTACAATGGGGCTACACGTTATGGTGACCCTTCTGACAACCTCGCTTTGGAGGTACTTAGTCTCACTTCCTGTTGTTATGAGACAGGAAGCAAAGGGAAATCTCCCCAATGGGATACAGGTCAATGTGGCAAAGTCACGTGGAGTTGGAATGAAGGGGGAATCCCATTTCACAGTTAAATCCCCCTGAGGCTCCAAATGGAGCCAAATTGGATCAGTCCTGTGGAAGGAGGGCACATAAGAGCAAACCAGGGCCCCTTCAGAGGACCAAGGGAGCGGAGGCAGCTTCACAGTGTGTGCAGTTTGTACACAGTGTTTTGCCATTGGTTTAATGTCACTTAAATACGTCTCCCTGAATGTGCCTGTGCCCAGAACATGCTCACATTTGCTTGTATGCATACAACATGTCATTTAGAATAGACAAAGCAACTCTATTTAGGACTTGCTGGGCCTCAATAACAACAGCAGCAGATTGTTTTTTTTGTTCACAGGACATTATAGTTGGAAAGTAGGAGGTCACATTTGGCAGACACTTAGCTCCATGCACACTGGCTTAAAAGGGTTGTAAAGGTAAACAATGTTTTCCCTAAATAGCTTCCTTTACCTTAGTGCAGTCCTCCTTCACTTACCTCATCCTTCCATCTTGCTTTTAAATGTGGGGGGCGACCAGGAGTGTCAGGACGCCCACTAACACACATGTCCTTTCTCTATCTGCAAAGTAGAGAGTGTCCGGACACTCCTGCTCGCCCCCTCCCCCGTCAAGAGGCTTTCTCCACACCAAGGAGAAAGCCTTGCATTACTGTGTGGAGTTACAGACAGGAGAACAGGAAGTGAGCATTTCTCAGAAGAAATAAGGACATTTAAAAGCAAAATGGAAGGAAGCTATTTAGGGAAATTGTTTTTTACCTTTACAAACCCTTTAAAAAAAAGTTGCTTCTACGGGACTTTTGTCTTCTGCCTGTAGAAGCAGCTCAATGTTATCCTATGTGTCTATGCACATGTAGACGTTTACAGAAATATTTGGAGCTCAGCGTTTAGAGGCAGGAAAAAAAAACCTTTCTGGTTCATGTTTCTCATTGGAGCTTACTTACTGGCATAAAAAGCATAAAACTCTCCTAAACTCGTTTGAACTTTGTACAAATAAATGATCTATATGAGCATTTTTTACTCCCAGAACAGGCTTTTTTTTTAAGCTCAGTGTGCATGGAGCCTTAATAATAAATAAATTGTCGTCCAAATTAAATGGTAATCATTTAACAAACTGCCAACTCAAGGACAACAATGTATACATATATGACTGTGAATCTGTGTACTGTCATGTTACAAATGTAGTAAAGATAATGACAGGTGGGAAAACATTAAGCAGTAAACCAGGAGAACTGTCAATATTTGGTAAATGTGCCAGGAAACAGAGGATTTAATTACTGTAAGTTGTAGCGCTACCCCCACAGGAGCCGCTGGTTAGTTTTGTTACCTCATGGCTCCGGTGAAGTGTCTAGGGTGAATTGTGAATACAGTGGCAATAAAGGTGTGTCCGCAAAAATAGGAAGTCTCTTTATAAGTGTTCTTTATTACCCAGCCGGGTAAAAACGGTCAACAGGTAATGGGAAGGATAGACAAAGGTTTGAGGAGATATAGCAGACTCAGGCCCTGGATATTGAAGCAGTCCTGCTTCCGACAATAATCAGTCTTTCTGCGCCACTCCAACCTGAGTGGGCCTAGCGTACCCGAACAGGTCTCTCTCACAGACCTGGGAGCCAGAGTATCACTCGAACTTGAGAAGGATAACAACATAACAAAGACCCCAAACATTTATCTTTTTGGGGTGAGCTAGGGATGAGCCAAACATACCCGCGTTCGGTTCGCACCAGAACCGTCGAACAGACCGACCGTTCGCGCGAACATTTAGAACCCCATTGAAGTCTATGGGACTCGAACGTTCGAATTCAAAAATGCTACATTTATAAAAAACAATATTCAAGTTATTGTTGGAAAACGTCTTTGAGAACCCGGGTCTTGCCCCAGGGAACATGTATCAATGGAAAAAAGTTTTAAAAACGGTTGTTTCTTCAGGAGTCCTGAAAAAACGACCGTTTTTAAAACTTTTTTCCATTGATACATGTTCCCTCGGGCAAGACCCGGGTTCTTAAAGACTTTTTCACAGGCAAACTATAGACACCCAGCACTGCAGGTACGATGTTTAAAGGAATTTAAAAAAAAAATTTTTATAAACATTATTAAAATCACTGCTCCTGGAGCAGTGATTTTAATGATGCTTAAATTAAAAAAAATTATATAAAATTCCTTTAAATATTGTACCTGCTGGGTGTCTATAGCTTGCCTGTGAAAACGTCTTTGAGAACCCGGGTCTTGCCCCAGGGAACATGTATCAATGGTAAATAGTTTAAATAACGGAAGTTTTTTCAGGAGCAGGACTCCTGAAAAAGTGACCGTTTTTAAAACTTTTTTCCATTGATACATGTTCCCTTGGGCAAGACCCGGTTCTCAAAGACGTTTTCACAGGCAAACTATAGACACCCAGCAGGTACAATATTTAAAGGAATCTTTCTTTTTTTTTTATTTAAACATTATTAAAATAACTGCTCCAGGAGCAGTGATTTTAATGATGCTTAAATTAAAAAAATTAAAATAAAATTCCTTTAAATATTGTACCTGCTGGGTGTCTATACGTGTGATAACGTCTTTAAATAGCACAATCACCTGCCTGCCAGTAGATTAGGAAGAACTGATCTATCTAAGCCAGGGGTGCCCAACCTTTTGAAGAGCGTGGACCACTTGAGCAACTTGGTAACCAGTCGAGGGCCGCAATGAGCGGATGCGGGCGGATGACAATTCCCGGCTACTCTATAGGCCCTCTGATCCGCCCAGATGAAAGGGGACGAACTCCCTTCTGTTTTTCGAATTGGAGGTAGGCGGGCGTAAACAGACATCTGTTGCTCTATAGAGGTGAATTGAGGGTCTCATATGGTCGGGCTGATCGTGTAAAAAGGGCCTAAGACTGCTTTCACACTGATGTTCTGTGGTATACTCACACCACATGTGCAGCGGTAGTGCACCTGTGTCTATCCTGCGGGTTAGCTGAACTTTGCCATAGACTCCACCTGTACAAAAGCCGGCGTTGTAGAGGAAGCTTCGGATTATGAGGCTCTGCTCTGCAGTCACTTTCTTCTTCTACCACCAGCTTCATTCACAACACCGATGCTGTGGTATGGCGGGTCGGCAACCTGCGATCTGGGCTTGCCAACCCACCACTCCAGAGCAGGAGGTTGCGGGCCACATCAGAGGGCTCCGCGGGCCACATTTGGCCACCGGGCCACTGGTTGGCCACCCCTGATCTAAGCTATACAGTGTATAAATATATGTACAACTCCTAGGGATGTATATATATTCTCTACACACTGTAAATTAAGCTAAACTGACTAGCCTGCCTGCCTGCTCTATCTAGCTATATAAAAAGACAATCTCTCTGTCTCTCTGACTGCTCTCATTAACAAGCCGGAACACACTACACGAGGCCGCCCAGCAGGCGGCCTTATATAGTGTGGGGCGTGTGCTAAAGCCCTGAGCCATAATTGGCCAAAGCCACCCAGGCTTTGGCCAATTATGGCTCTTAGTTTTTTGCGCGCTGTGATTGGCCAAGCATGCGGGACATACAGCATGCTTGGCCAATCATCAGCGCGCAATGCCGCAGTGAATTATGGGCCGTTTTGCGTCACTCGAATTTGGCGCGAACGACTGCTTTTGTTCGAATTTCATCGAACGTACGAACAGACAATGTTCGAGTCGAACATACGTTCGTATCGAACGCAAAGCTCACCCCTAATATACGCTTCTAGCTAGGCCTTTATAGTTACTCATCACCAGTTGCCCCACCCTACCCTGACCTGCCTCTTATTATGCCCCCAAACACGTCCTGTTAAATTATCTCATGAAATGACACTGGTAAATGTTTTATGCGGAACTAAGTTACAAATATACAGTGCAGAAAATAAGTATTTGAACACCCTGCTATTTTGCAAGTTCTCCCACTTGGAAATCATGGAGGGGTCTGAAATTGTCATCGTAGGTGCATGTCCACTGTGAGAGACATAATCAAATAGAAAAATTCCAGAAATCACAATTTATGAATTTTTAACTATTTATTTGTATGATACAGCTGCAAAGTAGTATTTGAACACCTGTCTATCAGCTAGAATTCTGACCCTCAAAGACCTGTTAGTCTGCCTTTAAAATGTCCACCTCCACTCCATTTATTATCCTAAATTAGATGCACCTGTTTGAGGTCATTAGCTGCATAAAGACACCTGTCCACCCCATACAATCAGTAAGAATCCAACTACTAACATGGCCAAGACCAAAGAGCTGTCCAAAGACACTAGAGACAAAATTGTACACCTCCACAAGGCTGGAAAGGGCTACGGGGAAATTGCCAAGCAGCTTGGTGAAAAAAGGTCCACTGTTGGAGCAATCATTAGAAAATGGAAGAAGCTAAACATGACTGTCAATCTCCCTCGGACTGGGGCTCCATGCAAAATCTCACCTCGTGGGGTCTCAATGATCCTAAGAAAGGTGAGAAATCAGCCCAGGACTACACGGGAGGTGCTGGTCAATGACCTGAAAAGAGCTGGGACAACCGTTTCCAAGGTTACTGTTGGTAATACACTAAGACGTCATGGTTTGAAATCATGCATGGCACGGAAGGTACCCCTGCTTAAACCAGCACATGTCAAGGCCCGTCTTAAGTTTGCCAATGACCATTTGGATGATCCAGAGGAGTCATGGGAGAAAGTCATGTGGTCAGATGAGACCAAAATAAAACTTTTTGGTCATAATTCCACTAACCGTGTTTGGAGGAAGAAGAATGATGAGTACCATCCCAAGAACACCATCCCTACTGTGAAGCATGGGGGTGGTAGCATCATGCTTTGGGGGTGTTTTTCTGCACATGGGACAGGGCGACTGCACTGTATAAAGGAGAGGATGACCGGGGCCATGTATTGCGAGATTTTGGGCAACAACCTCCTACCCTCAGTTAGAGGTTTGAAGATGGGTCGAGGCTGGGTCTTCCAACATGACAATGACCCGAAGCACACAGCCAGGATAACCAAGGAGTGGCTCTGTAAGAAGCATATCAAGGTTCTGGCGTGGCCTAGACAGTCTCCAGACCTAAACCCAATAGAGAATCTTTGGAGGGAGCTCAAACTCCGTGTTTCTCAGCGACAGCCCAGAAACCTGACTGATCTAGAGAAGATCTGTGTGGAGGAGTGGGCCAAAATCCCTCCTCCAGTGTGTGCAAACCTGGTGAAAAACTACAAGAAACGTTTGACCTCTGTAATTGCAAACAAAGGCTACTGTACCA
Source organism: Rana kukunoris (assembly GCA_029574335.1). NCBI lineage: Eukaryota > Metazoa > Chordata > Amphibia > Anura > Ranidae > Rana > Rana kukunoris. Next base: position 306,811,347 of record CM056050.1, read on the forward strand.
AATATTAACATTGATTTTCTCAGGTGTTCAAATACTTCTTTGCAGCTGTATCATACAAATAAATAGTTAAAAAAATCATACATTGTGATTTCTGGATTTTTTATTTTTGATCATGTCTCTCACAGTGGACATGCACCTACGATGACAATTTCAGACCCCTCCGTGATTTCCAAGTGGGAGAACTTGCAAAATAGCAGGGTGTTCAAATACTTATTTTCTGCACTGTAAATATTAACAACTTTAACAATTGGAGCGCTACCCCCGAAGTAGCCGCTGATTGGTTGTTGGGATCGGCACATTAAGTTACCCTAGCGTTGTCTAGGGGTGTGATGCAGGAACAAAGTAGTGAGCGGAGATCCAGACAGTCAATGATGTTTTTTCCAATGCTTTATTTCCAGGCCAACACAGCCAACATCAACTTCGGTTAGGAAGGAGAAGAAAGGAAGACGAAAACTTGCGGTGTCAGGCCTGGATACGAACGGGCAAGCCTGCCCTTAGTAGTACCAATTTGTAAACTTGTCGCAACTCCTACCTGAGTGGGTGAAGTGCCCACGGACAGGTTTTCTTTCTCTAACCTGGCAGCCGAGGTGTCACTTTAGATGTCTGGGAGGAACAGATCTTTCACACAGACCTGGCTCTAGGGCCTCTGCCACAGGCCAATTACTTTAGATGAGATTAGGTGAATGAACAGAGCGAATCCTCCCAGTAAATTCTAGTACAGGTCACCGGGAGACAGTAAAGCGTACCTGTCAGCATCCCGGTCACCAGATCCCCGATTGGTTCGTTCAGGCCCTGTTGGACAACCTGCCTCCGGGTCTCCCTCGAGCCGATCCCCCAATCGCAAGGCACCCAGCCTGGGATCCATTCAATAGGACTGGGAACCCAGTAAGTCACTGGGGTCCCCTTTCGCCTCCGGTTGAGGCTCGGTGAAACCTGCAAGCTTGGCCAGGTGGGCCACACAGGCGGGGTCCATGGATGCATGCACCCTAAAGGTGGATGCTGCAAAGATTTTAGAGCACATGACACCTGTCACAGATATACCCCTCCCCAGCATGCCCCGCGAGGGAAAACTCCTCCAATTGGCTGCTGGGGAAGACTTGGCCTGCCAGAAACCCCTCTGGCGCCAATCGCCGACCAGAGACGATACCACATCCCTAGAATGCAGACTGGCCCAGTGGACCTTTCTGGAATGACAGAGGTCACAATTTAGGTAAATTATGACTGGGAGCAATGTAACTCTCCCAGTCCAACTAACTTTAACGTAGTGCCCATGCTGAAAGCAAGGGGGCACTACACAATATTAACATAAAGTTAATATTAATATTAACATAAAGTGTATCAGTGCAGCCTCATCAGTGCCCATCGGTGCAGCCTATTATTGCCCATCAGTGCAGCCTCATCAGTGGCCATCGGTCCAGCCCCATCAGTGCCCATCAATACAGCATATCAGTGCAACCTCATCAGTGCCCATCATTGCTGCCTTATCAGTGGCCATCAGTGCTGCCTCTTCAGTGGCCATCAGTGCAGCCTCATTAGTGCAGCTTATTAGTGCCCATCAGTGCTGCCTTATCAGTGCAGCCCCATCAGTGTAGCCTCAACAGTGCCCATCAATGTGGCTGGATCACACAGAGAGAGGCTCTCCTGCTGTGACACAACTTGGATCTGAAACACTGGCCACTGTCAAACAAAGTCCCACCTCCTGGACTGGCTTCTATGATAGACATCACACTGATTTAATTTCCTGGCATTGGACCAGTGTGCTGTGTGATAATATTCTTCTAGATTTCTTATTTTATTTTGTTTTATAGATTTATTCTGTCACAGCTTACTGTCATTCAACTTATTTGGTTATAGCGCAACACTATTTTATATACAGTATAAGCTTTGAAAATGTGCCTTGTGTTTTTTAAGCATTTGTGGGCAGTTTTTGAACACACATGACCACCGTTGGATCAAGAATTGCATGGCTGATCATCTCACTTTACTGTTTTATTTTACATGCCGCAACGCTGCTATTTATGTTGCTACTACTACATTCTTGCTAACTGTCCCGGATTTGCCATGGCAGTCTCACTCTTATGCCGTGTACACGATCGGTTCGTCTGATGAAAGGGGTCTCATAGACTGTTTTCATCAGACAAACCGATCGTGTGTGGGCCCCATCAATTTTTTTTCCCATCGGTGAAAAAACTTAGAACCTGTTTTAAAATTATCTGATGGTTTAAAAAACAATAGAAAAAAACGATCGTCTATGGGGAAATCCATTGGTTAAAAATCAACGCATGCTCAGAATCAAGTCGACGCATGCTCGGAAGCATTGAACTTCATTTTTCTCAGCACATCGTTGTGTTTTACGTCACCGCATTCTTACACAATAGTTTTTTTAACTGATGGTGTGTAGGCACGACTGATGAAAGTCAGCTTCATCTGATATCTGATGAAAAAATCCATCGGTCCGTTTTCATTAGATGAACCGATCATGTGTACAGGGCATTACTCTGTGGTTCTTTATGGACTGAGTCCCAGCCAGTGTCCTGGAAAGACAGTATGAGGTTTCTTTAGGTCTACGAATTTAATTGTGTTGGTTGTATGTGATGTTTTTTTTAGTGCTTCAGGGCCGGTTCACACTAGATGTGGTGCAAATTCGCACTGCATCTAAATCACAAACCTGTTCATGTGAACTGATTGCGAGGTGTATGTTAAGTTACAGATTCCCTGCAATCAGTTTGAAAAAGGCAGTGCGATTTGCAGAACCGGATCGCATGGGTGTGAACACCCAAAATGATCCATTTATAGTGCAGACCAAAAAAGTCCTGTGTGTTTGGTCCAGATGTGGTACAAATTCAGCCATACAGTTTGTATTCGCTGCGAATCACATGCAATGTTTGCCAACGCACTAGTGTGAAGCGGCCCTCAAGGGTGGAAAAATGGCCCAAAGCCACCTTGTTTTCTGTCTGTGGACCCCTAAATATCTCTATAAATGTTTTATGTCACAGTTGAGGCTTCCAGAAAAATTATCCTTTCATTTTGTTGTCCTTTTTTTATATTTCAGTTAGGGTTGCCACCTGTTCGGGATTCACCCGGACAGTTCGGGTTTGGAATCATGCGTCCGGGTTTCACACTGTCTGAGACCCGGACACATTATTCACACTGGACTAAGTTTCCCCTCCCCTTCTCTCTCCTGCCTCTAAGTAAGTAGGCCAAGGTAAATCAGGGTTCTTAGAGCACTCATTACATCAGAGCTCCCCATTTGCACCAGAGGCCACAGTGCTCCCCCTTACATCAGAGTCCTTGCCGTACACCAGAGCATCCCTTATGTTAGAGTCCCCAGAGTTCTTCCTTACATCAGAGTCCCCAGAGTTATCCCTTACATCACAGTCCCCAGAGTTCTCTCTTACAGTGAAAGGGTAACACTGGGGATTCAGATGTAAAAGGGTAACACTGGGGATTCAGATGTAAAAGGGTAACACTGGGGATTCAGATGTAAAAGGGTAACACTGGGGATTCAGATGTAAAAGGGTAACTCTGTGGACTTAGATGTAAAAGTGTAACACTGGGGATTCAGATGTAAAAGGGTAACTCTGTGGACTCAGATGTAAAAGGGTAACACTGGGGATTCAGATGTAAAAGGGTAACTCTGTGGACTTAGATGTAAAGGGGTAACTCTGTGGACTCAGATGTAAAAGGGTAACACTGGGGACTCAGATGTAAAAGGGTAACTCTGTGGACTTAGATGTAAAGGGGTAACTCTGTGGACTCAGATGTAAAAGGGTAACACTGGGGACTCAGATGTAAAAGGGTAACTCTGTGGACTTAGATGTAAAGGGGTAACTCTGGGGACTCAGATGTAAAAGGGTAACACTGGGGATTCAGATGTAAAAGGGTAACACTGGGGATTCAGATGTAAAAGGGTAACACTGGGGATTCAGATGTAAAAGGGTAACTCTGTGGACTCTGATGTAAAGGGGGAACTCTGGGGACTCTGATGTAAAGGGGGAACTCTGGGGACTCTGATGTAAAGGGGGAACTCTGGGGACTCTGATGTAAAGGGGGAACTCTGGGGACTCTGATGCAAAGGGGGAACTCTGGGGACTCTGATGCAAAGGGGGAACTCTGGGGACTCTGATGCAAAGGGGGAACTCTGGGGACTCTGATGCAAAGGGGGAACTCTGGGGACTCTGATGCAAAGGGGGAACTCTGGGGACTCTGATGCAAAGGGGGAACTCTGGGGACTCTGATGCAAAGGGGGAACTCTGGGGACTCTGATGTAAAGGGGGAACTCTGGGGACTCTGATGCAAAGGGGGAACTCTGGGGACTCTGATGCAAAGGGGGAACTCTGGGGACTCTGATGTAAAGGGGGAACTCTGGGGACTCTGATGTAAAGGGGGAACTCGGTGGACTCTGATGCAAAGGGGGAACTCGGTGGACTCTGATGCAAAGGGGGACTCCTAACTTCATATGATTAGAAATATTATTTAATAGCAACATCTATGCATAGTTTCTGCATACTAGGAAAACAAAATTGCTGTGCAAGGCTGAAGTGTTCGGGTTTGGCCTGAAGAAAAGGTGGCAACCCTAATTTCACTCCCCCAGGGTCTGTTTGGTTTCATCCTCGCTTTGTGTTTTCACGTGTAAAATTTGCTACTCTAGGAAAAAGGATTTATTGTATGATAGATACGGATCTAGATTGTACACAAATACACAGAACTGCATGCTCAGACGAGGAACGGCTGGAAAAAGATAGAGAGGAGACAAGGACACAGAGCGAGGATGCTGATTGGAAGAAGCGGTGTCACATGACCGGCAGGATCCCATCCAGGAAGTGTGAGCACCGAGGAGTGGAAGTGGCAGTGTTGTGTAGTAGGATGCATGTCTGTCTATAGAGAAGGATTGAGCAGTGTGATGTGAATGGACTGTGCTGGGCTCTACACTGCAAGGTAATAGACAGGGATTTCAGAACTAGAACTACAGGAAGGCTAAATGGTAGGAGGGAGGCTGCTGTCTGTAGTATACTGCAGTGTGGAATTCTAGCTCTGTGTGCACTGATGAGGATTCCTCTCTTTTTTTTGTAAACACTGCGCAGGTGGTAAACGCTGGAAAGGTTTGTTGTCCTATGCAAGTCTCATATAGAGCCATGTTTGAAGCAGTGTTACACCCAAAAGTAAACATTTATCATATCACAGTTTTACCAATTCCTAAATGTGATGTCTGTATTAGTTTCACCTTTATCTTTTTTTCCTTCTATTTTCTTCTGGTGGTCTAGCCAGTGAGTCTGTTGTCTTTCAAAAGAACAAGCTCCCTTCCAGAAGTACTGGTTGAAGGGATGAGACAAACCATTTATTTTATACTAGCAAGTAAGGCAAACAAGAATGATATAACATTTATTTTGGTATAGTGCTGCATGACTGCTTACAATGATCAGCGTTTATTCATGTAAAACCTTTATCTTAAAAGGAAAAGGGGGAAAAAAAAGTAGGGTTGTCCAGATACCGATACTAGTATCGGTATCGGGACCGATACCGAGTATTTTTGGTAGTACTTGTACTCGTGCAAATGCTCCCGATACCTAAATAGAATACTTTTTTTGTATTTATCAACATGTTCTGTGAAAATTCTGAGTTTTTACTACTGCGTGACAAGAAAATAAAAAAAATGTATTCATTTTTATTCTTTTATAATATCTTGAGTTAGAGTTCTTCATAATTCTAAGGAAAATATCCTTAGTCTGTATTGTGGTTTGAAAACTGTCACATGACATTTAAAAAAAGTATCGGTATTCGGTATCGGCGAGTACATGGGAAAAAGTATCGGTACTTGTACTCGGTCCTAAAAAAGTGGTATCGGGACAAGCCTAAAAGATTAAAGTGGTTATAAACCCGTTACAACCACTTTAACCTACAGGTGAGCCTACATTAAGGCTTTCCTGTATGTGCAAGAAATATCTCCCAAACCTAAAAGGTTTAGGAGATATTTGCAAAAAATTGCAGCACGATGTCTACGGCACATGCACGAAGACATCGGGCGCAGGCACACTGAGAGTGCCGCTACTAACAGCATCATGCCGTTAGTGGTTGCGCACGCGCGGGAGTGACGTCACCGCTGCTCCAGCCAGTCACAGCGCCGGAGCAGCAATACCCGTAAGTCACTCCGGGTATTATGCCGGCTCGGAGGAGGTGAACGAGGGCCGCTGCGGGGGCTTCGATCTCAGGTATTGTAATTCACAATGAGCTAGTATGCTATGCATACTAGCTCACTATGCCTTTGTCTTACAGGTTGTCTTTTTTTTTTTTTAATAAGAGGGTTTACTTCCTTTTTAAAACGAATGCAGCCACCACATCTAATGACTGGTAAGCTGCAATATACTACAGTTTTGGGTTTAATATTCCTTTTAAGTGTGTCTAAAGGCTATGTTTATGCAATTTTGGATAGAGTGTGGGGGGGGGGGGTTTAAACCTCTGTCTTTTTATTGCTGTCTGTGCCTTTGCGTCACTCCCTCAGTTTGTGCTTATGACTAGGGATGCACCAATATTGTGCCGAAAATCAATACAAAATGAATGGGATTAAAATCGCACTGCAAAGAATCGTATGTGATTTGAACAGGAATGCAATGCGAATCCTGTCTGAATCTTATGCGATTTCCCCACCAATCCTGTGCGTGTGTATAGAAGGGGAAGCGCCATCTAGTGGGCAGCTTGTTAAAAATATTTTAACTCTCATTAAAGTGATTGTAAAGGTTTTTTTTTTTTTTTTTCCTATAAAAATAATAAACTTGTCATACTTACCTGCTCCGTTGCAGTGGATTTGCACAGAGCAGCCCGGATCCTCCTCTTCTCAGATCCCCTTCCTCCTGCCCCCACAGCAAGCTGCTTGCCTGCTGCACAAGAGCTGAGTCACAGCTCCCTGTGTCCATTCAGACATAGGGCCCTGAGCCGACCCTTTCCCTCTCTCCTCTGATTGGCTAACTGACTTTGACAGCAAAGAGAGCCAATGGCGTAGTTGCTGTGTCTCGGCCAATCAGGAAGGAGGATTTCTGATGCCTGAGACACTTGTGCACATCACTGGACAGAGATGGGGCTCAGGTTAGTGTTAGGGGCAGGGTTGCCAACTTTCAGAAAATGTATGAACAGTTTGTAAAATCCATAATTGTTGCATCTGTAAATTTCATCGTAAATTTACTGAAAGTTGGCAACCCTGGTTAGGGAGGCTGCTACAAACAGAAGGCTTTTTTATCTTAAAGCGGGGGTTCACCCTAAATCAACTATCTACCATTAGATCCAGCATACTGCTGACATCTGCAGTATGCTGTTTTTTTTTTTTTCCCCGCTGTACTTCGGTTTTATCGTATTTTTCACTCGGCTTCCGGGTTCTCTCTGCCCCGGGGGTAGGCGTTCCTAAGACAAGGCGTAGTTGATTGACGTGCTGGTAAAGCGCGTCACGCCTTCCGAAAATACACAAAGTGACACTCGGCAATTTACGGCGCCTGCGCAGTCAGCTCTACACGGCAGGCGCAGGCGTCGTATAGCGCCATAAACAGCCGAGTGTCACATCGGCTATTTTCGGAAGGCGTGACGCGCTTTACTAGCATGTCAAACAACTACGCCTTGTCTTAGGAACGCCTATTCCCCGCAGGAATCCCCGCTCGGAGCCGGATGAGAAGAACGATAACACAGTAAGTACAGGAAAAAAAAACCCAGCATACTGCAGATGTCGGCAGTATGCTGGATCTAATGGTAGATAGTTGATTTTCAGGGTGAACCTCCGCTTTATTGCATAGAATGCATTAACATAAGGAACTTTCTGCCTTTACAACCGCTTTAAGTACATATCTGGTCAAATGCAAAATCTGCATAGTGTCCCGGTCCAGCCGATGATAGCAAATCGCGGCCACTGAAGGTGCTCACAGGTCTGGAAGAGATGTAGAGGTGGTCTGCCCAGGGCCGGCCTTTGGGGTGTGCGAGCTGTGCGGCTGCACAGGGAGCCATGGGCAACAGGGGCGCCGTGTAGCCATCACAGCTCGCAGAATTTGAGTCGCAGTCGGTTACTCACATGATCATTACAGGTGTCCAACTCCTACGAATCACAGCAGCAGGCGCTGCCAGGTCCCCCTGGGACTGGGTGAAGAGCAACGCATCGGCTGCGGCACCTGAGAAAAAAAAAACGATCTGCGATTTTTTGCGGGACTGCGACATTGCAGCGGACAGATCGGACCCCTAACTGACATTTTTGACACTTCTGTGGGTACCAGTGACATTACTACAGTAATCAGTGCTAAAAATATGCACTGTTACAGTAATAATGCCATTGGCAGGGAAGGGTTAATACTCTTGGTGATCAAGGGATTAAATGTGACCCTTGGGGAGTGATTATTTGTTACAAATATTTTTTTCCTCTTTGTGTATGTTTAGGTGACCAGGGGGCGAGGGGTGAAGATGGGGGGGGGGGGCGCCACAGGATTAGCTTGCACAGGGCGATTGAACACCTAAGGCCGGCCCTGGGTCTGCCCCCAAGCTGGCGTCACTTCTGCCCTATACCCACAGGGGTCTCGGAACTTCTCCTTCAGCCCAGGTAGCACCTCCAGCAGCCATGGTTTTCTATCATCGGCGGGACCGGGACACTATGTAGATTTTGCATTTGACCAGATATGTACTTAAAGCAGAGTTCCAACCAAAAGTGGAACTTCTGCTTTTTGTCGTCCCCCCCCAATGCCATATTTGTTACCTTTCGGGGGGTAGGAGCAGGTACCGGGTTTGACAGGTACCTCACAAGTTTGGCCCCTCCTTCCCCTGCTGGGCCAGTTCAGGCAATGGCGGCGGCAGCACCTGACAGCCAATGGGAACATCGCTGGATTCCAGGACAGGTAAGTGTCCTAATATTAAAAGTCAGCAGCTATGGTACGTGTAGCTGCTGACTTTTAATTTTTGGAGGGGGAGGCGGAAACACCGCTTTAATGTGAGTTATAAATTTTTTAGTGAACTGCCCACTAGATGGCATTTCCCCTTCTATATACACACACGGGAGTGGTGTGGGAAATCGCATGCAATTCAGGCATTTATTTTGTATTAACGTAAATCGCATCGGTATCAGTGAGTGCTTGACTAAAAGTATCTGTACTCATACTTTCCAATAAAAAAAACTGTATCGGTGTAAACCTACTAATGACCATTGTCACCAGGACAGCTGATGATAATGTGAAGAAAAATCCAGCATTTTGATTTGTCAGGCAGGAAGCAAGTAGGAAGCCACCTTTTCTGGGAAGAAGCACCGGCCTTCTGGTCTCTTTCACATTAACAGGGACAAGGCATGTTTTTACTGGCCAGGTGACAATCCTAGCAATAAGGGGCAACCTTTCAGTGGGAGTACTTGTTACAGCAGGGGTGGCCAACCAGTGGCCCGGGGGCCACATGTGGCCCACGGAGCCCTCAGATGTGGCCCGCGACCTCCTGCTCTGGAATGGTGGGTTGGCAAGCCCAGACCGCAGGTTGCCGACCCAACATACCACAGCATCAGTGTTATGAATGAAGCTGGTGGTAGAGGAAGAAAGTGGCTGTGGAGCAGAGCCCCATAAGCTAATGCTTTCTCTACAGCGCTGACTTTTGCTAACCCGCAGGATAGACATCCATTTACGTCCTCCTAACTCCAATCCAAAAAACAGAAGGGAATTCGTCCCCTTCCATCTGAACGACTCAGAGGGTCTATAGAGTAGCCGTGACCTGTCATCTGCCCGCTCCGCTCATTGTGGCCCGTGACTGGTTACCAAGTTGCTTAAGTGGCCCTCACTCTTCAAAAGGTTGGGCACCCCTGTGTTACAGTGACAACTGTCTACGACCTTGGTGCCCAATCTGAGGTCCTTTGGCACTTTTTCAGCACTTGGGGCCTCTGTAGACACTAATTCGAGATTTTCCTAGCTTGTGACGGAAAATATTGATTATATGATGACAGGAGGCGAGTATCTATGCATTAAACTTTCTTTATTAATGCTCACAGCAGAATGTATTTCTAATAACTCAATAAAACAAAAAACAGACTACCACTCTCAGCAGTCCATATAGCCTCTGGCCACGCCCCTGACAGTAAGCTCCATAAAAGGGGTTGTCTGTGAAGATTCCTCCTCTTTCTTGATGCGATGGTTCCTCAAGATAGAAACAGTCCCAAAACGGAGGGTCGAGGCGTGGCACCGGAGAACAGGCCGACCAGTCAACATCCGGCATCTTCCGACGGGAAATTAACCATCAACCGTGACCCAACAGGGGTTTCCGGAATAAACTGATTCCCAACGAGGGTTTTCAAGCAAGCTGCGTTCCAACGTGAAGGCAGAATTCCATTATTCTCCAAACAGGACTATCCGTCTGACGGAACCCGGTCGGCTCTCAGTAACCTGCGAAAATGAAAACAATCGTAATAGGGAGGGTCGGGAGGGAAGATACTCGCCTCCTGTCATCATATAATCAATATTTTCCGTCACAAGCTAGGAAAATCTCGAATTATATATCAGACAGGAGGCTCATATCTATGCAAGTTCAAAGCTAAAATTTTTATAGGCATGTAGACATGATTAAACAATACACAGTAACCTTAGGAAAGGACTGACAAGGAGATATGATCCTGTGGTCTAAAGTAGAATTGACGGAACGTGGTCTCAGACGACCAATCCGCCGCTCTTAAGAGATCTATAAGAGAGCCTCCTGATACGACTACCTTGGTGGCCATAGCACCCCTGGTGGAGTGAGCCCCGAACAGGGTAACGTCGATCCCCGCCATTTCCATGGCGGCCCTCACCCAGCGTGCCAGCGTGGCCGATGAGACGGGAAGGTGAGGTTTGACGTATGACACGAGAAGTTGAGAAGAATCTGCGGGACGTAAGGTAGCGGTTTGAGATTCGTATGCCTGGAGGCAACGAACGACGCAGAGAAGTGGATGAGCAGGGAAGGAAGGGTAGAAGACCGAATGAATGCTGGTCTTGGTCCTGCGTACAATGGAAAATTCCACGCCTAGCGGGGAAAATTGCCGCCTGGAGATGTCTAGGGCCCTAACGTCTGACACTCTCTTGATGGAAATTAGACATAGGAGGACCGTAAGTTTCATAGATAGAAGTCTCAGAGATAGGTCCGCGTTGTCCCCCCAACTGGCGAACATATCAAGCACCTTGGATACGTCCCAGGTCGCTTGGTATCTAGGCCTAGGGGGACGTTGAAACTTCACGCCTCTAAGAAGTCTGCAAACCAGTGGATGTCTGCCCACTGGCAAAGAATCCACGGGGCAGTGATAGGCTGAGATAGCTGATCGATAAATGTTGATAGAGCTGTAGGATTTACCGGATTCATAAGAATCTGCCAGGTAATTCGCTACTAGAGATACAGGGGCCTGTACGGGATCAACCTGTCGTTGATCACACCAACGAACCCAGTGTTTCCAGGCTGATCGATATGCCGATCTAGTCCCGGGGGCCCAGGCCATGGTGAGGAGATTCTGAGCTGATTCCGAAAGGTCTCTATCTGGGGTTGGGATCCCGAAACCAACCACGCCAGAAGTGGAAGGTTGTTCTCCAGAACCAGGGGGTGAAGATCCCCGCTCGGAGAGGTGAGCAGATGCGGGAAATGGGGAATCAGTCTGGGGAGGTCTACTGTCATCCCTAGTAAGAGAGGGAACCATGGTTGGGTCGGCCACCATGGCGTAATCAATACCACAGTCGCCCTCAGGTTGGTTATTCGTAGGAGGAGTCTGGGAATCAATTGAAAAGGAGGAAACGCATAATGTGTCCCCTCTGGCCAAGGTTGGCGAAGAGCGTCCACCGCGTATGCCTCCGGGTCCGGCCTCCAGCTGAAGAAGCGAGGCAGTTGGTGGTTGAGACGAGAGGCGAAGAGATCTGTAGACAGCGGTCCCCAAAGCCGTTGCAAGCGAAGAAATATCGACCAATCTAGTTTCCAGTCGCTGGAGTCGCGAAGGTATCGAGAGTTCCAGTCGGCTACGGAGTTGGAGACTCCCGGGATGTATTCCGCTATAGGGGTAATGCCTTGGGCTAGGCAAAAGTGCCAGAACTCCTTCGCGATATGCGCCAGAATACTGGATCTGGTACCTCCTAGACGGTTGACATATTGTACCGCCGCCACATTGTCCATGCGGAATAGAATACAGCGTGTGGAGGTATGAGGCATAAAACTCTTGACAGCGAAAAGGGCTGCCAAAAGCTCCAGTGCATTGATGTGAAGAGAGGTTTCCGTTGCAGACCAAGTCCCTCCTGTGGAGACCGTACCGCATCGGGCACCCCAGCCCTGACGACTGGCGTCCGATTCTATGACGACGTCCGGGTTGGGGTTGAAGATGGTTCTGCCGTTCCATTCGACGGCGTGGTGAAGCCACCATCTCAGTTCCTCGGTAGTCTCCTGGCAAAGAGGAATCTCGTCTGAGTATTTGAGGCCCTGTCTCAAATGCATAATTTTGAGCCTCTGAAGGGCCCTGTAATGCAGTGGGGCCGGAAAGATGGCCTGGATAGAGGCCGCAAGTAAGCCCACTAGACGAGCTAGTGTACGGAGGGATAGGTGACCCTTGCGTAGGGCTGCCCGAATCTCCTTGCGGATGAGGGCAAGTTTGGATTTGGGGAGGCTGAGGGTGGATTGAACGGTGTTTACTGTAAAGCCTAAGAACTCCATCTGCTGGGATGGGACCAAAATGGATTTTTTTGTGATTGATAATAAAGCCCAGCTGTAGAATCGGGGATATCGCCCAAGACATGTGGAGGAGGGCTTGAGCCCTGGAATAGGCCATGATGAGGATGTCGTCTAGATCAGTGTTTTTCAACTCCAGTCCTCAAGGCACACCAACAGGTCATGTTTTCAGGATTTCCCTCAGATGAAATGGCTGTGGTGATTACTAAGGCAGTGAAACTGATCAAATCACCTGTGCAAAATAATGGAAAGCCTGAAAACATGACCTGTTGGTATGCCTTGAGGACTGGAGTTGAAAAACACTGGTCTAGATAGCTGACTAGACGTACTCCTCTGCTTCTGAGAGCTGCCACCACTGGTTTCATGAGTTTGGTGAAACACCATGGGGCGGAAGACAGGCCGAACGGGAGGCAAGTGAATTGCCACATCCTGCCTTTCCAAGGGAACCGGAGAAGATGTTGGAATTCCGAATGTATAGGGACCGTAAGGTATGCGTCTTGTAGATATACTTTTAGGAGCCAGTCTCCAGGATGGAGAAGATCTCAGAGGAAATGAATCCCCTCCATCTTGAAATGTCGATACTCGACATATTGGTTGAGGTCCCTTTTATTTTTTACCGGGCGAAAACCTCCCCCTTTCTTGCGAACCAAAAACAGGTTGCTTATGAAGCCTGGGGAAAGGGGGTCTACTTCTATAATTGCCTGTTTGATCAGCAGGTCTCGTATCTCTTTGTCTATGAGAAGAGCTTTTCGTCTTGCAAACCGAATGGGAGGAGGAAATATGTTGAGAAGCGGTGGGGACAGTATGTCTATAACAAAACCTGCTACGGTGTTTAAGATCCATGTATTTGCCGTAATCGCAGACCAGGCTTGGGTAAAATACTTCAGACGTCCCCCCACAGGAATGTGATTGAGTGTGGTGTAGGGCATACTCACCAGTAATGGAAAAGGTTAAATTGCGCTCATTAATACAATCAAAAATAGCTGCGATCATAAAAGTGTTATACAACACAAGAATACTGTAACCAAAAAATGAGATCGCGCTGAAAATACATGTAAATAACTCCAAACGGCTATTATAACATGTATACAGATAAATATTATCTAAGTGGTTTAGCTAATTCAGCATGTGCACAGATAAAACATTTCCAAAATGTAAATAAATATCTCCAACGTAAATGTCCATCAGCATATGGGTGAGTTCATCGATATATATTCCCACAGGTGCCAAAATCACACGGTTGGAAAAGTGTGGTATAGAAAGAACCTCCACCGAAGTCATATAAAGCCTCTTACCAGACGGACATATATTATGGGCATAATATAGTTAATGCTGCTCCTTAGCAATCAGGGAGAGATCCAATGCGGACAGCATCAAGTTGCAGAAATCGAGGCGAAAAAACACATCAGCCGGCCGGCTTGAATACACAGCCCGTATTCCGGGTAGAGAGATGGAAAACACGCGGTGACGTCAGAACGTCTCCTCCCTACGTTTCGTCTGAGCAGACTTGATCACGGGACACTGTCCCGTGATCAAGTCTGCTCAGACGAAACGTAGGGAGGAGACGTTCTGACGTCACCGCGTGTTTTCCATCTCTCTACCCGGAATACGGGCTGTGTATTCAAGCCGGCCGGCTGATGTGTTTTTTTCGCCTCGATTTCTGCAACTTGATGCTGTCCGCATTGGATCTCTCCCTGATTGCTAAGGAGCAGCATTAACTATATTATGCCCATAATATATGTCCGTCTGGTAAGAGGCTTTATATGACTTCGGTGGAGGTTCTTTCTATACCACACTTTTCCAACCGTGTGATTTTGGCACCTGTGGGAATATATATCGATGAACTCACCCATATGCTGATGGACATTTACGTTGGAGATATTTATTTACATTTTGGAAATGTTTTATCTGTGCACATGCTGAATTAGCTAAACCACTTAGATAATATTTATCTGTATACATGTTATAATAGCCGTTTGGAGTTATTTACATACTCACCAGTAGGAGGTCGGGATCGTGGGTAACCGCGTCCACCACGTCCACGCCAGGGTCTGCCTCGGGGAGGAAAGAAGGGTGCAGGTTGCGCCAGCGATGTGGCATAGGATGGAGCCTGGTATTGGTGTTGAGCAAAGGGTCTGCCTTGTGGCCTGTAGGAAGTGGGACGGCCGGCAGAACGGCCTCTATTTCTGCCGGCCCTGTTAAAAACCTTATTGGTTCCGGTTCTCCTTAAGGAGCTTTGGGCCTTGTCTAGACTGGTGAACAGTCCTACAAATTTGTTTATGTCTTTGATGACCATGTCCCCAAAGAGCATACCTTCGGCCGACGGGCCGGGCTCAGATTCCGCCAGATGAGATAACTGGGGATCTAACCGCATGAGGATTGACCTGCGTCTTTCCACAGAACATGCCGTGTTGGCGGTGCCAGCTAGACACAGGGCTCTTTGTGCCCAACCCCTAAGCTGCGGGAGATCAACTGGTTGTCCAGAGGACGCAGCCTGCTCGGAAAGGTTAAGGATTTTTGTCAGTGGACCCATAAGGTCCAAGACGCGATCTTGTATAGCCCGGAATGATCGTTCGATGCCCCTCTTTTGAAATTTTCCCGTCTTTAGGAGATACTTGGTTAAGACCGGGTCCACCTCAGGGGTGGCCACAACCTTCTTAGGTATGGAGGGTCTGGGGCATTCAGCCCTTAATTTATTACGTCCATTTTTATCCAAGGACTTCCTGGCCCAAAGTTCCACGTACTGTGAAACGTGTGGCAGAGGTGTCCATTCTCCAGAGCGCGGGTGGATAATTGCGTCTGGGTGGAAAAAGGGTTCTCCAAGAGCGTCTAGGAGGACCTCGTCCTGCGTGGCAGGAGTGGCGGCTGTATTAAGCGCCGTAGCCCCAGCATCTTCGATGTATGACCCGGACTCAGATACATCCGACTCCTCAGAAGGGTCGGCTGAGTCCTCTTCTGAAGACTCGTCGTATGAGTCCTTTTTTGCCCTTCTAATGGCTTTATACCCCTTTTGTGGAATCTCCCTGGGGTCCAGGGGTCGAGACATATCAGGTTGATGCTGGGGATGGTAGACCGTGGTGGGGGCTACCTGTAGCAAATTATTTACTTCCCCTGCCGGGGAGTCATGCACCGCCGTAGTGTGCTTCCTCTTGTGCGAGGCTTTACCTTTCTTAATAGGCGGTTCGCCACTCTGGGGCGGTAATATTGGGGTGTTTAAGGGTTGCTGGGTCCAGGCAGATGGGGTAGCAGAAGCCAGGGCAGCCTGAATGGACATGTGAATGATGTCTTGAAGCTGTGTGGCACTTAGGGTGTGGGAGATGCCTGTAGAGGGGTTGTCCCCACTGGGGGACACCTGGTTAAGGTCAGCCATGGTAAGAGGTGAGGAGGTGACAGCAGGATATATGCAGTCTATGCAAGGTGAAATTGACTATTGGCTGGGTAGTGTGTATGTGTCAGCAGTGCTGACTTAACTGATGTCTGTCCGGTACCTAACCTGACCAAGAAGGGCTTTTGGGATCAGCAGGCTTATCTAGGGGTCAGCAGGCTCCGTCAGCGCCGAATGGTGACGGAGAGGGGAAGAACCTGAGACTTACAGCGGCCCGGGAACGAAGTCTCGCGAGACTACGGCCGCTGATTGGTTGAGCGGGCGAGCTTCGGAAGCTCCGCCCCCTTCCACTCGCGCGAGTGTCTGAGGGAGATAGGAAAAGGAGGGGAAAGATGGCGGAGACCGGACAGAGCGCTCGTAAAGCGCACAGCGAATGCCAAAATAAATAGAAAAAAGGGGATAAGCCAACGGAGGAAGTAAACCCCCGAACCCCGCGCAGTGTAATAAAAGAGACAGCGGCGTAATAATGACCGCAGTGACGTCCAACACAACAGTTGGAGGGCTGAGGAAAAAAACAATAAAATACAGAGAAAAATGGGAAAAATACAGAAGGAGTATTGCTACAAACAATAAGGGGAAAACAACAGAGGGCAAAAGCCCCTTGTATTCTCCAACTGTACAAACACACAAACAAGGTACTTATCTGTCCGTGAGCAGAAAGAAAGAGGAGGAATCTTCACAGAAAACCCCTTTTATGGAGCTTACTGTCAGGGGCGTGGCCAGAGGCTATATGGACTGCTGAGAGTGGTAGTCTGTTTTTTGTTTTATTGAGTTATTAGAAATACATTCTGCTGTGAGCATTAATAAAGAAAGTTTAATGCATAGATATGAGCCTCCTGTCTGATATATAATCTGTGTTTCCCTATTGCCCTGTTTTAGTAGTGATTTTTGTCAGTCTCATATAATATGTCTAACTGTCTCCTGATGTAAGTCCCCAGTCCAACAACTGCTTTAGCATGCTCACAGTTTCTGACCATCTCTTGCATCACATCTGCAGTCTCTGACCATCTCCTGTAGTATGCCTGCAGACTACAGGGCAGTAAATGGACTCTCCTATTCTATTATATGTTAAACTATGTTCTATTTTATACTTGTATAACAATTCAATGTTTACAAATATATTTATGTGCAATAATGATTTTTTACAAACTGCACATATCCCATTTATCTAATGATTTTTGGTGCGTTTGTCTACAGACATGGTGATTTTGCGAGAGGGGCTTTGTCCTGGATTGACATCTGAGATAATTGCCACACTTAAAAGAAATCACGTGAAAACAGGTATTTTTCTTCTTTTTTTTTTTTTTCAGGTTTCACTTACGACAACTGTACATTTAACCCCTTCCATACAGGGCATTTTCACCCCCTTCCTGCCCAGACCAATTTTTAGTTTTCAGCGCTGTTGCACTTTGAATGACAATTGCGCGGTCAGGCAACACTGTTCCCAAATGAAATCGTTATGTTTTTTTCCCCCACAAATAGAGATTTCTTTTAGTGGTATTTGATCATCTCTGCGGTTTTTATTTTTTGCGCTATAAACAAAAGAAGAGCGACAATTTAAAAAAAAAAAACACAATATTTTTTCCTTTTTATTTAATACATATCACAATATTTTTTTTTTAAAAACTTTTTTTCCCCTTAGTTTAGACCGATACGTATTCTACGTATTTTTGGTAAAAAAAAAACCTGCAATAATCGTATATTGATTGGTTTGCGCAAAAGTTATAGCGTCTACAAAATAGGTGATAGATTTATGGCATTTTTATTTTATTTTTTTTACTAGTAATGCCGGCGATCTGCGTTTTTTTTTTTTTTGTGACCGTGACGTTGCGGCGGACATATCGGACACTTTTGACGCGTTTTTGGGACCATTCACATTTACACAGCGATTAGTGCTATAAAACTGCACTGATTACTGTGTAAATGTGACTGGCAGGGAAGGGGTTAACACTAGGGGGCGCTGAAGGGGTTAAAATGTGTCCTAAAGTATGTTCTAACTGTAGGGGGAGGGGGACTCACAGGGGGAGGAGATCGATGTGTGTTCCTCTGTACTGGGAACTCACATTGATCTCCTCACCGCTGACAGGAGGTGGATCTGTGTGTTTACACACACAGATCCACTTTCCTGACGTGATTGCCGGAAATCGCGGGTGCCCGGCGGCAATCGCAGCCGCCGGGCACGCGCGCGGGATCGCGAGTGGTGCCGCGGGGGCGCACGGCGCGCGCGCCCTAGAACGCCGTGAAGACAGGACGTTGTGCAACGTCCAGTCTCATCGGCGAGGGGATGACCATAGCGTCATTCCCCTATGGCCAGGTAAGGAAGGGGTTAATAGTGCTGGGCTGTTCCCACCACCCTGAATACAGCCCTCCTGGTAAAATGATCTTCTTCCTCCCAGGTGCAGCAATAATTACTGCAGAGCCCTGCCTGATACCACATAGTTGTTCCTTATGGCCCATACACACGATCCGAATATCGGCCGACGGATCGTACGACTTTTTTCGCTTAATAATCGCGAGTAAAATAAAATAGGTTTTTAAACTCACGAAAATTCTCATACGATATAAAAAAACGATCGGAAGTGATGTCACGTGTTGTAATGTATTTGTATTGTATTGTCGGACGACGGCTGTACTGACTAAACGAAAATCGGACATCGGACGAGAAAAATTTTCGCGCTTGTCCGATCGAATTTAATCGGATGAACGGTCGTGATCGGCTGTCGAAAGTAGTGTACACACGATCCGAAAATCGTACGATCCATCATCGGACGATCGTTTTCGTCCGATATTCGGATCGTGTGTATGGGCCATTAGACAATGTCTCGGCTGGGTTCTATTCTTCCCCTATGGGAAATGGCAGCATGAGTGGTCCAGCAGAGTACAGCGCTCTAATAGCAATAAATGGACCTAGGTGCAAATAAGC
Organism: Rana kukunoris; assembly: GCA_029574335.1. Taxonomy (NCBI): domain Eukaryota; kingdom Metazoa; phylum Chordata; class Amphibia; order Anura; family Ranidae; genus Rana; species Rana kukunoris. Next base: position 306,830,318 of record CM056050.1, read on the forward strand.
AGTAAGAATAGGATCTAAAAGGGACATTTTCAGTAGAAAGGCTGCACAGTGTCAGGCAGGAGTCAGGACCAAACAGCAAAGGTCCCTGGTATGGAGGAAGAAAAGTAAGTATATAACCAGGATGGATGCAATTTAACCACTTAAGACCCGGACCAAAATGCAGGCAAAGGACCTTGCCCCTTTTTGCGATTCGGCACTGCGTCGCTTTAACTGACAATTGCGCGGTCGTGCGACGTGGCTCCCAAACAAAATTGGCGTCCTTTTTTCCCCACAAATAGAGCTTTCTTTTGGTGGTATTTGATCACCTCTGCGGTTTTTATTTTTTGCGCTATAAACAAAAATAGAGCGACAATTTTAAAAAAAAATCAATATTTTTTACTTTTTGCTATAATAAAAATCCCCCAAAAATATATAAAAAACATTTTTTTTCCTCAGTTTAGGCCGATACGTATTCTTCTACCTATTTTTGGTAAAAAAAAATCACAATAAGCGTTTATCGGTTGGTTTTCGCAAAATTTATAGCGTTTACAAAATAAGGAATAGTTTTATTGCATTTTTATTATTATTTTTTTTTTTACTACTAATAGCGGCGATCAGCGATTTTTTTCGTGACTGCGACATTATGGCGGACACTTCGGACAATTTTGACACATTTTTGGGACAATTGTCATTTTCACAGAAAAAAATGCATTTAAATTTGCATTGTTTACTGTGGAAATGACAGTTGCAGTTTGGGAGTTAACCACAGGTGGCGCTGTAGGGGATGTGTGGCTATGTGTGTTGTTTACTACTGTAGGGGGGTGTGGCTGTAGGTGTGACGTCATCGATCGCGTCCCCCTATCACAGGGATGACGCGATCGATGCTGCAGCCACAGAGAAGCACGGGGAAGCCGTGTGTACACACGGCTCTCCCCGTTCTTCCGCTCCAGGGACGGATCGCCGCACTGCAGCGGCGATCGGGTCCGCGAATCCCGCGGTCCCGGTCCTGGAGCTTCGGACCGGGTCGCGGGAGCGCGCCCGCGGGCGCGCGCCCGCGACCCACGGCTGGGTACTAAAATCAACGTATATATACGTTGATGTGCCCAGCCGTGCCATTCTGCCGACGTAAATGTGCAGTAGGCGGTCCTTAAGTGGTTAAAGGACAACTGTACAAAATGTTTGCGTTATGTTAAAGCGGAGGTTCACCCTGAAAACAACTTTATGCCATTAGATCCAGCATACTGCAGTACTTTTCTGTACTTATCGTTTTATCCGGTTTCTTATCCGGCTCCGAGCGGGGATTCCTGCGGGGAATAGGTGTTCCTAAGACAGGTCCTACATGATTGACGTGCGGGAAGGCGCGTCACGCCTTCTGAAAATGGACGAAGTGGAACTCGGCAATTTATGGCACCTGCGCCTGCTGTGTAGAGCCGTTTGCGCAGGCCCCGTAAAAAGCTGAGTCCCACGTCGTGTATTTTCGGAAGGTGTGACACGCCTTCCCGCACGTCCATGTAGGACCGCTCTTAGGAATGCCTACCCCCCCGGGGGGATTGAGAACCCAGGAGGCCGAGTGAAAACAGCTGTACAACAGTAAGTACAGCACTAAAAAAAAAAAAATCCAGCATACTGTCGATGTTAGCAGTATGCTGGATCTAACGGTATATAAATGTTTTAGGGTGAACCCCCGCTTTAAAGTGGAACTGCAGTCTAATCACATAATTTGTAATAAAAACATATTTGCCATTCTGAAGCTTCCCTCCAATCATTTTTGCATAATATTTTATATACACTGTGGTTCTCTACTTGCCAAATATGCTGCAGAAATCTCCCTCCACCAAGTCTGGCTGCATTTTAAATGAGGGCAGCTAAAGCTGCTGCCTGATCACTCCCTGGATTTAGGGCCCTTTTACACTAGCGGACGAACGGTCCGCTAATTACAAGTCCGTTAACGGACTTGTAATGGGGCCCCTATGGGAGCGGATCCGTTAGCGGATGATGCATCCGCTAACGTCCGCCAGATCCGCATCCGTTTTTTCGGACGGAAGAATGTCCTATTTTTCTTCCGTCCGGCCAAACGGATCGAATGCAAACGGACAGACGGTCCGTTTCCATCCGATTCCCCATAGGGGATAGCGGAGGAGAGACAGGGCGGTCCCTGCACAGTGTGCAGGGACCGCCCTGTCTGCCCGACAGCTCAGCGGAGACCCCCCGCTGAGCCGACGGACACACGGAAAACGAACCGCTCCGTGTGAAAGAGCCCTTACACAGACACACAGAGGCACACCTCCAACTCTGCAGCTCTCATGGACTTTCTTATGACTAACCAGATAAGAAAGAGGAAGTGGGCTGTATAAGGTGTTTACTGGCAGAAAAAAAAGTTTTATTATTGAAAAGTTAGAACAAGGGCAGAAGATTGGATAGATGGAAATATGAAAAAAATGATTACATTGTGCATGCTTTGTCTCCTTTAAAAGAAATCTGTTGTATGATGAAACTTACAGCTGCCATTATACCCTCTTTATGAAAATACTAATAGCACTGGTGTCACGCAGAACGTCTAGCTTTAAAACGTTGACGTAAATTGATTATGTATAGAAACTTTCACTTTAGTCTCTCCCCCCCACCCCCTAAAGGAGCTGTCAGGCTCCTGCCCCCACCACACTCACACACACTATGACCAATCTGGGAAAAATCCATTAACACATCTGTCCATCTTTTGCTTTGTGGGCAGGAAACGCATGCAATCAAAGCAAGAACATACATATTCAAAGCAGGTAGTGGTTGTAGATAAACCCATCTTCCAAAAAGTAACTGTAATTCTGTGAACAATATGGGCTCATACACATGGCTGACTAGTGCATCTTATTGCACATAACACCTGCCTTAAAGCGGATTTCAACCCTAAAGTGAAGATCCGCTGATCGGAACCCTCCCCCCCCTTCGGTGTCACATTTGACACCTTTCAGGGGGGAGGGGGGTGCAGATACCTGTCAAAAGACAGGTGTCTGCACCCACTTCCGGCCCGCAGTCTCGGGCAAAAGACGGGTTTTTCCCATTGTGTGCTGGGAACTCTCGGCTCCCAGCACACAGCGGGAGCCAATCGGCGGGTGCAGCGCGACTCGCGCATGCGCCGTAGGGAACCGGGCAGTGAAGCCGCAGCGCTTCACTTCCTGGTTCCCTCACCGTAGATGGATGGGGGAGCAGCAGAGAGACGAGCGAATGCTCGTCCTCTGCTGCGGACGCCGCTGGACTCCAGGACAGGTAAGTGTCCTATTATTAAAAGTCAGCAGCTGCAGTATTTGTAGCTGCTGGCTTTTAAAAAAAAAATGTAATGGGCCATCCGCTTTAAGGGCCAGTTCACATCAGACACAGTTCCGTTCAGTTCCATGTGCTTTTTTTCTGCACAAAATGCATGCACAGTGTTTTCCATGTATTTCCAATGGCTCTAGTTGGTTCTAGTTCACACCATGCAGTCAGTTTAAAGTCAGTTTCTTCCCCCCGGAAACTGACTGCATGGTGTGAACTAGAGCCATTGGAAGCCATTAGTGCAGAAAAAATGTACGGAACTGCGTCTGGTGTGAACTGGCCCTTAGGGATGGATGTGCGCCACTGGATGCAGACAGATCAGATCCAGGGGCATACATCCATCCCTACCCACTGGAATGCACCCATTGTGCAATTACATGTAAACAGTGTCAGCCTGTAATTAATTTGTGCAGGCTTCTTCTCCACAGCTGATCGGAAACACCTGACATTACCCACTGCAAAAATACGGATTTGGGGTGGTGTGCAGTCCTACTCAACTGTTTGCACGAAACCTATACATCAAATGTTTGAAATGTTCAAGTTGTCTGTTTCCTAGAAATATTTTATTTTTATTTTGTTTATAGTGGTTGATTTGGTGGCTTCAGATTTAGAGGAACTTGCTCGGAAATGCTCCTTATCATATAAGGTAATGCTTTATCAGAGACTTTGCATATCCTATGTTCACCAGTCACATTTTTGAACAAAAAAGAAAAGAAAATTTAGTTAGAAAAATACACAATTACCATTGCTGACCTCCTTCTAGAAATACTAGTTTCCTAAATGCCTTCAATATTTTGTAGTCATTGTTTTGGATAAGTATGGAGATTATAGTCGGAGAGAAGTCAGAAATTCTGCATACATGTTTGACATCAGTACCCTTAAAAGTACTGAAACCACTTGAACAACATAATAAACTTACAACAAGCATTTTTTGAGGGGTAAGTTATATTTTGCAGTCTAATTTTCTGTTCCCACAGACTGTAAAATGGTAAAAAGGAAACGCTGCAGAAATAAAGTGCAGCCATTTTGAAATGCTTGTACATACCAGCAGCACCCCTAAAATCTCTCCCATCAGAGCAGCAAGTAGTGTCCGAGCTTGCCACTTCAAATTTGGAAAAATTCTAATTTTTGGGTTAAAGTTGGAATACAAATGAGGGGGAAATCTTCCAATGGGAACACTAGTCCTGTTGAAACACTCGGATTTCCTCACTTTGGAGAGATTTCCTCTAGCTCCTTGTTTTGCCCATGGAACAGGAAGTGAAGGGATTTCTCTTCAAATTGTTATTTTTAATTTTTTTTTATCATTTGTGTCCTGACGTGATTTATTTTGCCTTTAGTTACACTTTAACACCATAGATACACTTGAATGTAAATGATATACTATGCACCCACCCTGTATTATGTCTTATTTTTTTTTATTATTTAAGTGTGTGTGTATTATTATAAAAAAAAACTTTCCACTAATTTAGGTTATGCAAAGCACTAATAACTGATGTTTGTGTGTAAAAGTGGATATTATATTTCAGGCACTTGTGGCAGTTAGACGTGTTCTGCTTGCTCAGTACTCTGCATTCCCTTCAAATGGTGCGGACTTATATGAAGAGCTGAAGATTTCTACAGCCATTCTTCCTACGGGCAACAGCAAGTAAGTATTCACACACATGAACATTGCTTTTTAACAGTTCAAATTTTATGTTCTGCAAGATATGTTATTTAAAGCGGATCTCCACCCTAAAGTGAAGATCCGCTGATCCGAACACTTCCCCCCTCCGGTGTCACAATTGACACCTTTCAGGGGGGAGGGGGGTGCAGATAGACATGTATCTGCACCCACTTCCGGCCCAGCATTCACGGGCAAAAGACGGGCATTGCATCACATCCCGTCTCCCGCCCGTTGTGTGCTGGGAACACTCAGCTCCCAGCACACAGCTGGAGCCAATTTGCGGGCGCAGCGCGACTCGCGCATGCGCCGTAGGGAACCGGGCAGTGAAGCCGCAGCGCTTCACTTCCTGGTTCCCTCGCCGTGGATGGAGGGGGGAGCAGCAGGGTGATGAGCGATCGCTCATCCTCTGCTGCGGACGGCGCTGGACTCCAGGACAGGTAAGTGTCCTAATATTAAAAGTCAGCAGCTGCAGTATTTGTTGCTGCTGGCTTTTAATATTTTTTTATTTGTGAACCATCCGCTTTAAGTAAATAAAAGCATAACTTTAACAGGGTTAAAGGCAGGGGTGGTGTCAGTCTAGTCTTGGGAGGGGCACTGTCAGAAAATAAGGTGTTGCTTACAGAACTGAATTTAATGTATCATACAGTGCACAGAGGTCAGTAGGATGTAGGGCAGTGCACAGAGGTCAGTAGGATGTAGGGCAGTGCACAGAGGTCAGTAGGATGTAGGGCAGTGCACAGAGGACAGTAGGATGTAGGGCAGTGCACAGAGGACAGTAGGATGTAGGGCAGTGCACAGAGGACAGTAGGATGTAGGGCAGTGCACAGAGGACAGTAGGATGTAGGGCAGTGCACAGAGGACAGTAGGATGTAGGGCAGTGCACAGAGGACAGTAGGATGTAGGGCAGTGCACAGAGGACAGTAGGATGTAGGGCAGTGCACAGAGGACAGTAGGATGTAGGGCAGTGCACAGAGGACAGTAGGATGTAGGGCAGTGCACAGAGGACAGTAGGATGTAGGGCAGTGCGCAGGGAACAGTAGGGCAGAGAACGGGGTCAGCAGGGCAGAGGACAGGATTTGGCAGGACAGAGGACAGGATTTGGCAGGACAGAGGATAAGGGGTAAGTAGGGAGGAGAACAGGGGGCAAGAGGATAATGTACAGGGGTCAATGGGATGAAGAGCAGTGTACAAAGGTCATTAGAATGTAGGACAGTGTACAGGGATCAGTAGAGTTAAGGACTAGGTGTCACTGGGGAGTGGACTGGGAGAGCACACACCAAGGGAGGTTCAGAAGGACATACACTGGGGGGAGGGGGTGAGAGGGGGGTCAGGAGTGCACACACCCATATTTTTTAATGTTTTAGACATCTGCTGAGACCTGTTTAAGTTATCAGTATGCTTTCCTAGCAAACCAAACACCACCGACATTTTTACATAAGTTATGGCTTTCCCTCAGATATTTAATAAGGGGATATGTATATCCTGCCATCTTAAGTATACTTTTTTTTTCCTACTAGAGCTGCAGATATATACAGTGCGGAAAATAAGTATTTGAACACCCTGCTATTTTGCAAGTTCTCCCACTTGGAAATCATGGAGGGGTCTGAAATTGTTATCGTAGGTGCATGTCCACTGTGAGAGACATAATCAAAAAAAAAAAATTCCAGAAATCACAATGTATGATTTTTTAACTATTTATTTGTATGATACAGCTGCAAATAAGTATTTGAACACCTGAGAAAATCAATGTTAATATTTGGTACAGTAGCCTTTGTTTGCAATTACAGAGGTCAAACGTTTCTTGTAGTTTTTCACCAGGTTTGCACACACTGGAGGAGGGATTTTGGCCCACTCCTCCACACAGACCTTCTCTAGATCAGTCAGGTTTCTGGTCTGTCGCTGAGAAACACGGAGTTTGAGCTCCCTCCAAAGATTCTCTATTGGGTTTAGGTCTGGAGACTGGCTAGGCCACGCCAGAACCTTGATATGCTTCTTTTTTTTCACAAGAAAAACCTTGATATGCTTCTTACAGAGCCACTCCTTGGTTATCCTGGCTGTGTGCTTCGGGTCATTGTCATGTTGGAAGACCCAGCCTCGACCCATCTTCAAAGCTCTAACTGAGGGAAGGAGGTTGTTGCCCAAAATCTTGCAATACATGGCCCCGGTCATCCTCTCCTTAATACAGTGCAGTCGCCCTGTCCCATGTGCAGAAAAACACCCCCAAAGCATGATGCTACCACCCCCATGCTTCACAGTAGGGATGGTGTTCTTGGGATGGTACTCATCATTCTTATTCCTCCAAACACGGTTAGTGGAATTATGACCAAAAAGTTATATTTTGGTCTCATCTGACCACATGACTTTCTCCATGACTCCTCTGGATCATCCAAATGGTCATTGGCAAACTTAAAACGGGCCTTGACATGTGCTGGTTTAAGCAGGGGAACCTTCCGTGCCATGCATGATTTCAAACCATGACGTCTTAGTGTATTACCAACAGTAACCTTGGAAACGGTGGTCCCAGCTCTTTTCAGGTCATTGACCAGCTCCTCCCGTGTAGTCCTGGGCTGATTTCTCACCTTTCTTAGGATCATTGAGACCCCACGAGGTGAGATTTTGCATGGAGCCCCAGTCCGAGGGAGATTGACAGTCATGTTTAGCTTCTTCCATTTTCTAATGATTGCTCCAACAGTGGACCTTTTTTCACCAAGCTGCTTGGCAATTTCTCCGTAGCCCTTTCCAGCCTTGTGGAGGTGTACAATTTTGTCTCTAGTGTCTTTGGACAGCTCTTTTGTCTTGGCCATGTTAGTCGTTGGATTCTTACTGATTGTATGGGGTGGACAGGTGTCTTTATGCAGCTAATGACCTCAAACAGGTCCATCTAATTTAGGATAATAAATGGAGTGGAGGTGGACATTTTAAAGGCAGACTAACAGGTCTTTGAGGGTCAGAATTCTAGCTGATAGACAGGTGTTCAAATACTTATTTGCAGCTGTATCATACAAATAAATAGTTAAAAAAATCATACATTGTGATTTCTGGATTTTTTTTTTTTGATTATGTCTCTCACAGTGGACATGCACCTACGATGACAATTTCAGACCCCTCCATGATTTCCAAGTGGGAGAACTTGCAAAATAGCAGGGTGTTCAAATACTTATTTTCTGCACTGTATATGTGTATATATATATATAATGCATACACCCACCAGCCACTCAATTGGGTACACCAGTTTAATTGCTTGGTAACACCAAAATGATCAGCCAATCAGATGACAGCAACTCAATGCATTTAGGTATCTAGATGTGGTGAAGACAACTTGCTGAATTTCAAACCGAGCATCAGAATGGGGAAGAGAGGGGATTTAAGTAACTTTGAAGGTGACATGGTTGTTGGTGTCAGACGGGCTGGTCTGAGTATTTCAAAAACTGCTATCTACTGGGATTTTCACGCACAACCATCTCTAGAGTTTACAGAAAATGGTCTGAATAAAAGAAAACCTCCAGTGAGAACAGGAAACTGAGGCTACAATTCACAGGTTCACCAAAATTGCCGAATAGATGATTGCAAAAATGATGCCTGGTCTGAGTCTCTATTTCAGCTGTGACTTTCAGAAGGTAGGGTCAGAATTTGGCGTAAACAACATGAAATCATGGATCCATCCTGCCTTGTATCAACGGTTCAGGCTGATGGTGGTGGTGTAATGGTGTGGGGGATATTTTAGTACCAATTGAACATCAGGCTAACCTGAGTAATGTTGCTGACCATGTCCATCTCTTTATGACTACAGTGTACTCGTCTTCTGATGGCTACTTCCAGCTGGATAATGAACATGACAATAAGTCACTGTACTACAATGGCCTCCACAGTCACCAGATCTCAATTTCTCAATGTACTTGGTCTTAAAAAAGTGGTATCGGTGCAACCCTATCCCTGAAACTCCTTACTTTCCTTCCAGTGATGTGATGTCTGTAAACTCCCTAATTTGGCATTTCTCTAGGTCCTCTTCTGGGTTTAGCACCTTTTTTGTTCTCTTTATTGGCCAGCAATGTATCTCCTGTGCATTCTTTATTCCAATACCAAGCCGTGCTGAGAATGTATGCTGAGCCGCGCAGCTTGGTTTACATTTTAAAGCATCTTGAGAACCTGAAAATGAAAAGCTTTATATTGCATTAGAAAAATATAGTACTGTATGTCTCTTCTGCAATAAATTAAAACCTTCTTCCTTTTTATAAATGTTTGATGTGATGGTAAAATTGCAAACAGCACTGAATGGTCATTGCCAAGAGTAACTGATTTGATTTGTACAGTATACAATTTTTTTTATTCTATCTTTGCTTCTAGACTGGACCTCCTATTGGATTCAGGTTTATACACTGGAGAAGTCACAGAGATTGCAGGAATAGCTGGATGTGGCAAAACACAGGTTTGAACAATGTAACCTATCTGGTGTAACTTAGTCATTTAGAATGACTAGATCTTGTAAATATGGATAGATGGCCGTGTTTTTATTATTCTATTATTGTTACAAATGATGTTATTTATGTTGACCTGATTATTGTTGGCATAGTTTGTTTCAGTGTAGATGTTACTTTGTATCGGGTTTGCATCTCTTAAAGCGCTGTTTCGATTTGCTATAGGGAACCTCATTTCTGAAATTTGCTTTGTTTTAGATATGTCAAAGCATCGCTGTAAATGTGGCTAGCAGCATAAAGCAGAGAGTTTGTTATATAGACACCACAGGAGGCCTGACTGGCTCTCGTCTCCTGCAGTTGATACAATCCAGGACAGAACAGGAGGATGAACAGGTAAGTAGTGGCTTTGCGCCCCAAAAAAAACCTCACAGTTTGATGAAGGCCTAGGCATGCCCCATGAGTGCACACCACGCAACAAACAAAGAGGCCTACTACCAGCTTATTATAGGAGCCAAGTTGATAAATGCATATGGGGTTTTCACAAGGGAACAATTATTTATTTATTGGTGTCAACCTTTTAATTGCAATACCAGTGTTCCTTTTTCAGAAAACCCCATGCTATGCTGTGGTTTACTGGACACTAGGGTTGTCCCGATACCACTTTTTTAAGACCGAGTACAAGTACTCGCCGATACCGAATACCGATACTTTTTTTTATCTCATGTGAGATAACAATTTGTTTTTACATTTTTTTTTTTTAATCGATTAATCGACTAATTTCGATTAATTATAACGCACATACAGATCCAACTACTTTTAGCTGATCTCCTTGTAGGCTGATTCCCAGTGCAGCTCCCAACCACTGGAAAAATAAATAGCAGGATACAAAAAACACACAAAGGCAGCGCTCAATGGGAATAGCATTAAAACTTTTATAGTCTTCAAGTAGGTAACCAAATAAATATTGCACTGGAGATAAAATCGATGTAGCTACATAAACTGTAAAAATGGTGCGAGTAATACCAAACGGCAGAAAAAGCAGTCATAAAAACATGTAGCTAAGTATGATACTGGTATAAAAATGGGTACAACGATACCACTGCTGAATCCAGATGAGGAGAGGTTAACATCAGTCCGTCGGCATGTAGATGTCCCATGAATGGAACTATCACAACTCCCAGTGGATGGTTGTAGAATCCCAGGTTGAGAAAGGGAAGTGTAACAGCCCTTGCGTGTGGCAGATAGAAAGGTCCCGCCGGCATGCAAATATGAAGGTATAGCAAAGGAGCCCTTCAGATGGACACAGCAAGCCCTGCTGGTGTCCGTGACGTTACCTGATCTTTGACGGAACTCCCTGAAGGCCCAGAAGGCGGCGGAGAGATGAGTACCAATCCAAAAAATGTTAATCGATCAAAAAGATTTTGATCGATCAAAAAATTAATCGATTAATTAAAAGTTAATTTGCACAGCCCTAATTTATAATGCTTTCTTTTTTTCTTTTTTTTTTTAAGGGGGGTGTGGGGGTGTGGACCATGTCAGTGTGTTTTTTTCTTTAATTTTTTTATTTTCTACAATCATTTTTTTTATTTATTTTTTTTTTTTTTTCAGCCCTGTTGGGGGGGCTTTGGTGAGATATCAGGGGTCTTAACCAACCTCTGACATCTTCCCTTTGAGACAGAGAAAGGGACTAGGGACACATGTTCCCCTGTCCCTTTCTCAGCAGCATAAGCTGGGCTGAAAATGAATGGAGTGAACACAGCGTCTTCTCTTCATTCATAAACTGAAACATTTGTAATCACAGGTTACAATGTTTCAGTTATGTGAATGGACAGTCAGTGATCACTGACTGTCCATTCGGAGCAGTAAGGAGCCGGATTTACCGGCTCCTACCCCGCTCTCCTCCATCCTGACAATTCCAGGGGGTGGAGGAGAGTCATGGAAGGGGAGAGAAACACGGCGGGATGCACGGCATACACAGCGGCATTCACGGCGGCATGCACGGGATACACGGCGGGATGCACGAGATGCACGGCGGCATACACGGGATACACGGCGGCTTCCAGTTGCTTTAAAATCAGCGGTGATCGGTGCTTGGAACTTCCCCATGCACTGATCACCGCCGACAGTACAAGTATCGGGTGAAGCATCGGGAGCATTTGCCCGAGTACAAGTACTCGGGCAAATGCTTGGTATCGATACTAGTATCGGTATCGGGACAACCCTACTGGACACACATCTTACGCATTTTCTATATATACAGCAACAAAATATTGATCATAGTAGCACCAGGTGAAGTGCTGCTAATAACAGACATTGACACAGAAATGCTTTCAGACCTTTATTTTTGTATTTTTATTTTTTTTATCTTCTGTAGCTTTTGAATTTCCATATACACTTTTTGAAATTTAGGGCCACAATTCCCTTTAGCATTTAATATGGTATTTCTCCTCCAGGGTTCTATTTTTCAGCGTTTTTTTTCATTGTCTGCTTACATTCTAATTATTGTTTCCATTTCTCCTCATATTCCTCTAGCCCTTTCTGTGTCACTAAGCCTTAAGTATGCATCACATTTATTTTATTGCACCAATTTCCCAAGGAGGGACTTTCCCTATTTTGCCAATGTCTGGCTGTTAAACTCTTAGCAGCGTTTAACATGTGTGGAAGCAGTGTTTTTAGATATCGTTTAGATGTAATTCTAATCGTGATGTAAGCATCCTCTGGGACCTCTATATTAGTTATTTCCGTTATTAAATATCTGATCTTACTCCAATAATTTTTCATTTTCGGCCATGACCACCAAATGTGTGCCCGATTTCTTTACATCCACGCCAGCAAAGTTCTGAAATGTCCTTATTGCATTTATGTGCCTTATCTGGTGTTCTGTACCAACGCACCAGGCATTTATACTCCATCTTACTATTTACGGACTTGGAATGTACTCTCTTCATTATTTGTTTTAGATCTAATTGATTCAACTGTGACCCCAATTCTTCCTCCTATTTTTTAATGTATGGCGGTATTTCCCGATTTTTCGCCTTCTTCAAAATTTTCAGCGTTCTACTCCGGCTTTCTTCACTGTTCCTTTCTGTATGTTAGGCTTCATGTACTCTGGATGTTTTTTATTATGGCTGTTTGGGGCATATGTTTTTTTTTCTGCCTCCTAAATGCCACCTATTTATTATATTTAGAGGAGTTTCTAGGTAGAAATAAAACTCCACTGCATCCATGAGCAGAAAGAAACACTTGAAGCATGTTGACACATCTAAATTATTATTTTGGCGTTGCATACATTTACGCCAAGCATTTTTTTCTGTCAAAATGTTCCTGCCAGTAGGAAGGGTGTCTTGGAGAGATAACAATGTCCAGTGTGCATGAGGCCTGACTTTTTTTTTAATCTATTTTGCTCACAGTCTGCTTTCTACTATTAAGTAAAAATTCCCCAGCCCACTCAAATTTCTGCCCATGGCCCATTGCACTTCCTCTCTTTGAAAACAAAAGACATGCTGAACATATGGAGTACCAATAAGCATAACAACAATGCTTACATTTTTTAAAATATTTTGGAAATCGCCACAATATAGGAATATATGCTTTATGGTCCATGTATAAATGGAAAAAAAAAATTGTGATCCTAGAACTAAGATATGTTATACTTGCTACTCGACTAGAATTCAAATAAAAACATTGATGTCAGACTTAATGCCAAATTGATTCCTTGCTATTCATACTACTGCAAAATATCACTGCAAAGTAACTCCTGGCCTGATTTCTGCATTGCCTGCATTTTTTTTTTTTTTTTTGTGGACTTCTCTACAACTTTTTCTTTAAAGTCTATTTACAATTTTTATATAATTTTATAGTCATCAGTTTTGATCACTTCTAGATTGCATCTCTTCAGAGGATTGACGTGTTCCATGTATTTGATGTGTATAAATTATTAGATGTACTACAGGATTTGCGGCACAGTTTATCCCGACAGGTAATGAAAGCCAAAATAAGCATTTTTATTTTAAAGCCCATCTTTGGGATACTACAAATATCACATTATTTCCTGCTGGTCCCCTTATGCTTTTGATGATTTATTGTGATCAAACTATAAATGTAGGTATAAAGCTCAAATATAACTTATTGCGATTTCATTACTTTTTGTTGTTATTCCTGATCACTCCTGCCTAAAGGGTTTGCCTTTTGTACCATGTTACACCCGTAATCGGGGTGTTACAAGTTCCAGATCCAGCAGCTCCCCCAATACCCCATAGTAACAGGGAGCATGGGGATCTTCTGCCTAAACTTGTTGTCACAATAAAAAAAAATGCATCCATGCAGGGCTCCACATTTTCAGCTGTTGGCTTGTAGTTCTCAATGAACTACTATCGCACTGGTGAGCACTCTAGTTTATTGATGCTTTCTGTCAGTGTGTAACTTCATGCTCATATAAGGTACTACTATCAGACAGCTTACGCAAGACAGTCTGCGAGAGCCCTATAATGCTTTACAGGCTTCTAGTAAAAAATAATAATAAATGTGCATTTATTCTTCCCCCTTTTTTTTTTCTACAAAGGTGCAACGATTTCTATGCGGATGGTTATTGGGGGTGTATTTGTAGATGTTAAATTGGATGAGTCTATATGGTTTATATGATATCGGTGCAGGAGTGGACAGAGCTGGATGGCAATAGGGCCGAAACAACTAATCGATTAATCTAAATAAATCAATTGCAATTTTCATAATCGATTAATCGGCCAGTAACATAATGGGGTTAAAAAAAACTAATATTAGCCTTTTATAGTACAAAAAAGCAAAATCGCTACTGTAAATGTCGCGTACACATGATTACTTTATGTGATGAAAAAAAAAGACCTTTTTAAAAACGTCAATTTCATTGACCGTGTGTAGGGGAAAATGTTGTTTTATGTCTTGTAAAAAACGACAAAAAAAAAATTGAAGCATGCTTCAATTTTTTGTGTCGTTTTTCAAAACGTCGTTTTTTGTTTCACAAAAAGTCACCGTGTGTAGCAAAAAACGTTGTTTAAAACAACGTTTTTCAACCCGCGCATGCCCAGAAGCTAGTTATGAAGCGAGCTTCAATGGAAAAGAGTGGTGAATGTAACCTCGCTTTTTGTGAAAAAAACGATGGTGTGTAGGCAACATCGTCTTTGAAAATTGAAGTTTCAAAAACGTTGTTTTCTACTTCACAGAAAACGTTGTTTTCTTTATCGTACGTCACGGGACATAGAGCGCATAGCCATTACACTTGGGTTATATGGGTACCTTCAGGTGTGGACACTGGTGTAATCAATTTCACAGGAAGTTTCCTCCCTATATAACCCCCTCCCACTGGGAGTGCTTCAGTTTTTTCGCCAGTGTCTTAGGTGTTGGTCACGTCTAGCTGTCCCTCGGAGGTCTCGGGACCCAGGATAGCTAGCCGGATCCGTCCGAAGTGCTTCAAAGCCAAGATGTACGGTACCCGGGCCCTGCTGGAGTGGGGTTTTTGCCTATAATGCCTCTCCTTGGAGGGCTGGATTCTGGGCTCCAGTGCCTTAGTCTCTTCCAAGAACTAAACGCTACTGATGCCAGGATGCTATATAGGTCCAGGGGTGTGGGTTCCTTAGCACAGGACCCCGGTCCCTGAAGGTCCAAGACAATACCCACGGAGATGGGGGAAGGCTGGGCCTCTTGCATTTTGCAATACCCTGCGGCGTGGAGCAGGTAAGAGGGAACCTGCAGGACTTGGTTCGACAGTAGGTATCCCCCTGGGGGTTCTGGGTTGGCTAATGGTATGCTTGTGCATCAGCCACTATCTCCACTATGTCTTTTGAGGCAGGATGGGATGTACTAATGTTTACCCAGATATAGATGTAGATATATATATGCTTTTAAAGATATGTATTTTGCTACTCCCCCCAGATTTGCCTGTTAGCATGATACTGCAGCCCCACGTGTATAGAGAGGAAGTGCTGACAAAACTCCTGTTTCCTAGGAAGCCTAGGGGGACAGCTTCCTCTATGTGTGCACTACAAAGATTAGTGGCTTACCGGGTGTCTGTGTTACTAGCGCTGGTCCAGGCTTCTCCTCTGCTCTCTGCTTCCTCCATGTTGGTTTCAGCGTGGGGGGGGCGGGGGCGCGCACGCGTGCGCGCCGCCTTTTACAGCGTCAGCGGGCGTGGGGGGGCGGGCCAGCAGCGTCAGGTCTCAGATAAAGCAAAAAAGCATTTCCTGGCTGGTCATTCCCTCCTGAGAGCAGTGGAGAGTGAGGACATAGAGCGCGCAGCTGAGCCAGTTCTGGCTAACAGTGACACCCAGTGGTGGTTTGTGGATCTTCAGGTCTGGACTTAAAAGTCCACACTGACCAGAAAAAAAAAAAAAAGATTTTTTTCTTAAAGGGACCCAGCCTTAGATCTGGCAGTATCTGAGTCGGTGCAACCTTGGACTCCAGCTAACGGGCATTGGTGTGGCAATACTCACAGGTCTTTCCTCGGTATTGCCGCCTTCTCAGGCGTATGAAAATTTAGAATTTTTATTTTACCATAGCCTGTCCTTATTAATGTTTCACTTCTAGCTACAACAGTTGGGTGTTGGCTGTAGGGGTGTCTCAAGGTTGTGCAATGGCTCCCAAGGGATCAGGACCAGCTAAGGCTGCAAAAGGTGCCAAAAAAGTAAAGGGGTCTCCAACGGGGTCAGAGGATTTGGGCCAGGCTCCAGTGGTCCCACCCTCACCAGATAGACCACCGAACAGCATCGTGCAGGAGCCATTGAGGGTGCTAGGGGCAGAGGCGGCCCCCAATCAACCCATTCCCGTTTATGTTACGGAAGAAATGCTAGAATCCACCCTGGGTGGGCTAGAGAAAAGGTTAACTGCTTTAATTGCCCGCTCTTTGCCGGGTGGCAAACGGGCTAGATCCCCGTCACCTAGAACGGTGTGTTCGGATGCAGAGGTCCTCTTTTCGGAGGAATTGGACCCACAGGGGGATCAAGCGGACCTGAGTCCTGACGGGTCAGACATTGAAGATTCCACTATAGATGAAATTTTTTCGGCTTCTCAAGCAGAGAGTCTGTGGATCCAGTCTCTGACGGATATGGTTCGCACTGCTTTTAAACTTCCAGTGTCAGAACAATTAGCCCCCGCGGTATCCTCTTTAGGTTCCTTGAAGGCACCATTGAGTGGTGCGTCTTTCCCGGTTCACCCCCTTCTGGAGAGCGTGATTTTTCAGGATTGGGCTCGACCTGATAGGATTTTTATCCCTCCTAAAAGGTTCACCATTCTCTATCCTATGGAAGAAGAATTTGCAAAGAAATGGGCACTCCCTACCGTGGACGCAGCCATTTCCTGCGTAAATAAATCCCTGACCTGTCCGGTGGAAAATGTCCAGGTGTTTAAAGATCCAGTCGACAAAAAATTGGAGACCCTACTGAAGGCTTCTTTTACCACAGTAGGTGCCGTGGTTCAGCCAGCAGTGGCAGCCATTGGCGTTTGTCAGGCTTTAAAGGATCAGACTAAACAGATATTAAGGGACATACCGGCTCAGCAAGCTCGTGAATTGGCTGACCTCCCAAGAGCTCTCTGCTTTGCAGTAGATGCTATTAAGGACTCCGTTCAACAGGCGTCCCGTTTATCTCTGCTGTTGGTTCATATGCGTCGCCTTTTGTGGCTAAAAAACTGGTCAGCAGAGGCACCCTGCAAAAAGCTTTTAGCAGGATTTCCCTTTCATGGTGGGAGACTATTCGGTGAAGACCTAGATAAATATATCCAGACCATATCAAGTGGTAAAAGTTCTTTCTTGCCTGTCAAGAAAAGATCGCGTGGGCCCGCATTTAAGCGACAGGCCTTCGCAGGCTCGGCCCCTTCAACTTCCCGTCAGTATCGACGGCCTCCCGGGCGTTCAGCATTTAATAGCCGCCCACAAGGACAAGCCACGACAGGCAAGAGGCCATGGTCTCGCAAGCCGGTTAAACCAGTCCTCAAGTCAGATTCATGAAGGGGCGCCCCCACTCTCTTGGGTGGGGGGAAGGCTTCGGTTTTTCTCCGAAGTGTGGAAGGCCAGAATTCCCGACTCTTGGGTAAGATCCGTGGTAACCACGGGCTACAAGCTAGAGTTTCGGGAAGTCCCCCCTCCTCATTTTCAGGGGTCAAGTCTTCCAAGCGACCCATTAAAGAGGGCCTCTCTTGTAAAAGCATTGGATCGTCTCTTGCTCCAAGGGGTAATTGTAGAAGTACCAACCCAGGAATGGGGTCTGGGATTCTACTCCAACCTTTTCATAATACCAAAGCCCAATGGCGACGTCAGGCCTATCTTGGACCTCAAACGCCTAAATCGCTTTCTAAACATTCAGACCTTTCGTATGGAGTCCATACGTTCCGTGGCAGCCAGCCTACATCAAGACAACTTGCTAGCATCTATAGACATAAAAGATGCGTATCTGCACGTGCCGATCTACCCGGCACATCACAGGTTTCTTCGTTTTATGATAGATCACCGCCATTACCAGTTCGTAGCCCTCCCTTTCGGGTTGGCAACAGCTCCGCGGGTATTCACAAAGGTGTTAGCCCCGGTGCTAGCCGTCCTAAGGACAGAAGGCATTTTAGTCTTGGCATACTTGGACGATCTTCTGGTTATCGACAGCTCAGCTTCCAACCTCAATCAGGCAGTAGGTCGCACAGTTCAGCATCTAGAGGAATTCGGGTGGATTGTAAACCTAGAAAAATCGGTATTGAAACCCACAAAGCAGTTGGAATATC
Organism: Rana kukunoris; assembly: GCA_029574335.1. NCBI lineage: Eukaryota > Metazoa > Chordata > Amphibia > Anura > Ranidae > Rana > Rana kukunoris. The sequence goes on from CM056050.1 coordinate 306,848,417, forward strand.
TAGGCCTTCGGCTAGATACAGACTGCCAGAGGATAATTTTACCTCAAGCAAAGATCAGATCAATAGCTCAAGCAGTTCAAGTGATCTTAGGCAAGAAGAGGCCGACTATTCGCCTATGTATGCGACTGCTGGGGAAGATGGTGGCCGCCTTCGAGGCTGTGCCCTACGCCCAGATCCATACCAGATATCTTCAGGCAGCCATTCTCTCTGCTTGGAACAAGTCCATTCAGGCGTTAGATCGTCCGTTAGTGCTCTCCCCGAAGGTCCGGCGCAGCCGGTCTTGGTGGCTGGTCTCTCAAAATTTATCAAAAGGGAAATCCTTTTGCCCCATCACGTGGAAGATAGTATCCACGGATGCCAGCCTGTCAGGTTGGGGGGCAGTTCTAGAAGAACAGACCCAGCAAGGGCAGTGGTCGGAGGCAGAAAAACTGCTTCCCATCAATATCTTGGAGATCAGAGCTGCTCGGCTGGCCCTGATCGCCTGGACTCTCCCCCTTCAGGGTCTGCCAGTAAGGATACAGTCCGACAACGCCACTGCGGTGGCATACATAAACCACCAGGGGGGCACGAAGAGCCCAGCAGCCCAAAGAGAAGTAAACCTGATTTTCTCATGGGCCGAAGCCCATGTACCCTGCATCTCGGCGGTGTTCATCCCAGGGATAGACAATTCTCAAGCAGATTTTTTGAGTCGTCAACAGTTGCTCCCGGGGGAATGGTCTCTTCACCCCTAGGTATTGCAAGAGATTTGCCAAAGATTCGGAGTCCCAGAGGTGGACATTATGGCAACGAGATCCAACAAAAAGTTGGACAAATTCATATCCCGAGCCAGGGATCCCTCGGCCTACGGGACCGATGCCTTGGTTTGTCCTTGGCACCAGTTTTCTCTTCTGTATGCGTTCCCTCCACTGCAGATGATTCCCCGCCTTCTACGGAGGATCCGGGTGGAGCGCAGGCCTGTGATCCTGGTGGCCCCAGCCTGGCCCAGGAGGGCTTGGTACGCACTCATCGTGAAGATGTCAGTCGGGGCGCCGTGGCCGCTCCCCCTGCGCCCAGATCTGCTGTCTCAGGGCCCAATCTGCCATCCTGCTTCACAGCAGCTAAATTTGACGGCTTGGCGGCTGAATCCCTAATTCTTAAGGGCAGAGGCCTCTCAGATCAGGTCATATCTACGTTGATTCAGGCTAGGAAACCGGTCTCCAGAAATATTTATTACAGAGTCTGGAGAACCTATGTGGAGTGGTGCAAGTCTCAAAAATGGCATCCTCGAAAGTTTTTTATTGACAGGATCTTGCGATTCCTACAGGTTGGCGTTGACAAAGGGTTGGCTCTTAGTACTCTAAAGGGGCAGGTGTCGGCCTTATCAATATGGTTTCAAAGACCCTTGGCCACCCATTCGCTTATGAAAACCTTCTTGCAGGGGGTCTTGCATGTGACTCCCCCTATTAGAGCTCCCCTCTGCCCCTGGAATTTAAATCTGGTCTTGTCAGCTTTACAAAGGCAGCCGTTTGAACCTCTGACAGAAATCCCTCTGGTGCTACTAACCCGAAAGTTGGTTTTCTTAGTGGCTATGGCTTCAGCCAGAAGGGTTTCCGAGCTGGCAGCCTTGTCATGCAGGGAGCCATACCTTATTCTGCATAAGGACAGAGTGGTTCTGCGGCCTCAACCTTCTTTCCTTCCTAAGGTCATATCCAGTTTTCACTTGAATCAGGACCTAGTCCTACCATCCTTCTTTCCTACTCCCCAGTCCAGAGAGGAAAGACGGCTTCATACTTTGGACGTGGTTCGAGCCATGAGGGTCTATCTCAAGGCTACAGAGAAGATTCGGAAAACAGATGTGCTTTTTGTTCTTCAGGATGGCCCCAAGAAGGGTCAGCCGGCTGCCAAGTCTTCCTTGGCTAGGTGGATTAAGCAGCTGATTTTTCAGGCCTATGGTCTGAAGCGCGTTCCACCTCCCTTATCAGTTAAAGCCCATTCTACGAGGGCCATGAGTGCCTCCTGGGCGGCACACCATCAGATCTCTATGGCACAGGTTTGCAAGGCGGCAACCTGGTCTTCCGTACATACGTTTACTAAATTTTATAAGTTGGACGTTGCAAAGGGTACGGACGCAGCTTTTGGGCAGGCGGTCCTACGGGCAGCAGTATAGAATCCTCTGGCCCGGTTCACGCCCCCTTGTTTTTCTGTTGGTGGAGCTATTTTTTCTCCTGACAATGTTTTTATTTGGCTATTCTTGGCCTTACGGTCTCCCTCCCTTCATAGAGCATTGCTTTAGGACATCCCAAGTGTAATGGCTATGCGCTCTGTGTCCCGTGATGTACGATAACGAAAAAAGGATTTTTAATAAACAGCTTACCTGTAAAATCCTTTTCTTGAAGTACATCACGGGACACAGAGCTCCCACCCCTCTTTTGGGGAACATTGTGTAACCTCGGGAGAATTGCTTGCTACAAAACTGAAGCACTCCCAGTGGGAGGGGGTTATATAGGGAGGAAACTTCCTGTGAAATTGATTACACCAGTGTCCACACCTGAAGGTACCCATATAACCCAAGTGTAATGGCTATGCGCTCTGTGTCCCGTGATGTACTTCAAGAAAAGGATTTTACAGGTAAGCTGTTTATTAACCACTTAAGACCCGGACCAATACGCTGGTAAATGACCCAAGGTGTTTTTGCGATTCGGCACTGCGTCGCTTTAACAGACAATTGCGCGGTCGTGCGACGTGGCTCCCAAACAAAATTTGCGTCCTTTTCTTCCCACAAATAGAGCTTTCTTTCGGTGGTATTTGATCGCCTCTGCGATTTTTTATTTTTTGCGCTATAAACTAAAATAGAGCCACAATTTTGAAAAAAAACACAATTTTTTTTTACTTTTTGTTATAAAAAAAATCAAATAAACTAAATTTTAGTAAAACATTTAGGCCAAAATTAATTCAGCCACATGTCTTTAGTAAAAAAAAAAATCGCAATAAAAAAAAATAGCTACCTAGCGGGAACAGCGACACTAATACAGCGATCAGAAAAATGATCGCTTAGTGACGCTGGCAATAGGGAGTGAAAGGGTTAACTAGGGCGGTGATCAGGGGGTTAAAACTTTATTAGGGGGGGTGGGGGGGCTATCCTGAACCTAACACTAACTGTTTTTTACACTGCCTGTCACACTGACACTAAATGCAGTGATTAGATCACTGCATTCAGTGACACTGTGACAGGGGGGTGGGGGGGGGCGATCACAAGGGGTTAATATGCCTATGTGAGTGTGTGTCAGTGTTGTGTTGGTGCACACTTACTGTGATGTCTTCTCTCATCAGCAGCGCTGGGAAACAGCGCTGCGATGAGAGATTACATCATTTCCTCCTTCCTGTGTAAACACAGGAGGAGGAACTGACACGATGGGAGCGCGCTCCCATTGGCTGGGAGCGATCGCGGGGGGGGCGGAAATCACGGACATCCGCCCGCTCGTCGGCGATCGCTCCCAGAGGCAGGGGGACCCCCGCACGCCGCGGAGGGGGTCCCGATGGGACCCCCGAACCGCACGAAGGCGGGGACGTAAATTTACGCCCTTGTGCCTGTACGAGCCATTCTGTGGCCGTATATGTGCGTGCGGGGGTCCTTAAGTGGTTAAAAATCCTTTTTTTTTTTCATCACATAAAGTGATCGTGTGTACGCGGCATTACTTTCACTGTCCTACAGTAAAAAAACGAAGCCCTTACAGTAGCGATTATTTGCTCTTTTTGTACTTTTTTTTTTTTAACCCCATTATGTTACTAAACATCTCAGGTCTGGGTCACACCTCTTTTTTTTGTGCTTTTTGCAGAAACACACTACAGTTTATTTACATGTTTTCCTATGGGACACGTTCACATCCATGATTTTTTTTTTCAGCTGCTGCATATTTGGAAAGGGCAAGGACTTTTTAACGCAAAACGTGCTATTTTTATTTTTTTTATATTTCAATGGAGAAGCTTCATAAAAACATGTAATGTGTTTTTGTGGCAATTTGTGTTTTGTAATCTGCCCAACAACAAATTGGCCCAAAAAAATATTTAAAATGCAATTTTTTTTAAGGCTATTATGCGATTAATCGATTAATCAAAACAATAATCGGCCAACTAATTGATGAAATAATCGTTAGTTGCAGCCCTAGATGGCGATATAGGAAAACAGGCATTACGTTTCTACGGCATTAACATAGTGTACCGTTTACTGTTCCTTAACACACTGATGTGATGACATCTGCAAAATTGTTCAGTTGAGACTACACAGCAGCAGCGATCTAAGGATAATGTGCTAATAGTGTCTGGTCCCCTGGATAGGAAATTCCAAACATAAAGTGTTTAAATTCAACAATATATAATCCCTGTGCCTTATAGGAATATACCTTTTTATATTTTTGAACTGAAGCTGGTTTGCGCTAAAGTGATTCTTAACTTTTTTCTACACTTATTAGGGACTGTTAAAAAGGTATTTAAATGGGTGCCATGCTACATACATTTATGTGTTGTAAATACCTTATATACAACAGAAAATATATGATTAATACCCCTATGGTGTTATAAACTATTCTGACAATAAAAAATAAAAAAAAGTGGTAAAGTGTCTACATATTGTCCATAAGTAAACATAAAAAAAATATGAACAAAAAGTAAAAAAAATATAATATATATATATATATATATATATATATATATATATATATATATATATATATATATATATATATATATATATATATATATAAATTGTGTGCAAACACAATATATAGGGCCAGATTCAGGTAGATGGGCGAATCTTTAAGTTGGAGTAACGTTTCTCATTTACGTTACTTCGGCGAACTTTAGGAGCAAGTACTGTTATTCACAAAGCACTTGGCTCCTAAAGTTGCGGCGGCGTAGCGAAAATGAGCCGGCGGAATTCAAATTGGGCGGGTAGGGGGCGTGTATTATTATAACTAGGCGCGATAACACGGCGAACGTACTGCGCATGCATCGACTGTCAGTGCGCATGCTCATAATTCTGTCAGTGAACGTCAATGACGTCAATCCCCATTCACGGACGTTTTACGCAAACGACTCAATTTTTTTTTCGACGCAATGACGACGGCCATACTTAACATAGGATACTCCACCTAGGGGGCATGTATTTCTTTACGCCGCGTATCTCTTACGGAAACATCGGAAAGTCACTGCGTCGGGCCTGAATACGATCGTGAATTGCCGATTCTCGCTGATTAACATATTCTTGGCGTTAATCAGCGGGAACGCCCCCAGCGCCGTTTTTAAAATTGCAGTTACGATACGACGGCAAAATACAATTACGCCGCTCATATAGTAACTCCAACCCGGCGTTTCTTGTTTTCTGACTACAGAAAACAGAAACGCCGGCTCAAAGTGAGAGTTAGGCTGGAGTATCACTGATACTCCAGCCTAACTCTACCTGAATCTGGCCCATAGTGTCCATGTCTGTATAGCAAAAATGTCTCCAATTTCAGTGCAATCTTCACCAGCAAAACAAATTCAAACGTAGAATTCTTGTGCTCCCAAGTGCTTATCGATATTATACCTCCTCTATATTTCAAAAAATTATCCCAGACTTCCCCACCAGGTGATATACTCACCAGATGTTTTTGTAACAGTGTAACATGTTCGCAAATTGCAGCCACTGCCACAAATTTGCCCTATTTTAAAGTCTCACGGGGTGCACAAAGGGGTCTGTTCATAAAACATTTGTTGGACGATGTCCGAAGCATTCGTGCAAGCTAAACAAATTGGTCCCGTTTTTGTTTGTTTTTTATGGCATATTTCTGTATCATTCTAGTGGCTAAGGCTTAAAATACATTATACTTTCTCAATCAGGTATTTAAAAAAAAACTATACTGCATTTTGGCCACTAGATGGTGCTGATGATACAGGCACTGTATTAATTTATTAGAAAAAATATAAAAGAATTTTCATTCAGCTTGCACAAATGATGTTGACATTAGTGCAACTAATGTTTAAAAAAAGGAACCCAAATTGTATCTCTAGTGTATACGTGTGTGTGTGTGTGTGTGTGTGTGTGTGTGTATAATTATACAGTCCTGATCAAAAGTTTAGGACCACTTGAAAAAATGGCAAAAAATCATATTTTACATTGTTGGATCTTAACAAGGTTCCAAGTAGAGCTTCACCATACAACAATAAGAAATGAGAGTAAGACAAAACATTTTTTGAGCATTCAATTTAATGAAAACAACGAATAAACAGGCTGTTTTTCAGCTGATCAAAAGTTAAGGACCACATGCCTTTAAAATATGTGGATTCATTGTAATTTTCTGTCAGGTAGTCACACGAAAACTATCCCTTTTTGAACGTGGTCGGGTTGCTGAACTGCATAAGCAGGGTCTCTCATCAAGACACTGGACGATCCTTGACCCAAATTAAGGCCCTTACTGGTGCTGACTGCAGCCCCATAACCATCAGACGGCATCTGAGACTGAAGGGCTTCATCAGTTTTGGGCAACACCTATTTTTGTGGGCAACTGTTTTTAAGGATGAAGCACACGAAGGGCGAAACTAGAGCAAAAATATCTGATGAGCACCTTGAGAATTGCTACTACATCCACGAACAAGATATTGATGTGTTAGTTTATTTAAAAACGTGTCACATATTGCACTAGTTTTGTGTTGCCCTATTTTACTTTTATAATGAAAAATATTACCCAAAATTTAGTTTTATTACTTATTACAGTACATTATCTACTGTATATTAGTGATCATTAACTTGTGATCTGCTCATCAGATTTCAGCACAGTTTATTCCGCCAGCCGCAGATGTATTTCTTCCACAGAACTGTGTGAATGTATGACGCAGCGCTGTAGGAGGAGCCCTGCAGGGCAATTTTTTTTTTCAATTGTGATGGCGGGTGCAGGGAGAAGATCCCGCTGTCGCAGGCAGTACTGCTGATAAGGAAGTGCAACCAACCCCCCTGTACCGGGCCCAGGCCCCATTCGTTTAAAAGGGGGAACCGGGCACCTGTCGAGGAGAGACGGTTGTACTGCCTTATTGTCAATTCATGTGGCTTCCCCTGCAGTTCTGTGGCTTATCCTCCTTTTTCTTCCTCCAGATGCACTGCAGGGGGATATTTATCTGTGTCCCCACCCCCCTGCTGTCTGGGCCTTCCTGTGTGCCCCCCTCCCCTGCAACATTGCCAGCTTTCCCTCCTCTCTCCTCCTGCCAGCAGCTGCTGAGGTCAAATGTGGATTTCTCAGGCTATATGGGGGGGGGGGGGGGGGGGTTTGGTGTGCAATAAATATGTCTTTTATATAGGCCCCTTCCTTTTTTAAATGAACAGACTGTCTCCATTCATGCTGAAGCATACTAAATTGTGTTTTAGTATGCTTCAGTTTGTGAATGAACATGACCCTCAGTGCGATACCTATTCATTCACTGTTCAATGCAGCTGAGGCTGCATAGGAAGGAACTGGGGAATCTCTGTCCTCAGTCCGTTGCTCTTGCTGTTTAGTCCCCTGATATTTCACCAAAGGTCCCCCAACAGGGCTGTTAAAAGAATGTAAAAAAATAAATAAAAGTAAGCTGTACGGGGCCCCATGATTTCTAACAGCAGCCCTGGTCACAGGCAGGGGTGGTCTGGGGCAAGAGGAGGCAGAAGCTGGAGCATGTTAAATGTTCCACCCTAAATACGAGTGGACCATGTAACATGTTCCAAAGGTGAATTTATGCTTTAATCAGGGTTAACTTAAAACCCATGTATGCCCTGTTTCCTTAATTAGGGTTTACCTAGAAGACCAGGCCCGTTACATTTTACATTTACCTTTTCACATTCGGAACTAAAATTATATTTCTCTCTTTTTTTAGGTGGTAAGATCAGGAGAAGCTCTGAAACTTATAATCATTGATTCAGTATGTGCTGTTATCTACCCACTGTTAGGAGGAAAGCAGACAGAAGGTGGGAAATGGACAAAATATGTAAACAAAAAAGGACTTTTATTCTATAACTATCTATTTATATTTCATTCTACAACTGGAATTTTCCTGTGGATCTTTTTTTTTAATATGTTGTCATCTGTAAATTTTTGACACTGATCACTTATCTTTTTCAGGAATGGCTGCCATGATGCACCTGGCACGGGAACTACAAACCCTTGCTCGTGATTACAGCCTCGCTGTTTTTGTGAGTTTCCCAGAATGTTTTTCAACTTTGCACTAAGATGGTAGACTTAGGCTGGGTTCACACTGCTCCAACATGGAAGTGTAGGACAACTTCCATTCTGACTTTGCCCTACGACTTTGTCTGACTTATGCCTCCAGATCCGGGCCCTCCACCCTATGTGAATGAGTATGGGGTATATTATGACCTGTGCAAAAAGAGGTCATATTTATCTGGTGAGCAGTTTTCACATCGGAGCACTTTTGAGGGTATTTTAAGTTCATGATGAAGGATTTCTTTGCATTTCTGCTATCAAGATTTAAGTCACCATTTTTGCTAATATGGACTTTTATCATGTCTTTGGCTAAAATTGTTTAAGTTTGTGGTCACTTGCCATACGATTTGTTGCACTTTATATTATTTATACAATATTTCACTGCCGAGTATTGTTTTTGGTAGGTACTGGATACCTCACACAGCATTTTTTTTGCACATGTCACTTTATCCATGTAATATGGTCATTTATTAACGGGTACATAATTTTGGTTTTCGGCACCCCCCATCATGTATTTTTTTAATTCCACAGTGTTTCTGACATTGCTAATCGGGGAGAAGCTATACGCTTACTAAGATCTATAGTGTTAAATAACATTAGGTGCAAGGTTTGCACCCTTTAAACATGGGGTACATTGTACCTCTCTACTCATTCACCCAAAAAAAGTGTAAAGAAATAAATGAAACCAGTACACAGGTTTTTGACAAAGTCCTTTTTTATTAAATGAGCTCCAATGTGTCTTCTCCCTCCGGTTCTTCCTCTCTGGTGATGTCTTCTACCTGGTTCTTCTCGCTGCGCTGATGTCTTCTTCATGTGGTTCTTCCTCCGGTTCTTTTCTCTCCGCTTTCTTCGTCCAGTTCTTCTCCTAACGCTAGCTCCCGCTGTTGTGTTCGCTCTGGCGTGTGCCATTACTTGTATAGCCATGGGGTGTGGCCATCCAGAGATGCCTTTCGGAGGCCCCCCTGTGATGTCACAGCCCATGGCTATGTAAGTAATGGCACATGCTGTCGCTAACACACAACAGCGGGAGCTAGCATCAGGAGAAGAACAGGAGGAAGAACCAGAGGAAGAACACAGCGGAGAGAGAAGAACCAGAGAAAAAATACATCAGTGCAGCGAGAAGAATCAGAAGAAGATATCACCAGAGGGAGAAGGCACGTTGGAGCTACTTTACCCACTTTCGCTCTCACACCCTTAATGGACCAGAGCAATTTTCACATTTCTGCTATGAGCCTGTTTATTCTGCGATAATTTTGTCATTCCTTAAGAAAACAACCTAATACAATTCTACATGTTTTTCCTTAAAAAAAATAGAAAAGCTTTCTTTTGGTAAATATTGTCCTGCAACAATACGTGGTGTTTTTTTATTTTTTTGCAATCCTTAGACAATTTAGGCCGCGTACGCATGAGGAGACATTCATATAAAGCAGAAAAAACTTTCAGACTAGTATACAGTCCAATCTCAATTCTGCAGCAGCGCTGCAAACCTTAAGTTTGTAAAAGACACAGTAAGTTGACCGTCCGGGATTGCTTGAAAATTGTGCTTCCAATCACCAACACTGTTCACCACGTGGGGGGAGAAAGAAAGTCCCCTTTGGGGAAACAAAGCTCTCAGAAGAAGTCCTAAACGACGAAACGTCAGAGCGTGGTTGTTCAGCACCTAACCCGGAAGTGACGCGTGCGCTCCACACGGAGGAAACCAGGAAACTGCAGGAAGTCCTTCCAAGCGGTCCTCAGGTATCCAGTGAAGAGTTCACACACACACAGACTGATTTTAAGTATCAGTAATTTGCCTGAAACTTATTTAACTATGGTACGCATGCACTTGTAAGGGGGATCTATTTTTGGGCTATTAAAAGATATCAAACGATACTGCTCTATGTAGATATTTTTTCTTTCCCTACACACTTGCGAATTTTTGATCCAATATACCTGGAGAGTAATAAGATCGAGACGGTGACTAAAGGAAATGTATTGATGGGCTCTCTGATCATTACCATCTGGTAAGTGTTTCCCCAAAGGGGACTTTCTTTCTCCCCCCACGTGGTGAACAGTGTTGGTGATTGGAAGCACAATTTTCAAGCAATCCCGGACGGTCAACTTACTGTGTCTTTTACAAACTTAAGGTTTGCAGCGCTGCTGCAGAATTGAGATTGGACTGTATACTAGTCTGAAAGTTTTTTCTGCTTTATATGATTGTTATTTTCTTTTAGCAGCTGCTTTTTTATATATATATTATTGTTTATCAGAGGTATCTGTACAGAGATTTTTGAGTTATTATCCTAAGCGCAGAGTTGGACTACATTAGAGGGCCATTTTAGTAGTACTATAGATTGATGCATGAGGAGACATGTCCGCGGAAACATGTCCGACGGACAGTTTCCAGCGGACATGTCTGAAGGGATCTTTTGGTCTGATGTGTGTACACACCATCAGACCATAATCCCCGCGGACCAGAACGCGGTGACGTAGAGGACACCGACGTGCTGAAACACGGAAGTTCAATGCTTCCATGCATGCGTCAAATCAATTTGATGCATGCGCAGGATTTTGGTCCGATGGTTGGGCGTACTAACCATCGGACATGTCCGACGGACAGGTTTCCAGCGGACAAGTTTCTAAGCATGCTTAAAAACTTTTGTCTGCTGGAAACCTGTCCGCTAGGCCGTGTACACGATCGAACATGTCCGCTGAAACTAGTCTGCGGACAAGTTTCAGCGGACATGTCTCCTCGTGTGTACGCGGCCTAAGGCCTCGTACACACGAGGGAATTTTACCACTGAAAATGGTCCGACGGACCATTTCAGCCGAAAAATCCGCTCGTCTGTAGGGGCAAACGGACCGTTTTGGCCGGATTCCTCCGGCGGAAAAATTTCAAAGCATGCTTTGAAATTTTTCTGCCAGATAGCTGCCCGTCGGATATGTCCGCTGGTTAGTACGCCTAACCAGCGGACATATCTGCCCGCACATGCGTCGTATCCTGTGAATGGATCCGACGCATGCGCGCGGAAGTGTTTACTTCCTGGTGCGGTGACGTGGCGGCGTCAACGTCACCGCCGCGTCACCGCGCTATCCGCCGGTGGGGAATTTGATCCGATGGTGTGTACAGCCGCCGGATCAAACAGCCCGGCGGACATATCCGATGGAAACGGAAACCGTTTCCATCGGATATATTACATTGTGTGTACAAGGCCTAAGAGTAATACAACTAAACAAAAGGCATATTTTTTTTTTTTTTTTTTTTTGAGCAGTGCTGGTTTAAACATAAGTAGTGTTACTGCACAGAAGGAGCATGCGTTTTATTCTGTAATTTGTCCTGTGTAAAACATCACTAAAATTATGGTTTTGGTACAGAACATTGCAAAGTTATTTACAAATGAAGTAAAGTGTGTTTTAAATGTTGTGCTATTTTCAGTGTGATACGTGTAAATATATGTCAAAGGTGTAAAAAGATTAATGAACAAAGGAAAGAAAAACAGAAAAAAAAGTCTATTAGTTCATAAAATAAAAAATAAAAATCACCAGGAAAATTACAATTGAATAGAGAAGGAAAAGCTAGAGTTAATTAGTGCTGATTAGAGTAAACTAAGGCCGCGTACACACGATCGAACAAGTCTGCTGAAACTGGTCCGCGGACCAGTTTCAGCGGACAGATTCGATCGTGTGTACGGCCTAGTGGACAGGTTTTCAGCAGACAAAAGTTTTAAAGCATGCTTTAAAACTTGTCCTCTGGAAACATGTCCGTCGGATATGTCCGCTGGTTAGTACGACTAACCAGCGGACAGAAATCCCCCGCATGCTTCGAATGGATTCGACGCATGCGCGGAAGCATATAATTTCCTGGTTTGGTGACGTGGCGGCGTCAACGTCACCGCGTTCTCTATCCGAGGGGATTTTCCTCCGATGGTGTGTACACACCGCTGGACCAAAATCCTGCAAGAGACATGTCCGATGAAAACGATCCGCGGACCGTTTTCATCGGACATGTCTCCTCGTGTGTACGGGGCCACAGGGGTTCAACAGAGGAACATTTAATTATAAAAAAAATATATTTTTATTTTTACTTGTCAAGGTTGCTTTAACTCTGTTCATCTGCAGATTGAAGTTCATCCCTTTTGATCTGTAGATGCAAAACACAGAAAGTTACAGTTGATAGAATGTTTCAATTGCAACTTTCTGTGATTGCGGCGGAGCAATGTTTTTCTTTTTTGACAGCTTCTGATACCGACCTTTTCTGTGTACTCGGCAATACAGCTGTGTTTAAACGGCGCTGAATTATCGGGTACTGGGACAGGGAAGGATCTCGGCAGAAGGACTGGATGTATTAGACATGCCCCGTGTACAATGATGACATGTTTTTGGGCGTGTCTAGTATGCCCAGCATCTGAAACAGGTTAATAAAGGACTTTGTCACATACAGTGCCTTGCGAAAGTATTCGGCCCCCTTGAACTTTGCGACCTTTTGCCACATTTCAGGCTTCAAACATAAAGATATAAAACTGTAATTTTTTGTGAAGAATCAACAAGTGGGACACAATCATGAAGTGGAACGAAATTTATTGGATATTTCAAACTTTTTAACAAATAAAAAACTGAAAAATTGGGCGTGCAAAATTATTCCGCCCCCTTAAGTTAATACTTTGTAGCGCCACCTTTTGCTGCGATTACAGCTGTAAATCGCTTGGGGTATGTCTCTATCAGTTTTGCACATAGAGAGGCTGAAATCTTTGCCCATCCCTCTTTGCAAAACAGCTCAAGCTCAGTGAGGTTGGATGGAGAGCGTTTGTGAACAGCAGTTTTCAGTTCTTTCCACAGATTCTCAATTGGATTCAGGTCTGGACTTTGACTTGGCCATTCTAACACCTGAATATGTTTATTTGTGAACCATTCCATTGTAGATTTTGCTTTATGTTTTGGATCATTGTCTTGTTGGAAGACAAATCTCCGTCCCAGTCTCAGGTCCTGTATTTGGCTCCATCCATCTTCACATCAATTTTAACCATCTTCCCTGTCCCTGCTGAAGAAAAGCAGGCCCAAACCATGATGCTGCCACCACCATGTTTCACAGCGGGGATGGTGTGTTCAGGGTGATGAGCTGTGTTGCTTTTACGCCAAACATAACATTTTGCATTGTTTCCAAAAAGTTCGATTTTGGTTTCTAAAGTACCGTATTTTTCGGACCATAAGACGCACCTGACCATAAGACGCACCTAGATTTAGAGGAGGAAAATGAGAAAAAAAAATATTCTGACACAAATGGTCTACTGAAATATTTATTAAAATGATGGAGGGGGGGCACTGATCTCTGTATGATGGAAAAGGGGGGCAGTGTCCCCCCTCCATCATCATACATGGATCAGTGCCCCCCCTCCATCATACAGGGATCAGTGCCCCCCTCCTCCATCATACAGGAATCAGTGCCCCCCCCTCCTCCATCATATTCATGGTGTGCCCCCATCCAGCCTGTCTTATGTAATACAGCCGGCCTGTGTGTCAATTGTGAGCCCATATCCGTGGTGTGCCCCATCCAGCCTGTGTTATCTAATATCTAATACAGCCAGCCTGTGTCTCCGTTGTGAGCCGTCGCCATATCCCGCAGCTGCTGCGGCATGTGAGGGGTTAATACGAGTCAGCTATAGTTGTGTACAGCAGCTCTACTCTTGGTTTCCTTGGTCTAAAAGCGGCGCATGTGCAGTAGCGTCATCGGCGAGCATCTTACACAAGTGACGTTGTGTGGGCGTGCACTGCAAAGCTTCCTGGTGGCTACAATGGCTGCTCCCTGTCCCTACTGTGTACCGTACCATACTGCTGGGAAAAAGATGCCGCAGACTAGTCCGACACCACCCGCCGTGAGCTCAAGCTGATCGCGCTGGCTGCCTGCTCTCTGCGGACATGCTGTCTGACTACCGGTATGTTAAAAGGCGAATTCGCAGGGGGTGGGGGCCTTGGACATTCAGTATTCGGACCATAAGACGCAGGCAGATTTTCCACCATATTTTTGCAGGAAAAAAGTGCGTCTTATGGTCCGAAAAATACGGTACATTATTTTTCAATATGATGGCTACTTTATGATCTATTATATAGCTCAAGATACTTTAAATAACTTTTCTGCTGTTGATTTAATGGATTGCTTGTACTAAATTATACTGATTGGTGCATCTCTCCAGGCAACTAACCACATTACTAAAGACAGCGCAAGTAGGATTCGTCCAGCCCTGGGACGTTCATGGAGTTTTGTGCCCAGTACACGTATTCTGCTTTATAGACCAGAAAATGCCCAAAGTGGATTTCGTACAGCGTCGCTTGTAAAGTCGCCTCGACAAGTAAGCTTTTTTTTTTTAACCACTTAAGAACCAGGACTATTTTTTTTTAAAACTTGTTGTTTAGAAGTTAAAATCGGTTATTTTTGCTATAAAATTACTTAGAACCCCCAAACATTACACTGTGTGTGTGTGTGTATATATAAAAATTCAGACAACCTTGACAAAATGGCGATCGTTGTAATAATTTGTCACACTGTATTTGCTCAGCGGTCTTACACACAACATTTTCTTTTGGAAAAAATACACTTTCTTTGAATAAAAAAAAAAATAAGAAAGAAAACCGTAAAGTTAGCCCAATTTATTTTTATATTGTGAAAGATAATGTTACGCCAAGTAAATTGATACTCAACATGTCGTGCTTCAAAATTGTGCCTGCTTGTGGATTGGCTACAAACTTTTGACCCTTTAAAATCGCCATAGGCGCTATTTAAAAATGTCTATAGGTTACCAGTTTTGAGTTAGGAGAAGGTCTTTTGCTAGAATTATTGCTCTCGCTCTAACAATCGTGACGATGCCTCACATGTGTGGTTTCAACACAGTTTACACATGCAGGTGCGACATACTTATGTTATCACTTATGTGAGCATGGAGAGACGGGGGTTAAAATTGTATTTATCTGAAGTTAGATCACTTTTATTCCTATTACAAGGAATGTAAACATCCCTTAATAGAAATAAAAGCATGACTGGACCTCTTTAATGTGAGATCTAGGGTCAAAAAGCCCTAAAAATCTCAAATTTCCACTTAAATGACAATAAAAAAAATATATATGTATATTTTTTTTCCTCAATTTTTTTTTTTCCACTTCTAAGGCCGTTGGGTGAAAGTGATGTTTGACGCCGCTTCCGTCATCCAATAATATGGAGCCAAGTAGGGGCCAGCTTTCCCTCACTCTGCTCCTGGCCTCTCAGGGGAAAGGATCAGATCTCCTCCACCGCTACCGGCTGCTCTGGTAAGTGGCAGAGACGACTGTAGCGCGACGGGGGGCACCTATTCTGCCGCCGATAAAAGTCGACCACGGAGACCACTTCTATCGTAGAGAGGACCGCCTGCCGTTTCTGAAAATACCGGGGTTCTGCCATAACCCTGGTATTCTAGGTCAAAGTACCGACGAACAGCTACGTCGGTTTGCGGTAAATGGTTAAAGAACTTATGCAGTTGTATGTTCATCATGTCAGTTGTCATTATATTTCTGATTATTTGTTTGTATTCCCAGCCTTCAAACTTGCAAGTGGAAGTGGAGATTGGCTGCTTTGGGACGCTAGAAGGAAGCAGTACAAGCACAGCTTCTGGATCATGATATGCCAGTCAGAATAATTTACTTTTTTTTTAGAATTGTGTTACTGAAAGCACTGAAATACCTTTTTGATTATTGTTTGTATTCCCAGCCTTCAAACTTGAAAGTGGAAGTGGAGATTGACTGCTTTGTTTGTGGGGAAATGAAATGTTACTTTATGCCAAAATTGTATCATTTCATTTTATTTTTTTTGTATATAATTGCTGTGGAGATTCTGAGTGGAATTGGTTAGTCAGCCAATTCCATAAGCAAGTGCATTTAAAGGAGAGCATTTGGGACATAACAAGCTGGATGAAGAACTTGCATCACACTGCCTGCTTCAGCTCATTTTTGTGTGGCCAGAGCATGTTATTGCCTAATATGGCCCAACTTGTAAGAAAGTTAGTTGTCTAGGGTAAAAATTAAACTGGCATGCAATTTACAGAGAACCATCTACCAGAGGTGTATCTAGCATATTTGACACCTGGGGCAGATCATTTTGTAACACATCCCTTTTATACATCAAAATCATTTTCACATAATAACTGTTAAATTAAGCTAATAAGAAAATAAATAGCAACAGTATTTTTTTAATTTATTTTTTGCAATACATAATTATTCCAGTGAAAGGTAAGACAGTCAATGTTAATGGCATGACCAAAAAACACTACAGCGCTTACACTGTGCCCATTTTATAGTGATAAAATGTCATATGCCAGGTTAGAAAAGAAGTATTGAAAGATACTTATTCTCGGAGGTATAGGAAACAAAATGTCAATTGGTAGAAAATGGCTGACACTGAAGTGCTGGCAAGGCTGCTTTTAATATGTGGGTTGGAAATCCACAATCTGAAAAATAGGAAAGAAATGGAAGAAAGCACCAAACCGACACTGCGGACTGTCAGGCCGCGCACTCACGATCGAACATGTCCGCTGAAACTGGTCCGCAGACCAGTTTCAGCGGACATGTTCGATCGTGTGTACGGCCTATCGGACCGTTTTCCAGCGGACAAAAGTTTCAAAACATGCTTTGAAACCTGTCCGCTGGAAACCTGTCCGGACAGGTTCGATGGTTAGTACACAAACTCATCGGACCAAAATCCTGCGCATGCTCAGAATCAAGTCGACGCATGCTTGGAAACATTGAACTTCGTTTTTTCATCACGTCGTCGTGTTCTACGTCACCGCGTTCTGCTCCGAGGGGATTTTGGTCCGATGGTGTGTACGCACATCAGACCAACAGACCACTTCAGGGTGGTCCGATGAAAACGGTCCATCGGACATGTTTCATCGGACATGTCTGATCGTGTGTACGCGGCCTCATCCTCTCTCTCCCCCTCACCCGCTTGTGAGTTTCATTTGTTTTATATGGTATTTTACTTCATAAACTCTGCTACAATATGACTGTTTGGCGCTTTCTTCCAATGTTGATGGCATGACCGTTGATCATCAATGAAAGGGGCATTTTTTAGAATGCCCCCTTATATTGATGATCAGTCGAAGGAAGAAAGAATACCTCTTTCTTTGGGGGTCTGTAGGAAAAATCTCCTTACCATTGGTGGTCAATAAGACCAATGGTTCGTATATTTTGGTCAATTGGAGGAAAGTGCACCTTACACTGGTGGTCAATTGGCGGAAAAAAAATTCCCTTTTTATTGCTGGTCAATGGGAAGAATGCCCCTTACACTGGTGTTCGGTTGGAGGAAGAATGTTCTTTATTTTGATAGTCAGTTAGAGGGAAAATGCCCCATATATTGCTGGTCAATGGGAAGTGGGTCCCTTACATTTGTCAATTGGGAGGAAGAATGCCCCTTACACTAGTGTTCAGTTGAAGGAAGAATGCCCCTGATTTTGTTTTTCAGTTGGAGGAAGAATGCCCCTTATAATGTTGGTAAACTGTAGGAAGATAGCCCACTATAATGGTGGCCAGTTGCAGGAAGAATGCCCCTTACAATTGGTGGCCAGTTGCAGGAAGAATGCCCCTTATAATTGGTGGTCAGTTGGAGGATATATTGCTAGTCAATGGGAAGAATGCCCCTTACATCTGTCACCGGTGGACGGAGGAAATTTTTTCCCTTACAGCGGTGTTCAGTTAGGGGAAAAATGTCCCTTATTGTGGCTGTCAGTTGGAGGATGAATGCCCCTTATAATGGCAGCCTGTTGGAGGAATACCCCTTATATTGATAGTCATTTGGAGGAAAAATGCCCCTTTATAATTGGGGTCAGTTGGAGGAAAAATGCCCCTTTATAATTGGGGTCAGTTGGAGGAAGAATGCCCCCCTATAATGGTGGTCAGTTGGAGGAAGAATGCCCCTTATAGTGGTGGTCAGTTGGAGGAAAATAGCCAATTATAATGGTAGCCAGTTGGAGGAAATCCCCTTATATTGTCCGTCATTTGGAGGAAGAACACCTGTCAGGTACCTGATCTGAGCCCAATGTGCAGAGAGGGGCTCCCCTTGCGGCTAGGTGCAGTATACCCCTGAAAGTGGGACAGGAGGTATAGTGCCAAAAGAAGCACAGGTTGCTGGCAGCGTCTGGATGAGCAGAGCTGATGATCACCTGGAGACTGCGAAGGATTGCAGAGTAGGTAGCAATCTAAATGTCCTTTTAGCAACTCCAGCAGTGCTTTGGGCAATCCATGCACACAGGATACAGAAGTAAAAGCCAGGCTGAGGGTCATACACAGGCGGGCAAGCCAGTAAGAGATGGAAAAGTCTGTGAGGCAAGCTGGCTTCATACACAGGTGGTTCAGCCAGTAAGCAGCAGCAAAGTCCATGAGGGAAGCCGGGGTCATACACAGCTGTTCAAGCCAGTACCCAGCAGCAGCAAAGTCCGTGAGGCAAGCCAGTAAGCAGCAGAAAAGTTTATAAGGCAAGCCGGGGTCATACACAGTTGATCAAGCCAGTAAGCAGCAGCAAAGTCCATGAGGGAAGCTGGGGTCATACACAGCTGTTCAAGCCAGTAACCAGCAGCAGCAAAGTCCGTGAGGCAAGCCAGTAAGCAGCAGAAAAGTTCATAAGGCAAGCCAGGGTCATACACAGTTGATCAAGCCAGTAAGCAGCAGCAAAGTCTGCGAGGCAAACAGGGATCATACACAGATGATCAAGCAGCAGGAAAGTTAATAGAACAAGCCAAGGGAAATGCCAGGATAAAAGGTTAAACAGGTCTGTCACAATCCGGTTCACAACTGGAAATCCAAGGAATAGACAGAGGTTCAGGAGCACAACGAAGCTGACGATAATCCAGCAATTTGGAGGACACAGCACTACAGCAGCAGCCTTTTATAGGCCAACAAGAGGTTCCATCTGTCACGTAATGCATGTGCCAATTTGAGATCTTTCCGCCAATGCGCATGCACACAAGAATGCCCTGGGGGACAGCAGCAGCCGCCAGCCATACCCACCTAGGGGACAGCAGCCACCAACTATACCTGCAGAAATCCTGAGGAATAAGTGAAGATTGAGGTCAGTTTTTAATTAAATCAAAACAGCAATGGGCATACTGTATCTGTTCGCTACACTGGGCTGCTCTTAAACTGATCCCACAGGGGCAGTGCACCTGCCAGTTACCTGCACTGAATCATAAAGAAATATATACAGTACAGACCAAAAGTTTGGACACACCTTCTCATTCCAAGAGTTTTTTCTTTATTTTCATGACTATGAAAATTGTAGATTCACACTGAAGGCATCACAACTATGAATTAACACATGTGGAATTATATACATAACAAAAAAGTGTGAAACAACTGAAAATATGTCATATTCTGGGTTCTTCAAAGTAGCAACCTTTTGCTTTGATTACTGCTTTGCACACTCTTGGCATTCTCTTGATGAGCTTCAAGAGGTAGTCACCTGAAATGGTCTTCCAACAGTCTTGAAGGAGTTCCCAGAGATGCTTAGCACTTGTTGGCCCTTTTGCCTTCACTCTGCGGTCCAGCTCACCCCAAACCATCTCGATTGGGTTTAGGTCCGGTGACTGTGGAGGCCAGGTCATCTGGCGCAGCACCCCATCACTCTCCTTCTTGGTCAAATAGCCCTTACACAGCCTGGAGGTCTGTTTGGGGTCATTGTGCTGTTGAAAAATAAATGATGGTCCAACTAAACGCAAACCGGATGGAATAGCATGCCGCTGCAAGATGCTGTGGTAGACATGCTGGTTCAGTATGCCTTCGATTTTTGAATAAATCCCCAACAGTGTCACCAGTAAAGCACCCCCAAACTATCACACCTCCTCCTCCATTCTTCACAGTGGGAACCAGGCATGTAGAGTCCATCCGTTCTGCGTCGCACAAAGACACGTGGTTGGAACCAAAGATCTCAAATTTGGACTCATCAGACCAAATCACAGATTCCACTGGTCTAATGTCCATTCCTTGTGTTCTTTAGCCCAAACAAGTCTCTTCTGCTTGTTGCCTTTCTTTAGCAGTGGTTTCCTAGCAGATATTCTACCATGAAGGCCTGATTCACACAGTCTCCTCTTAACAGTTGTTCTAGAGATGTGTCTGCCTGCAAAAGGTGGCTACTTTGAAGAACCTAGAATATGACATATTTTCAGTTGTTTCACACTTTTTTGTTATGTGTTAATTCATAGTTTTGATGCCTTCAGTGTGACTCTACAATTTTCATAGTCATGAAAATAAAGAAAACTCTTTGAATGAGAAGGTGTGTCCAAACTTTTGGTCTGTACTGTAAGTAACAGCACTAGCGGAATAAGGTGTTAACATATAACACAATAAAACACAATGTGAGAAAAGTGCTGTTCATAAAGTGCTGAGTGCTTCCGACGGCAATAGATATTGGTGAATATAAGTTTCCAGTTATAGGGTCTCTCCTCTCGTGACCCCACTCACCAGAGTTAATGGACCCTCAGCTTTGCAGTTGGGGGGGCTCAAACAGGCTTATGGTTTAGAAAGTCTGATGTAAGTATCCAAATTTCCAAAAGTAATTCCACAGATCTCAGAAGAATCGAGGGAGATAAAAACATACAGATGCAAAAGAAAAGAGGTACACATGTGAAGTACTGTCGGTTTTAAAACACTGTGCTGCTAACATATGTCACTCACGAGACAGTTGGGCAAGACAGGCATCAGCGTGTTTCCAATGGGCCTGGTATTACATTCATCTGTCAGTAGGAAGGCCCACTAACAGATGATGACTCATGGTTGTTAAGGACGTGGGCGGCCGGCTTCACGGCCTGCTGCTTAACAAAAAGCTATATCTTCACACAAAATTCAGGTTGGTCGATTGTTTTTTGACTGATCCGAATGCTAATCATTTTGAAAAGTTGGAATTGGTTTGAAAAAATTAACCAATTTTAACAAAAACTAAAGGAAATAAAATGATACTTGGCTAATTCCAAAACGAAACTACGCAATTTCCATAACGAAACAAAATTAGTAAGGTAACGAATCTATCCAAAACAAAACAAATTTTTCCGTTCTGCACATGTCTAATGCCTATGCTTTTCAACAATTAAAAAAATCTCCCTGTTGGGGAAATTCCACCAGTCTGTGTCCCTGTGACAGGACGACAAATTAGTTCAGGTCCACTTTACATGATAGTCTCGTAAAGCAGCAGTGAAAAGAGCAGCTGTTTATTCTAGACTCTGCTCTAGCTCCAGTCCAAAGGAAGGTGGAGTTTTGAGGTACAGAAAAATTGATCAACATCAGATTATCAAAAAAAATAATATTTTTTTAATTATATTACATAAACGATATAAAATTGCTATAAAATATTCGGGCAAAAACAGCCCTGCGGTTACAATACAGAAGAATGGTTGGCTCTACATGTTTCACCACAATCGTGACTTCGCCTGGAGCTTCTGTAGTACCTTTCCATACAATATCACCCTTAATGATTATGGTTCCAAATGATCCCTAAACCCCTCCAGGAGGTCCGATCGGGGATGTCTGTGCCAAGAGCAGGAGGGAAAAACAAATACCCTCCAGTTGAGCTATTTGTCTTAGAGAAGGGTGCTTAACAGATTCAATCAGTCAGTATCCTTTTTCCTAGTGAGAGCTTGAGACAGTCACAGCGAATTTCAAAGTGCTTGTGTAATCTAAGTGCTTCCTTAAAGGAGTTGTAAATGAAAAAAAAATGGCACCTTAATACAATCTTTGCATTAAGGTGAAAAAACATCTGATGTTGCCGCCCCCCCCCCCCCCAAGCCCCCGTTTTACTTACCTGACCTGTCGAAAGTCCTGCGCGGCCCCGAGATCCTCTTCGCCGCTCAGCCTGACCGCTGATTGGCTAGAGTGGATGGATTGAGAGCAGCGCAGCCATTGGCTGGCACTGCTGTCAATCACATCCAGTGATGCAGCGCACCAAGGGGCGAGGCCGAGTGATACAGTGAGCTGCTATGGCCACTCGCTGTATCAAGGAAGCGCGCCCGCAATTACTCACCACCATGCAAACTCTCGCATGACTGTGGTCAGTACTTGCGGGGAGGACCAGAGACAGCCGCCGAGGGACCCCAGAAGACGTGGATCGGGGCCACTCTGTGCAAAACAAACTGCACAGAGGAGGTATGTATAACGTGTTTGTTATTTTAAAGGAAATTTGTTTTTCCTTTACAACTGCTTTAACTTTGAATTGCCTCTGTTCCTTAATTCAGTGTCAATAAAATGCCTGTTTAACTGGGAAGATCAGCATTAAATTTGATCCAATCCAAGGGAATAACCCTTTTGAGCATTTATTAAATGCTTCACTGGCAGCAGGATAAATGGCAACAGGCTGAATATTTTATAGTTGATCAATTTTTCTGTACCTCAAAACTCCATCTTTCTGCCCTCTGGGTATTCTTTGTTCTATATAATTAGGAGGTGGTGCGTTTTAGAATATCCCCAAGATACAAAATTAACATAATATCTAGCTCCAGTTCCAGTCCTTATCAAAGAAAATGTGATCAGCTCTGCTCCAGCTCAAGTCAAAGAAGCCAACGCTAAACTTTGCTAAGCCATGTGCACAATTATACCAACCAGCCAAATCACAGTGGCATATATTTAAAGGAAAATTCCTTGCATAAAAAATATTGGTGAGATAATTCTCAAGGTTTAATTACACATAATGTTATGTCAAACAAAATATTCTCTGCGCAACTCAATTAGTGCTTACAATAATTCAATCAATAGTGCAATCCTAGTTACTCAAGTAATTAGTGTGGCTGCTCACACTTTAATGTGTTTCAAACATTCATTAATATGCAATATCTAAAATAGTGTTGCACAACTTAAAACTAAATTAAAACCTTGTATGCATCAATCTGTAAAAAAAAAATACCATAAAGTAAAAATAAAATTATCATGAAACAATAATATGATGCTTCTTCTTTTAAGGATTCCTTAATATGATAGATACAATCAATACCAATGGATACAGTGATTATATTGAACAAAAAAATAATCCATAAATCAGGCATATAAACAAGTCCTTGATACAGTTGTGCTCAAAAGTGCTCAAAAATTGTGAAATTTTGGCAGTGATATTGAAATATGACTGATTATGCAAAAAATGTTTTAACCAGTTCCCAACCAGTTTACGTAGATATACTGTGGCACAATGGCACCGCTGGGCGAAACCCCGTAAGGGTACGGCTCTCTCTTTAAGAGTTGCCAGTGGGCGCCCACTGCATGGCCGGCAGGCGCGATCCTCTGCATGGGGATTTGTGTGTGTGTGTGTGTGTGTAAACATTTAAATACCTGATCTGTCAGGGGAGAGGAGACAGTAGGAACAACAATATATATCTCTCTCTCTCTCCCCCCCCAGTCAGTTGTATCCCCATACAGTTAGAACACATCTAGGGAACACACATTTAACCCCTTGATCGCCACCTAGTGTTAACCCCTTCCATGCCAGTGACATTTACACACTAATCAGTGCAATTTTATAGTACGGATTGTTGTATATATGTCAATGGTCCCATAAATATGTCAAAAGTGTCCGATCTGTCTGTTGCAATGTTGCAGTACCGCTAAAAATCACAGCTCACTGCCAATACTGGTAAAAAAAATAATATTAATAAAAATGCCTTAAAAATTGCATAAATCTTTCCCATAGTTTGTAGACGCTATAACTTTTGTGCAAACCAATCAATATACGCTTATTGTGATTTTTTTTTTTTACCAAAAATATATAGAAGAATACATATTGGTCTAAACTGATGAAGATTTTTTTTTTTAAATTGGGGATATTTATTTATAGCAAAAAGTTTAAAATATTGTTTTTTCCCCAAATTTTTTATTTTTTTTGTCTATCACGCAAAAATAAAAACCTCAAAGGTGATCAAATGCCACCAAAAGAAATCTCTAGTTGGGGGGGGGGAGACAACAATTTTGTTTGGGTACAGCATTGCATGGCCATGTAATTGTCAGTTAAAGTGATGCAGTGCCGAATTGTAAAAAGTGCTCTGGTCAGAAAAGGGGTAAAATCTTCCAGGCTGAAGTGGTTAGGGATAGTGACTATATGAAGCCATTTATTATAACATAGTTATTTGTCTCCTTTTTAAATCATAATGATAACAGAAACCACACACATGTCACTGATCAAAAGTTTACATACACTGGAATGTTTGGCCTTGGTACAGACACACAAGGTGACACACACGGGTAAAAATGTCAATTGAAGGGGCGTGGCCTGGAACGGCATGAAGTAGGATGCTGGTGAGCAGAGCTCCGCCAAACTAATATCTTAATCCTCACATCCTGGGACCCCATCACCTGCAATTCACCCAACTGCAGCTGCATATGAGTCCGATGCCCCCTGAGACCAGTCTGTTACTAAACTAAGCAAAGGCCGGCGAGGAAGCCAGGACCCCCCAGAGCAAGATGGCAGCACCATGCTGGGAGAGGAGCATAATGCCGGAGCTGATACAGCACGAATGCTTGAAGCTATAACTTCCTACCAAGAAGTTATCACATTCTGCCAAACCTCCCTGACTGAGGCTCAGAAGGAACAACCTGAGGTTCATTGGCTTACCAGAAGGTGTGGAGGGAGCAAACCCATCCTCATTCCTGGAGCAACTCCTTTGCACCACAAATGGTAAGGAAGCCTTTTTGCCCACCTTTGTGTACAGCGCCGATGGAAAACCTTTACTGAAGCTAAAAGACGCCTTTGCATCAAGCACGTGAAGTACGCTATGCTTTTCCCTGCTCACCTTTGGGTGGAGGGGGAGGATAGGGTACACTTTTTTGATGATCCCTCAACTTACGGAGCAGCAGGCAGTGGACTTGGATAGGCACTAAGGAAATTGCTCAAGCCATAGTGGCTTTCCCTTCTTTACATCACAGGTTTCAGATGGACTCGCGGTGGAACTGCACTCTGTCTACTCTGAGTTCCTGGTCCCCAGGCTCCACAAGCTATACAATCATATTTTTGAGACCTCCTCACTGCCTGCTTCCATGCGTGAGGCCACAATAGTATTGATACCCAAACTAGGCAAAGATCCACACCGCCCAGATTCCTATTGCCCCATATTTTTATTGCAAGTGGATGTCAAGATCTTGGCTAAGATCCTTGCCACTCGACTTAATGCAGTCATTCTATCCCTCATACATGCTGACCAAGTGGGCTTTATGCCAGGAAGGAATACCTCCTTTAAGCTAAGGAGGCTATTAACCTGCAGACCCATCACGACAACACAGGCGCCAGAATGATTGTTGCATTGGACACCGCTAAGGCGTTTGACTCTGTTGAATGGAACTACTTATGGACTTTCCTGGAGCGGTTTGGCATTGGACCCAGGTTCGTAAAGTGGGTTCAGCTACTTTACCAGAGCCCAGTGGCTAGAGTTGTAGCCAATGGCTGGGCGTCTGAACAGTTTCCCCTCACTAGAGGGGGCACACGCCAGGGGTTTCCCCTTTGCTATATGCACTAGCAGCGGAGCCTCTTTGTTTCCTTATGCTCCAGCTCGGATATAGCGGGACTACACGTGGGGCCCATAACAGAGACAGTTAGTACCTATGCTGATGACACACTTTTTGTATATTGATGGCTCTACGGATGCACTTCACAAGGCCTTAGCCGAGATAGAACATTTTGGTTCTTTCTCAGGACTTAAAATCAATTGGGACAAATCTCAAATACTTCCCTTAGATAATAGGATTAAACAAGATCCCCAAATCGGGGTAGGATATGGGACTTTCAAGATGCAGAAGGGAATAGTTGGAATATTGTACTCATAGATAACAACAGCTTTTGCCATGGAGAAAATGGTAGGGCAAAAAATTTGATAGCCACACTCCAACGAACTTCCAGAGAAGTGGTCTTTATTAAATAAAATTCAGCATATATGCAAACTAACACAGCCACAGACTGTACAACCGAAGCGTTTTTACACTATACCAGCTTTTGCCAGACCCACGAGACTCAATGGAATGATCAAAAGAATTTTATAAAAAGTTATACATTTATTCATACAAAAATACCGTATTTATTGGGGTGTAGCGCGCACCCCTAAAGTGGCCCCCATTCCTGTGGAAAAAAAGTTTTTCGTACTTAGTTTTGGTGTCTTGCGCAGCGTCCATCGGCGGTCTCGTCGGGTCCGGCGTGCGTCTGCGGCTTCGGGTGTCCCTTTCGTCGGGTCCGGCGTGGGTCTGCGGCTTCGAGTGTCCTCTTCGTCGGATCTGGCGTGGGTCTGCGGCTTCGGGTGTCCTCTTCGACGGGTCCGGCGTCCTTCTAAAGGCGTCCTCCACGCTCGATCCCCGCTTTCCCGCACCGAGTTTGAATACTGCGCTGACATATACTGAGCGCAGTACACTCGTGTATAGTCGGGCAGGCTTGGCTACTCTCGCGCTCACGTCCTGTACGTCCAGGACATAAGCGCGAGAGGAGCTGAGCTTGCCCGACTATACACGAGTGTACTGCGCTCGGTATATGTCAGCGCAGTATTCAAAACTCGGCACGGGTATCGGCATATATCGTGCACCCACGATTTTCCCCTGATTTTCAGGGCAAAAAAGTGTGCGGTATACGCCGATAAATACGGTACTTAAATTACATTGCAGCATTAACCAAATCTTTAAAAATCGCAAAACAAGTTCTACTTTTACAACCAAAAGAGACTCCTGTGTTGGTTCTACATGTTTCGCACAAATACGGGGCTTCTTCAGGAACACACAGGCAGAAAATGATCTACATGAGGTATATAAAGGAAAAGAAAATGATGATAATCATTGTTCAAACAAACGGACAAAAGAAAATAATCAATTATATTTGTCTCGTACATTAATTGTTGGTACAGAGAAAATCATTGCAACATAATAAATTCATAGGTTATATGCATAAAATCTAAACTGTTCAGCTGGTCAAGGTCTAGGCCATATCTCCAATAGAGACCGGAAAGTGTCCCAGGCAGTGCAGAGAAAACAGACCCCACTGGGCAGATGACTCTGCCTCATAGGGTAGAGCAATAGTACATCGCATGTAGGTCTAATGTGGCAGCATCCAGTATGCAATCCTATTGAGAGAGGCATACAAAAAATTAGCTAACCCCCCAATTTTATGTCAAAACATAAATAACAGTCTATATGTTACAGTCTATATGTTATAGCATAGGCATAGAGCATTAATAGGCACCCTGCATATAACATACTTTAACAAAAATGCAAGAAGAGTATTTAAATATTATTTAGATGGACCCAGAACAAAGTCAGGACCATCTAAAGAGGACCTAACAGATGTAAACTATTTTTGCCAAGCATGCGAATGCAGGGCATATCCTATTGGTAAGCACAATTCCTGGGGGTGTGGAGTCACTGAGCACTTTGGTGTGGTGAAAGGTCTCAATCAAGAAGATCATTTAAGAAGACTTTTTCTTTGGACACTTTAATTGTTTTCACTTGGAGTTTATCATTTATGAATTTGTCTTGTTAAGTTAAATTTTTTGCTATATGGACGTTTTTGGAAACACCTATCACAATATTATTTAGTATATGTGTATTGTCACACACATTTTTTCTCCTCACTATATCTGTGTCACAGATTTATTATATTATATTACATTATTTAATATTGTTCAAATTTATTTTGCACAGTAGCGCTACTATTTTGTTTATTCAGAATTTTGGTATATGGTATTATTTTAAAAGTGGCTGCTTTTCGGGATCTGCATAGTGATTGGCGCAGTGGGGTGGAAGAAGGCAGAAGGGTGCGCTTATCAGTTCTTGGAAAAAACAAGGGGGGTGGTGTCTGTGCTGTGAAAAGTGGGTGAAATCCAAGGGTGGTACGGGAATAAATCCCTGGGCTGGTGAACGTGGGGGAGGGGGGGAGGGGTGGTGTTTTTAGAACAGAGTGATAGCGTACATAAGTTTAGTGTCAATACGTAAACCGTCAAAATGTAGCACAAAAGATAATATTGAATACTAAACAATGGCAAGTGACAAAAAAGGAGTACAAATTCACAAGCAGTAAAATGTACACAATGTGCTGGTCCAAGTAATGTGAAATCAGGGAGAGCTCCCGCTAGGGGCGCCCCTGAATGTGTAACACAGTGAACAATACAGATAATAATATATAAATCAGTGAAGAAATGCAAAAAAGTCTCTGAAAGTGTTTCCCAAATGTCCCAGAAGACAGGTTCCAAAGATGTCCCAGAAGACAGTTTCTTAAAGATGGAGGAAATGGTGCCGGGAAAGGACGTGGTACAGTGAACACCTCAGGTGGTCCCTAGCCCCTCACCTCACGGCTATGGCACGGATAGCCAAATAAAACCACCTCTGGCAGGGGGAGGAGGAATACACTTCAATGGACAGAAACGACATCAGCACTCAGCAGTAAGGCATGGAGAAGATACAAAGCAAGTAGGATATGGTGTTATGGAAGTGTCTAAACAGGCAACATCAATCACTCATACATCCACTCACATGGAGGTGATGGATGGTGGGCCTATCTCCCACGAACACCGAGTTCGTCCTAAGTCCTGGATGCACACCTGGCTCCTCTTCTTCTGCGTCTGAGCTGGGTGGACACTTGGAGCAGATAGAGGGGACCCTCACACAGCATATAGGATGGGAGAAAAAAAGACCATAGTACAGCCCCGCAAAAATGGAACAGGTTTATTAAAACATATAGGTGCACTCACATTTGGATGATAAAAACTGGGCACAGAAACCAAACGGACGGCAGGGGGGTCTTGCTGCGTCAGGCGTGTGGACTCTGATGCTCCTTGATCCCTACGCGTCTCGTCATGTCACATGACTTCCTTTCCCGGCACCATTTCCTCCATCTTTAAGAAACTGTCTTCTGGGACATCTTTGGAACCTGTCTTCTGGGACATTTGGGAAACACTTTCAGAGACTTTTTTGCATTTCTTCACTGATTTATATATTATTATCTGTATTGTTCACTGTGTTACACATTCAGGGGCGCCCCTAGCGGGAGCTCTCCCTGATTTCACATTACTTGGACCAGCACATTGTGTACATTTTACTGCTTGTGAATTTGTACTCCTTTTTTGTCACTTGCCATTGTTTAGTATTCAATATTATCTTTTGTGCTACATTTTGACGGTTTACGTATTGACACTAAACTTATGTACGCTATCACTCTGTTCTAAAAACACCACCCCTCCCCCCCTCCCCCACGTTCACCAGCCCAGGGATTTATTCCCGTACCACCCTTGGATTTCACCCACTTTTCACAGCGCAGACACCACCCCCCTTGTTTTTTCCATTTGCTACTTCTCTCTGCCCAGGACAGAGTGTCAGGTGTTTGCAGCAGTGACCCCATCCCACTCCACCACCCCCCTCGGTAGCGCAGGAGCTTCTATCTACAATGCTTATCAGTTCTTGTTTCACTATTTGTTTATTATTTAGAAAAGTACCTAAATGATGGATAATAAGTGAATTCTATTTGAAGCAAAGAGATCTCACTTACACATCATGTGGTGTAATTGCTTAAATGCCGGAGAAGGATCTATATGTGTACAGTCAAAATCACAGCGCCCATAGAGCACATATGCACAGATGTGATTTGGTCTTCTTGACACACTCTAATAAACAAAACAGCAAGAGAGGGAATTAAAGAAAATAAGGCGATGGAAATCATACTAAAAACATTCATTTGGGGTAAAAGCAAACATAAATTACCATGGAACAAATTAGAACCCTACGGATCTGGGAGGGATGGCACTACCTGATCTCAACTTGTATTACGTAGCAGCACAATTATCGCAACTGTTCCACATAGGGAAAACAGACAGAGATAGATTTTTACCCCAGGTGGTCCCACTCCATTGGAGATCCTCTCATAGCCAGGGAGAAAGCGGCTACTAAGGAAGTAAGGGGCAGTAGTAAGGCTGATAAAAATTTACAAAATGTATTATGTTCAAAGTTGAGATAAACATACTTGATATACAGAAAAAATTAATTGGTGACATCTTTACCAGTAATAATAGATAAGAGCCCACACCACTAAATGGAGTGTGGTACACAGGCAATAGACATATAAAATAGGATTACATACAAATAACAATATGCCCCGCCTTTTACATAGTAAAAAAAATGAGGATCCGGAGCTCCTATTCTGAGGTCTTAAGTCACCACGTTGAGAATAAGCA
The DNA here is from genome assembly GCA_029574335.1 of Rana kukunoris. Taxonomy (NCBI): domain Eukaryota; kingdom Metazoa; phylum Chordata; class Amphibia; order Anura; family Ranidae; genus Rana; species Rana kukunoris. The sequence goes on from CM056050.1 coordinate 306,878,769, forward strand.
GATGCTGCTTAGATATTCATTGACTGTTGTTTAAAGAGCAGATATCCCTTAGCCGCAACCAGATAATAAACACGCTGTATATCATTCTAGCAAGCAGGCTTTTAGGGATTTGCAAATAAGCATAACTGAATTACTGTAACAGGCGCTCCATACAGCGCCGTGATGCGTTCCATGCTGGAACGCATACAGCGCCCGGGCGATAACGCACAACGCTATGTAATACTGATAATTGCTTGCATATAGTTGTGCATTGGAATCTTTTAGTGCATACTATAATTTTAAATGCTAAGCTCTGGTCGCATGTTGTAATGCGTCCAAGCTCAGTAGCTCAACGCCTATCTTTATGTGAGAAAGAGATGATGTAGAGAACCCCCAAACTCCTGTATGGAGTGACGCCTGGGGTCTAATACTGAATTCTCACATAGAGAAGAGCATTGAAATCCTTGCTATCGCAGTTGTGGTTCACTCTTGTTCCCTAGAGCTGTTACAATTACATGGCATAAAGCAGTGAACAGTCCTACTTTACCACATCCTGTATGTCCTTCGGTGTCGTGGCCATAACCGAAAAGTCTGTGCTGTGAGCCTTGGGCTGTCCGTAGCCAGATTGATAGACACTGCAGACTTTTGGCTGTGAAAGCCAGATGATTCAGGGAGTGATTCGTGTAGTTCAATTCAACTCCGTGCCTGGTTCAAACCACCAGTCTGCTCACTGCAATTCCATATGCCTGTTGAATGGGGAATTGTCTGGATGGCGTCACGTGACTGTGATAATAAATAAAAAACAAACAATGATATATTAGAAATGAAAGTCCACTCATAAAATAATATTTCAGGGCTCACACTAGAGGGCCAGTGTAGAATCTTGTGAAAAAATGAAATGCCACAGTTCCACATGTTGTATTCCCAACTACCTTAGACATAGATATATGAATTCCCTTACCGGATAACCAGGATCTCCAGATTATAAGAGATAACTGGCACAGGATAAACCAAATATGAATCACACCAGGGTATGGTAACAACCTCCATGCCCACCAGGTCCTCCTCTGGCTGTCCGGAAAGTGCAATTCTCCACAGTAAGATTAAAAAAAAATACAAAGGACCATAGAGTAATATTGCTAAAAACACCTATTTATTTCATGCAGGTATACTCGCATTTATCTCAGAGTAACAAAAGCTCACAGACACCACACTGTGGTACACCAGCGGGTGTGATGATATCATATGCCGATAGGCCCTCCCTACGTGTTTTCTCTATGCAAGGGACATCCTGAGGACATCCTGTGTTGTCAACATGCAGGGGAGTTCAGCCACAGCTCTCTGACACAAGGTACTCTCAAGAGGTCTGAGCCCCCTGTGTATCAGACCGCTGTAGAGCTGGCCCACTGTTTGTGTGTAAAATGAGAGCGATGGTCCAACTTTCCTACATGCTGTCAGAATATAAACAATTGCTGCAGCATTCAGAAATTAAGAAAAAGTAAAAGTGCCCTATTTATATTACTGTACATGCAACCTGAGGCTTTAACTAGCGCTAATGTTTATGCATATCTCTGCAGTGTTGTAAACTCTGAACATTTTTTAGCGAAGACCCTGACATATACTTTTGTGGCTATATTATACATAAATGAGCCAGAAAATTAAGCTTCTTGTACTTGGCTAGTGTCCAAATGGAAAACTTGTGTTCTTGTTGAACAATGCAGTGGGAGTGCAACTGCAAATAAACCATTCTTGTTTCAGAAAGATCTGCAATCACTTCTTCTTTGCTCCTGTGCCACTTGTGCGATGTGCTGACTCGCCTCGCTAACAATACTGTGCAGGAGGTGATACCATTCTGGGAACTGTACTGCTTATTTCCATCATTCTGGATTTTAGGAATGAGAAGGCTGTATAATCCAAAGGATGAAGCTGTGACGTAAATACCATCTCTGGCCAACATGTTCAAACACTGGTGCCTTGGTTGTTGTAGTTCCATCTCACAGAGGATAAAGCATTATTTTCATGAAAATGGCTTTGAGCTCAAGATGCTGTTATCATTTGCAGGGCCTCTGGTAAGTCATCCCCATATGATTGACTTATTTACGTATATGTTATTACAGTGATTTATATTATTTTTATAATAACCTATTATATTTCCTTTGACTTTTAAGTTGTCCTGCCCATCAGTTTCACCACATTTTGGTAATATCAGATAGAATGAATATAGGATACACGCACCTTATTTTTTTTAATGTGTCCTTTACTTGTTTAAACAAAAAAAAAATAATGCTAAACTTTCTTACAACATCTTATTGGCCTTGACTCTTATAGTAAAACATTTTTACACCATTCTCTTTTGAGCTCAATGAAAATCCATAGGTCCGAGAGTTACACAGCCCTGCCAGACAGCACTGCCAGCCTTGTGACCTGACTGTTCTCTACTGCAGATAAGCAAATATCCTAGTTAAAAAAGTCCTAGTTACCCTTTTGCCCCCAACCTTTGGTTAGACAGTAAAACACAATAGGAAAAGCATGGAAGAGCACAACTCTCCTTATTGCCATGTTTGGATCTAGAATCATTCAGGTAATGCTGTGTGAACAAATCGAGGTCAAGATGTCACATGTAATGCATAAATACTTAGAATATGCCACCATGGGCTACGTGTTTTTTTCCTCCCAAGCTTTGAGTGGTTTCTTAATTTGTAATCTAGAAGTCACTCACAGAATCTTAACCACTCCTATATCTCTCACAGTGTTAATGAATGTGTTTACTTGATCCCTTAAAATATCACAGTTTGGTCATTAGTTGTGTAGTGACAACACAAATTCTCTATTTGGAAGCAACTGTTTTATCTTTAGTATCCTTGTTCATCCAAATTTAGTGAAAACTGTACTCATTTAATTATATTGCAAGTGCAACTGTTTTGTAAAAGAAAATACAGGATTAAAGAAAGGTTTGACCTTTAGAAATATCAGACAACGTTGGGCAGGCAGTTGGTAGAGTGCATGCAGACATCTCTATCACTGTCCTGATCTCAGGGAAAACAAGTAGTCTGTTAAATTTTTTTAAAATTATTATTATTTTTATTGCAGGTTTTGAAGTTAACAGTACATAACAGAGCCTATTGGGCATACCCAGGCTCCATTGCACAGCAAAAAAAAGAACAGAAACAAAAGCACAATAAAAACAACCTAGCTAAAATCAAGGCACTTTAAACTATTGAAAAGTTGGTACGCTCTAACCACCCGAGCAGGCTGAAACATTCAAATTTTTATTGGCCACTCTCTCTCCCAAACATCCTACAGAGCTAACTCTGGGATTTATGAAAATACGCACTCTCCCATATCATGTGTCAGGAAAGACTCCCTCTAATGAAATATAATTGTAGTGTTGTACAACAAAATATACCGTTAATTACCTATCCAACTGTCAACTAGTCATCCGAAGAATCAACAGAAGTATAGGCGTATTCCACCAAAATGTTCCATACTTTATGAAATTTCTTGACACAACCTCTAGACAGGTGGTTTTGTATAATGGCAGGGTTGAATTGACCAAACGTTTCCATAAGCTGAGGTGTTTATGGAGGCCCAGGATGCTTCGGTAGCGGCCTTAAGCTCATCCAGAGTGTTGGGTCTTGCGTCTCTCAACTTTCTCTTCCAAATATCCCACAAATTCTCTATGGGGTTCAGGTCAGGAGAGTTGGCAGGCCAATTGAGCACAGTAATACCATGGTCCGTAAACCATTTACCAGTGGTTTTGGCACTGTGAGCAGGTGCCAGGTCGTGCTGAAAAATGAAATCTTCATCTCCATAAAGCTTTTCAGCAGATGGAAGCATGTAGTGCTCCAAAATCTCCTGATAGCTAGCTGCATTCACCCTGCCCTTGATAAAACACAGTGGACCAACACCAGCAGCTGACATGGCACCCCAGACCATCACTGACTGTGGGTACTTGACACTGGACTTCAGGCATTTTGGCATTTCTCTCTTCCTAGTCTTCCTCCAGACTCTGGCACCTTGATTACTGAATGACATGCAAAATTTGCTTTCATCCGAAAAAAGTACTTTGGACCACTGAGCAACAGTCCAGTGTTCCTTCTCTGTAGCCCAGGTCAGGCGCTTCTGCCGCTGTTTCTGGTTCAAAAGTGGCTTGACCTGGGGAATGCGGCACCTGTAGCCCATTTCCTGTACACGGTGGCTCTGGATGTTTCTACTCCAGACTCAGTCCACTGCTTCCGCAGGTCCCCCAAGGTCTGGAATAGGTCCTTCTTCACAATCTTACTCAGGGTCCGGTCACCTCTTCTCGTTGTGCAGCGTTTTCTGCCACACTTTTTCCTTCCCACAGACTTACCACTGAGGTGCCTTGATACAGCACTCTGGGAACAGCCTATTCGTTCAGAAATTTCTTTCTGTGTCTTACCCTCTTGCTTGAGGGTGTCAATGATGGCCTTCTGGACAGCAGTCAGGTCAGCAGTCTTACCCATGATTGCGGTTTGGAGTAATGAACCAGGCTGGGAGTTTTTAATAGCCTCAGGAATCTTTTGCAGGTGTTTAGAGTTAATTCGTTGATTCAGATGATTAGGTTAAGAGCTCGTTTAGAGAACCTTTTCATGATATGCTAATTTTTTGAGATAGGAATTTGGGGTTTTCATGAGCTGTATGCCAAAATCATCAATATTAAAACAATAAAAGGCTTGAACTACTTTAGTTGTGTGTAATGAATCTAAAATATATGAAAGTCTAATGTTTATCGGTACATTACAGAAAATAATGAACTTTATCACAATATGCTAATTTTTTGAGAACGACCTGTAATGTGGTAACCTCATTCCAAAATGTCTCGACCAGGGAACAGCTCCATAGTCCGTTTTTAATAAAAATAAAAATAAATGTCTATTGATGGCTTGAAACTGATACGGGAGATGGTAAAAAGGGTACAACTGAAAGATATGAATAACTTTTGGATGAACTACAGTATATAGACAGTAAATATAAAAAAGCCCAGTTGTTTTATGCATAGTGCAAACCTGAGAAATTAAGAATATACAGTAAATTCCTATTAGAAGGTCCTATATGTAATGTAATTTTAATCATGATGTTGCTATTTATTTTAAAGGCCATGATGAATGTTTTGGATTTTGTACCAATCATCATAACTGCCATGTTTGTTGGACATATTGGAAAATTACAGCTGGATGCAATTATGCTAGCAGTAGCGGTAAGTTCAACTTGCTATCTATGCCTTTCTCTTTAGCAAGAAGATTGGCAACTAAATTGGCTTTTAAATCTGTGTTTTAGCATTTTTCAAATAATTTTATGCAGTATATGAAAATTCTTTAGCCCAGGTTCACTCTGGGCTGCAGAAATTAAGCTGTGCAAGTTCAGCTGAACTCGCACAATTTCACTCCCGCTATCAGTCCCGATTTTTGGTTGTGATTAGAGGTTTCTGCACAGATTTCAATGTAAATCGCGTGTCGAAATCGCAAAAAGTAGTACAGAAACTACTTTTTAAAATCGATGCAGTGCCGCAGATGCACTGATTTAGAACGGTGTCATTGCCGGCAATTGCCGCCAATTTGACATGTCAAAACGCAAAAGTGTGAACCAGGGCTTAAGCAAGGAATTATTAAATTGATTTATAGAAACTAATCCCTATTATACAAAACTTCTTCTCATCCCCATTAGTATACCTCAGTGTTTGGATTTGCGGTTGGACTTGGTTTAAATGCAGCCTGCGATACACTCCTTTCCCAGGTAAATGAAAATATATTGTAACTTGTGAAGATGAGTGACTAACAATTCAAAGCAATTTTGTGGAGAAAAAAAAGGCTTACCTGCAAAAAATAATAATAGTAATAATTACCTGTCCCATTACTGGCACTATCTGCACTGTAAATTGCAGTGAATTTAATCTGTGCTCCACTCAAAATGCAAAATGTTTTTATTTATTTTTCAAGGAAAGGATTAAAAACGTTTTCATGTTTTAATGCCTCTGTATCTGTAATGGAATAATTTACCCTCACTTTTTGTCAGGATTGTAGGGTATCATAAGGACAAGAATTTATGGCATATCTGATAGTGACAGCTAGCAACAAAAGCACATTTATATAATAGGGGGGAGAAAGGTTAGAGCTTTTTTCAGGTTTTTATTGCTCTTTGTTTCTTTCCTTCTTAGTGACACCAGCACTATATTATTTTGTTATTTCTTCAATAAAGATACAGACACCAACAATGTAAAGCCATACTCCAGTTTGTTATTTCTTTAAATAGTTTTAAAACTAGAACTAAGCTGGCCCAAACAAACCACTACCTTTAGTAAGTGTTGCGTTCCTCTTCAGTGCTGTATAAACAGTATGTAGTATCAGCTATATACCGTATAGAGTGCTGTGTTCCTGCAGCAGTGCAGAGACTTCCCATCCCATTCCCTGAACACAATATTAAGTCGGGCTGAGCACTGTGCAGCCATTTACAAGAAGCCTTGTAATTTATCAATGAAGGAAGACTTCCTCTGATTGGCTGAGGTGAAGAGGTGTGCAGATGACACCACGATCTCCACCTCAACCAATTAGAGTTTAATTGCATTCACTGAAAAAATACAAGAATCTCTGTGAATGGCTGAGCAGTGCTTAGCCTGAATTGATTTTACTCCAGCAGCAGATGGGAAGTTCCTGTTTTGCTGCCATCTTGTGGATGTGGAAGAGGTTTTGGTTAGTTGACCGGAGGGCTCGACTAGGGATGTAGTGTTTTATTTCCTTGCAATAAGGAGCATTTCCTTGTGTGCATTTGTGAGTTGCAGATGAGCTTCACTTAAACTCACTTACACTTATACTCACAGTATACTAATTTATGATCACTTTTACACTCCCTTACCTGCACACTGATTGGAACCTTTAGGCTTAATTTCCATGGACGTTTTTACAGCCACTTTTTTTTTTTAGCCTTTTTTACAGCTTAAAAACGCCTGTCCATGTTTTTTTTTTTTTTGAGCTGGAGCTCAAAAACGCAGCGGTAGAGTTTGTTAGCGGTTTTGCGTGTTTTTGAGTGTTTATGCTAGTTTTTTTTAGCATTTTTTAATGTCTGGCGTTTTTACAGCTCTAACGCTGGAGCTTCAGAACGCACTGGTCCTGTTTTTTTTTGCAGCCTAAAAACGGCTCAGCCATCTACAGTTTAAAAAGGTCATGGTGGGCATGATGCCATAGACTAACACGGAGAGCCGTCTTTAAGCTGCAAAAAACGCTCAGAAAAGTGTCTGTAAAAACGTCCATGGAAATGAAGTCTTATAGAAAAAAGTCTGCCCCGTCAGAGAAATGTTTTTTTTCTCTTGTCGTCCATGGACGGACACAGCTCTTTAAATCTTGACAAGTGGGTTATGTTCCCTGTTTACAGGAGAGGACTAGGCAGAAACATGTTAGATAATTAAATAAATGTTACATTAACAGAGTTGAACAGCCCCGCCCAGGGCGCGGTCCCTCCAGACATAACCCTCCATACTGCAGCATGCAGCCTCGGTTTCGTTCTGCCTAGCAAAGGAGATGGACGTATGGCTCCCTTTGGGCCCAGCGCCCTGAGGAGAATTTTTTTTTTTTACCTTTTCTTAAAGAATCTTCTTTCAACTGAGAGACAGGCTAGATATATAGGTCCTTGTAGTCTACTCAGTCCTACCAGCGAGCGTGGGAACATCTTTGCAAAAAGGCTGGGTCTGCCATGCTATACCCTATGGCTCCTGGGGTGGCAGGTGAGCTTTGCTCCGAGGTCCACATATGTGTTGTCTCACTCACAGTGGACCGGGCCGACAGCTACCTCCATTGCGGTTGTAGGTCTGTCAGGAATGCGTCGGCGAGTCCTCGCTCGGACGGGTAAGTTCCCTCCCGCTTCGGTGGGTTGGTACGACTGGGCATTCCTGGGGTTCAGGCGTCTTTTTCTCCTCCCTTCCCTGCTCCTTTCCCTCTGCTGCTTTGCTAAAGTCGCTGTCGGGGGGGCTTTCCTGAGGGGGCTGTGTTATCTGGTGTTTTTATTGGGTACTTTTCTGTGAGGGATTTTCACTGTAAAAGCCCTAGGAGGCTTTTCCTGTTTAAATGCAGCGTTTTGCCGCCATTTGGCCGGCACTGGCGCCATTTTTTGGGAGCGTTTCAATTACATTGAAAACTCCAATTGGCAGCCATTTTGTCGTAGCCACACTATTGCACAGCTTACATTGTGGTCGGCCATTTTCCTGTGGCCGCATTCTGAACGCTCAGCGCCCATCTTTGTGCAGTCCTGACCCCTAGTGCTGTATCCTACGGTCCACACGGGTCCCTTCAGATGCCGCACAGTCCTTCAGGGTTCTTTTCCTTTCCACGCGCCGTGTGCTGAGAGCGGTCGGCAGCGCTGGGCAGTCTCCTCCTGAGGTGAGTCCCCTGGGTACCCCTGGTCAGAGCAGCAAGTGGGTGAGAGGCCCTGAATAGGGCCCTAGGAGCTTCAGTTTATTGTAAGGACAGGTGGAGGCTGCATGCTGATGCACCTACATGTCATACATACACACTATGTAAATGTTTTATTATTTGCAGTCAGTATCTGGGTCCTTCCCCAACATGCTGGTGGTAGCAGCAGGTATTGGCACCTGGGATTCCCACAGAAGCTTTATTGTTAGCCTTGGACACTTTTGTGCCAGGGTGGGGGCGGACTGCGGATGGGCGGTGGTTTAAAGAGTGCCCCTCCCCCCGTTATTCCCTGAATGCTCTGTTATGGAGCCGCGGACCAGGTACCTGGGTCGGTGCAGGATAAGGCATTTATGGGTGCGCTTCTCACTGCTGTAAGGGACTCTCTTAGCTGGATAGTGCAGCTGGGTTTCCGCCGAGGGCTCGGTCTTTTTTGGATCACACATATCAGACCGCTCTGTGTAGGTTTTTTCCTTCTGTGCCCTTTTTTGTTAATTTCTTAGATGCGGAATGAGAAAAGTCGCTGAGGGCTTTTGTAGTCCCTCACCGCCGGGCGGTTCAGTGCCCCTTTGAGGAGAGCCCTTTTAAGAGGTGGGCTTCTTCTCCGGTGTATAGGTGACCATTTTCCCAATCCGAGAGGCCCCGCTTGTATGGATCTGACTGACAAAAGATCCGAAGTACTGACCCTTTCCATGTTTAACATGCTAGGGTCTGTCTTGCGGCCTATTGTGGCAACTACTCTGGGGTCTCAATCACTCGCGGAGTGAGCATTTTGCACCAGACAGTGGAGGAGCAACGACTCTCTCCCGAAGTTATTAGGCTAGCGGATCAGCTGGTCCAGGGCCTCATATAGGTCTGTGATGCTTCATTGAATGCTATGCCCTTGTTATCCAGGGCTTCTGTTTCAGAATGGTTTTATGCACACGGTGGTGTAGTGGTAAATTCCATTACTTGGCAGCAAGAGAGTCATTGGTTCGAATCCGGACACTGACACCAATCTGCCTGGGGGACTTGCAGGTTCACAATTCAGTGAAACCTCCCTGCTCTCCGACCAGTGCGTCTGCGAGGTGGTTTCTTCGGAGTACTAGATAGGGTTTCCTCTTATCCACAGAACAAAGTTCTTTGCTCGTGTCTTCCTCTCCCAGCCCATCGGTCTGCCTTGGGCAGTGTGGGACTTGCTAATCTGCGGGGTAATTTTACCTTTCCTGCAGGACGAGAGGTTTGGGGTTTTCTATGGGCCTCAGGCCCTGAATACCTTTGTAAACATCGGGTAGTTCCGCATGAAATCCATTAGTTCCGTGGTAGCTGTGCTCCATACGGGGGACGTCCTCGGACATCAGGGACACATACATGCATGTCCCGTTTTGCACGTGTCAGTGTTTTTTCTGTGCTTCGTGATGAGAGAGGGTCTCTGTCTGCCTGTGGCCCTCCCTTTTGATCTGGCGTCAGCACCATGGGTTTTCAGCTAGGAGCTCGCACTAATCTTAACTTTGTTGGGACAGCTTTGCCTCGTTGGCTACTTGGACGACTTTCTTCTGAGAGCAGCTTCTGTCTCAGACCTAGTGGATGTGTTATTCCCATTCAGACCCTCCAAAGATTCAGGTGGGTGTTAAACATTTAGGCCAGAGGGTGTAGCTCAGCAGGCAGCAAGCCCGCCTTCCATGTGTGCGACCCAGGGTTCAAATCCTGGGCATGCTAGGTTCTGACTCAGCATTGGAGTATCTAGGGTTGAAATGGACTCCTCGGTGGTGAAGGTCCTTTTTCTCCTGGAGAAATTGCAGACTCTTCAGTCTGCAGTGAAGGTATTGGCATCACACAATCTGTCTTCTCTCCTGGCACCTGCTGGTCCGGGGCCTGTGGGTAGCCTCCTTTAAGGCGGTACTGTATGCCCAGTTCCACACTGAGGTTTTCCAGGGGAAATACTGTCCAGGTAGTAAAAATCTTTTGTCTCTGAAATCATCAGATTCCGGTGCGCCACCTAGTCGGTCTCTCTGAGTTGGTGACAGAGATCCCCATATCTTCGGTGTGGGAAGTTGTTTCTTCCTTCCAGTGGTCGGTGTTTACGATGAATTCCAGCCTGTCAAGAAAGGCATTTCAGCAGATTGCCCATCAGCAACAGTGCCAGTAGAATTAGCACTTGGCGCCAAAACAGCCTATTTAAGGAAGCCAAGTTCCCCACTATCTTGCTGTCCAGTCTACAGCATGTTCCTGAAAATTTCCTGTTACCAGTGTACTCTGATTACCTCTGGTTACCTCATCAGGCTTTCTCTGACTTCTCCTGCTCACTGCCTGCCCCTGATACCGGCTATTACTGACCATCGCTCCTGCTCCCCCTCTGACTCTGATCACTGGCCGCCTGATGAACTGACCCGGCCTGGACTTTGACTTCCCTTTTGGATTATGCCTTGGTACCTGATCTGCGTGCCTGTGTTTAACCCGATCTGCTTCACCCTGCCTGTCTCCTGCTTCACAAGTGCAGTACCACTGTCTTCAGTTCCTGGCTTGTTGCCTGTACCCTGCTTGGACCTCGGTGCACTTTCCAGTAGCCGCATCCAGCCCTCTACTCCAGCATTCCAGCCAGGCGCTTGTGTCCCTTTGCACTCTTGACCCCTGTCTACTCTACCAGGGGCTCTTGAGTCAACGGCTTATGAGAGGCCGCTCCCTGCACGTTGGGCTCTACTACCAGGTACATGACACAGCCTCACGGGTTGTTCACAGGGGCACCTAGGGGGTCCAGTTGGCCCTGAGTCGCTGGACTTGCGTGGATCTACGGTCACACCTCCCTGAATGTGCCCGCTCTCATCTGGTCTCAGTAGCTACCCAGGGTTGGGCCTGGGTGGGAGACCGCCTGGAAATTCCAGATACTGTGGACCCTGTCTACCGTTCATTGTCCTACTATTTTAAGCGATCAGGCTATACTTTTACTCGTGGTCGAGGGGGTTGCAAGGTCGTCCGATCTGGTTTCAGCCGGACAACGCCACGCCCGTGGCTTTGGTCTACCATTAGGTATAACGGTAGGCGGACAACTGGAGTCACCAGATGCTGGACCAGGGCGACTGGTCTTTGTGCTTGGGGTGTTTAGGCTCCCTTGCAGAAGGTGAGCCTCACAGGGCATGGATCTCCTGGTCGCTTGTCTCCACCGCAAGGGTGTCGAAGTTAGTGGCCAGGTCTAGTGATCTGATACAGACGTGTCAGTCGCGCTGGTGGCCCTGTGGGGTCTGTATCAGCGACTTTTTGCCGTTCCTCCATTGTAGTTGCTTCCTCGGCTGCTCCACAGAGTGGATGCTGAGGAGACCCCGATGATTCTAATCGGTCCAGATTGGCCTCGGCGTCCTTGGTATGCCGATATGGGGCACCTGGTAGTGGAGATACCCTGGCGGTTGCCAGAGCGAGATGTCCCTCTGTCTCGAGGTCCTGTCGTCTTCCTCCTGTTGTACAGTCACTGACTTGCTCAACATGGCTATTGGAAGCCAGACTTTAAAAGACCGGGTCTGTCCGACTCGGTCATCTCAACAATGCTGAGGGCACTGTAGTCTTCTTCCGGAGGATCTACCGTTGCACCTGGCAGGCCTACATCTCTTGGTGCGAAGAGATGGAGTGACGTCCACGGACGTACTCGGTGTCCAGGGTCCTGCTGTTTTTACAGCTTGGAGTGGATCTAAAAATTGCTTAAAGCACCGTTTTGGGGGCAGATTTAAGCCTTGGCTGTGTTCTTTCAGTGGCCCATTCCCTGGTGGGTCCCTTTTTTTTATGCAGGGGGTTTGTCATACTTTTGGCCTCTTGGCCCATCTCTTCCCCCATGAGCTTTTTCCAGAATTTACATAGTTGCTGTGAGTGCATCTTCTGATGCTTCTTTCGGCCGATACTTTGATGCAGATGGCTGTTTAAAGTTGCACCTCCTCCGTTGAGGAGCTCTGCTTGTTTTGGGGTGAAGTTAAAATTGGTTTTACTGATATATTTCCCACCCCTCGTTTTTGACACTGCTAGGGGACGTCCCACTTGTCAAGATTAAAGGAGCTGTGTCCGTCCATGGACGATAAGAGAAAATAGGATTTTTTGTACTCACGTAGAATCTTTTTCTCTGAGTCCATGGACAGACACAGCACCCACCCCACCTTTTTAGGTTTGTACTGCTTGTTACAAACTGAGGCTGCATGCTGCAGTGAGGAGGGTTATGTCTGGAGGGACCGCCCCCTGGGCGGGGCTGTTCAACTCAGATAATTAAATACATGTTACAGGGAACATAACCCAATTGTCAAGATTTAAGGAGCTGTGTCCGTCCATGGACTCAGAGAAAAGGATTTTTACGATGAGTACAAAAAATCCTATTTTCTCACTTCGTCTTTCAGGACAGCACTTGGAGAAAGAGCGCAGCTCCACCCACTTCCCAGGAAACACTGCAGTCACTGCTATAACTTCCGCCCACCTCCACCATGGCCTCAGTTGTAGTGTTTCCTCCGGCCATGGTGGAAGCGCTGCAGGGAACCAGGAGGATGCTGGACTCTCTCCAGGGGGAGACGGATTAAAGGCATACCTGCGATCGGTTGTTTTTCTTTAGGAGGCAGACCCAACCTCCCCCCTGACGCGTGGGGGACGTTTCGGTGCTCCCCTCTTCTCGAGCCCGGCGAGGGTAAAGGCTGCCGGGGGTTCTGCGCCAATAGACTGGGCATTGCAGGCCATGTTGGGGGCGGTTAGATGCCGGTCTCCTGGGGTCTGCGATGTCCCGGTACGGAGGGCGGGCGACGTCATTTCCGGTGGAGGCGGGACTTCCGGCGGTGCGTGGCGGCTTCCGGTTCCGGCCGCTGGAACGCAGAAGGGAGGAGCAGCCTCGGCGGTGCAATTTCCGGTTCCCACAGCGGTGGGGTTAACCGGGATTTTTCAAAGGAGGCGCACAAACGATCGCCGCGTTCTGGGAGAATGGAGCCAGAAGACGCAGCGGAGGTGGCGGGAGCAGGAGCCACATGCACCAGCCCGGCCCAGGTAGGAAAACAGCGGTTTAAGTCTACCTGGTTCCTTGTTATGTCCCTCCTACTGCCCCCTTGGGGAGAGGAGCCTGCCTCACTCACCCTAGTCACGTCCCTGGGAGAGTGTTGTTTATTTGGTACAGCGGTGATGGGACCTGGTGTGTTTTTTGTTCATTGGCTGTTTTGTGGTGGTGGTGGTTTGGGTCTGAGGCACAAAAAGTTAAACATGGGGTTGTTGTCTTTTGTGTTTTTCAGAAAGCTAAAGAGAAGCTAAAAATTGCGGTGCCCCCTCCTAAGAAACGGTGTGCTACCTGCAAAACAACCCTTAAAGGGTCTTGGACTAAACCGTTATGCAAGGCATGCATCACGGACATAGTCAAAGGGGAAGCCTCCCCTAGTGCAGCCTCCAAACAACCCAAAGAGATGCTCTCTTCCTTTAGGAAAGAGCTAGAAGAGACCTTTCAGTCGTTTCGCTCCTACTTGGACAGAGGGGCGGCGTCAGGGTCAGCAGCTAAGGCCTCCACTAGTGCACCCTTGGATTATAGAGGGGCAGGTAGTGAGTCCGAGGAGGAAGAGCCTAGCAGCCTAGTCTCAGGGTCAGAGGCGGAAGAAGAAGATACAGGAGAATCTTCCTCTTCACGTTACAAGTTGTCCTTAGAAGAGGTGGATGACTTACTGAAAACTATTCATTCCACTTTAAACATTAAGGTGGATAAGACGCATTTGTCTCTGCATGACAAGATGTACCAGGGTTTAGACGAAGTCAAGCATCGAACCTTTCCAGTACATAGAGTATTGTCAGATGCGGTCAAAAGGGAGTGAAAAGACCCAGAGAGGGCTCCTTTCTTTTCCCGATCACTTAAGAGGCGATTTCCTTTTGATGAGGATCCAGCGCAGGTATGGAATAAGAAACCTAAGCTGGATGCTGCGTTCTCAAAGGTATCCCGAAATACAGACTTAGCTTTTGAGGATACGGGCACCTTAAAAGATCCCCTAGATAAAAGAGCAGAGGCGCTCTTGAAGAAGGCTTGGGATGCCTCTCTGGCCAACCTCAAACCAGCTATGGCATCCACAGTAGTGGCCAGGAACCTTGAGCATTGGTTGGAACAGCTGAAGGGTCACATTGAGTCTGGGACCTCACGCAGAGAGTTGCTAGAGTCCTTCCCGATTCTTCTGAAGGCAGTAGGCTATATGGCGGATGCCTCAGCCGAGTCAGTGAGAATATCAGCCGTTCCTCGGCCCTAGTGAATTCGGCCAGGAGGGCTCTCTGGGTCAAAACCTGGACTGGGGACACGGCTTCGAAGGCTAAGTTATGCGGTCTGCCCTTCGATGGAGATTTGGTATTTGGCGCCGGTCTGGACACTGTTCTGGATAGGACGGCGGATAGGAAAAAAGCTTTTCCCTTAAAGGTAGTACCGCGGACCAGGAAAAATTTTCGTCCTTTTTTCCAGCCCCAAGATCCTAAAGAGATACAAAAAGGTCAGGGTGGAAGGTCCTGGCGGCCTCAGAGGGGTAGAGGGAGACCCGGGGTGTTGTTTCGCTCCCCTAGCCAGCCCGCTAAACCCCAGTGACGGTCGCCTGGCTGTGGGAGGACGTCTTCAGTCGTTCCTTCCACAGTGGGCAGAGACGACTTCCAGTGCATACATCCTCAAGGTTATTGCAGAGGGCTACGCGCTGGAGTTCTCAGAGAAACCACCGTCGCGTTTCTAAGCGACTCAGCTGCCCAGGGATCAGGAGAAATCCCGGGCAATGTTGTTGCTGTTAGAGGAATTTCTCCAGCAAAGGGTGATCACCCCGGTACCCCAACAAGAACAGGGGGCGGGTTGCTACTCCCATGTGTTTCTAGTAAAAAAGCCGGCAGGAAAATTTCGTTTGATTCTGAACTTAAAATTCCTGAATCGGTCAATCAAGTACAAGAGGTTCCGGATGGATACCATCTACTCGGTCAGAAGGCTCCTTCCTGCAGGTTGCTTTCTGGCTTCGATAGATCTAAGGGATGCTTATCTTCACATCCCGATAAGAGCCTCTTCTCAGCGTTTCCTGCGTCTAGCGATCAGGACAGGAAGCGAGATCAAACACTTTCAGTTCAGGGCCCTGCCGTTCGGTCTCTCCTCCTCTCCGAGGATCTTTTCGAAGGTGCTGGCAGAGGCCTTGGCACCTCTGAGGCTAGAAGGAGTTTCGGTAATTCCATACTTGGACGACCTCCTGTTGTTCGCCAAGAAGGAAGATCAGCTTCTCAAAGACCTATGGAGGACCCAGGCCCATTTGGAGGGTCTAGGTTGGATTATGAACAGAGAGAAGTCAAATCTAGTTCCCTCTCAGGTCATAGTCTTTTTGGGGTACACCATAGATTCCATCCAGGAGAGGTTATTTCTACCAGAGGAGAAAATAATCAAGGTTCAGGCAGCAGTGAAGGCAGTGCAGACGAATCTGTCAGTGTCAGTTCGTGCAGCTATGTCCACCCTGGGACTTCTCACATCCTCCATTCCGGCGGTTCAGTGGGCCCGCCTGCATTCAAGGAGTCTCCAGCAGGCGATTCTACAGAATTGGACACATGGAGAAACCTTAGAGAAGGAGATCAGGGTTCCAACCTCAGTAAAAAGGAAACTTTGGTGGTGGAGGGCTCACGCAAATTTGAGTCAGGGTCTAGTGTGGTCCTTCCCCGCTACAATGATCCTAACTACGGATGCCAGCTCCTGGGGATGGGGTGCTCACCTCAGGGGTCAGTTGGCTCAGGGGTCCTGGTCCAGGGAAGAGGCCAAGAGATCCTCCAATTGGATGGAAATCAAAGCCGTTTGCCTAGGGCTTTGGGCCTTCCAGGAGACGATACAGGGTCAGCATGTCCAGATACTGTCGGACAATGCTACAGCGGTAGCTTACGTCTCAAGGCAGGGGGGCACGAGGAGCAGGGTTCTCCTGAACCTGGCCCTACACATGCTTTACTGGGCAGAGACAAACCTGGCATCTCTGTCTGCAGTACACCTAAAGGGCAGTTTAAACCACCTGGCAGACTTCCTAAGCAGGAGGAGGGTTCTGGAGTCCGAGTGGAGTCTAAATTCAGAGGTGTTCCAGAAAATAGCAGACAGGTGGGGAACCCCTCAGATAGACCTGTTTGCGTCCCAAGCCAACGCCAAGGTTCCGGTTTTCTTTTCCCTCAACAGACTGGATCAAGCGGAGGGTCTAGATGCGTTAGTTCAGCATTGGCCCTTCCGTTTGTGTTATGCTTTCCCCCCAGTACAAATGATTCCATTAGTTCTGCGGAAACTTCAGGTAGAAAAGACGACTCTTATCCTGATAGCCCCATACTGGCCCAAAAGGCCTTGGTTTTCAACTCTGCTGAAGCTGGCAATAGAACCCCATCAGCTACTTTCAGCCAGAAAGGACTTATTATACCAGGGTCCCCTGCTCCACCCCAACGTGGATCGGCTCAACCTGGCAGCCTGGTTACTGAAGAGTTAATCCTGAGTAGGAAGGGTTTATCTAAACGGTTAGTGGATACGCTACTTAGTAGCAGAAAGGAAGTTACCAGGTTGCTGCGCTATCAGTATTTCTAGAGAGACGGTTATCTCTAGATCCCTATGTCATCAGATTTTTTAAGGCATTGGCCAGGGCTAGGCCTTCCCCCTTTAAGTTTTTTCCCAAGTGGGACTTATCGGTGGTTTTGGGGGGTCTGACAAAAAGACCTTTCGAACCACTGTTAGAAGCATCTTTAAAATTTTGGACCCTGAAAGCGGTCCTTTTAGTAGCCGTCACCTCGGCTAGGAGAATTAGTGAGCTACAGGCTCTTTCTATTGTGGAACCCTTCTTGACCATCTTCCCAGATAGAGTCGTGTTGAGGACAGATCCTGGGTTCCTTCCTAAGGTGGTATCGGCCTTCCATAGGACACAAGAAATAGTGTTACCTACCTTTTGTCCGGCTCCTTCCGGTTCAAGGGAAGAAGAGTTTCATACCTTAGATGTCAGAAGGTGCATTATGCACTACCTGGAAGTCACCAGGGAAATTAGAAAATCCAATTCTCTGTTTGTGTTGTTCTCGGGTGCACGTAGGGGGTACGGTGCTTCCAAAAGTACACTAGCCAGATGGCTCCGTATGGCTATACACGAGGCCTATAAGGCTAGGGGTATAGAACCTCCCCCAGGGGTGGTGGCACATTCTACAAGGGCAGTGGCAACTTCCTGGGCAGAACGGGCTGGAGCTTCACCAGAGCTTATCTGCAAGGCAGCTACGTGGTCGAGTTTTTCCACTTTTACTCGCCACTACAGGATGGATCTGCTCTCAGCGGCGGAGCAGTCTTTTGGCAGGAAGGTCCTGCAAGCGGTGGTCCCACCCTAGAGTAAGTACTCGGTTATCATCTCCAAGTGCTGTCCTGAAAGACGAAGTGAGAAAACCTTAGTTACTTACCGGTAACGGTATTTCTATGAGTCTTTCAGGACAGCACCGATAACCCACCCTTCTCTCTTCTGGTGGATATATATGTGTGTATATATATATATTTATATGTGTATTGTACTAACATGTTTTGGTTGCTATGTTCTGCTTATCTCATTTCAGTATGGCCGGAGGTGCTCGTGTACAACTGAGGCCATGGTGGAGGTGGGCGGAAGTTATAGCAGTGACTGCAGTGTTTCCTGGGAAGTGGGTGGAGCTGCGCTCTCTCTCCAAGTGCTGTCCTGAAAGACTCATAGAAATACCGTTACCGGTAAGTAACTAAGGTTTTTTTTTATTTTACTGATAGCAGTTTCCTGTGGACTATGAATGAATAATTGCAAACTGAATAATACAGTTTACCAGGTCCTTGCCATCTCATCACTTTGCCTTTTATGAATCTTGGCAGGCCTGATAACAGGGCACTTTCACCTCCTCCCTGCCTAGGCCAGTTTTCAGCTTTCAGCGCTGTTGCACTATGAATGACAATTGTGTAGTCATGCAACGCTGTACCCAAATTAAACTTTTATCATTTTTTTTCAGACAGGTGGAGCTTTCTTTTGTTGGTATTTAGTCACCACTGCTTTTTTTTTTTTTTTGCCAAAAAAAAAACCTGAACATAAAAAAAAAAAAAAAAAAGGTTTGTAGAAAAGTTTGTAAATAAGTAATTTTTCTCCTTCACTGATGAGGCTACACTGATGGGCACTGATAGACAGCACTGACAGGGCAGCACTGAAGGCCAATGATAAGGAAGCACTAATATGCAGTACTGATGGTCACTCATAGGTGGCACTGATATGCAGCACTGATAAGCGGCACTGATGGGGGACACTGATGAGCAGGCACTAATGGGGCACTGTTTAGGCTTCACTAAAATTCAGCGCACTGATGATCAGTGCCCTGATTATCTCTGCAGGTCTCCCCTGTGAGAAAATGCCGCTGATCGGATCTCTTCTCCTCACACTCTGGCATTTCCTTCTATACATGTGATCAACTGTGATTGGACAAAGCTGATCACATGGGTATAGAGCCTTGTCATTGGCTCTTTACTGAGATTGGGGAATGCTCTGTGTCCCATGGCCACAGCGCACCGCGGATTTACTGCACAAACGTGGCGAGAGTGGGACTACATCATATGACATCATCCCAGAATAAGAGAGCCATTTGTCTATATGGCAGGCAGGTGGTGGTCAAAGTACAATACAGGTACAAGTAAAAGGATTATGTAATCCATATAGCGATTATAATAGTTGGTTACAAAAAGTAAAAAGCAAAACAGCTGACGCATTTCAGCAACAGCCTTATTCGTAGCATTTTGAATATAATAATGGAAATACAATTAAACTCATATAAGCTCCACCCCAAAATAAAATTGTGTGGTAAATTAAAGCAATTAACTGAGCAATTAAGAGGTTAATATCAAGGTGCCAAAATGCAGGAAAAGGATTAAGACAAAAAATATATAGAGCACCTTGAAAAAGTATTCATACCCATTTTCCACATTTTGTCATGTTACAACCAAAAACTTTTATGTATTTTATTGGGATTTTATGTGATAGACCAACACAAAGTGGAAGGAATAAGATAAATGGTTTTGAATAAATATGTGAAAAGTGTGGCGTGCATTTGTATTCAGCCCCCCTGAGTCAATACTTTTGTAGATCCACCTGTCGCAGGAATTTGAGATGCAAGTCTTTTTGGGTATGTCTTTACCAGCTTTGCACATCTAGAGGCTGACATTTTTTGCCCATTCTTCTTTGCAAAATAGCTCAAGCTTTGTCAGATTTGATGGAGAGCAATTTTAAAGTCTTGTCACAGATTCTCAATTGGATTTAGGTCTGGACTTTGACTGGGCCATTTTAACACATCAATATACTTTGATCTAAACCATTCCATTGTAGCTCTGGCTGTATGTGTAGGGTCATTGTCTTGCTGGAAGGTGATCCTCCACCCCAGTCTCTAATCTTTTGCAGACTTGAACAGGTTTTCTTCTAAGATTAAGTCGGTAAGGAGGCCTGTGTTTTTTCCTGGGCATTCTCCAGGTTTTGTTGTTTTCTTCTAAGATTGCCCTGTATTGATATCTTCCTATCAACTATGACCAGCTTCCCTATCCCTGCTAAAAAAAGAATCTCCACAACATGATGCTGCCACCACCATGTTTCATAGTGAGGGTGGTATGTTCAGGATGATGTGCAGTGTTAGTTTTCCGCCAAACAAAGCGTTTTGCTTTTAGATCAAAAAGTTAAATTTTGGTCTCGTCTGTCCAGAGCACCTTCTTCCACATGTTTGCTGTGTCCCCTACATAACTTCACGCAAACTGCAAACGGGACTTCTTATGGCTTTCTTTCAACAATGGTTTTCTTCTTGCCACTCTTCTATAAAGGCCAGATTTGTGGAGTGCACTACTAATAGTTGTCCTGTGGACAACTGGGGGGAAAACATGATTAGGTGGATGAGTGTGTACACGACCCCACGTGCCTCAGTAAAAGTAGATGGAGTGCTGTCACGCCCATTTAAGATCTCAAAGGGTATGAGACAGGGATGTCCTCTCTTGCCCTTGTTGTTTGCTCTCTCATTAGAGCCTTTATTAAATAGAATCCGTCAGAACCTGGACATTCAGGGAATACGAATGGGAGAGCAGATACACAAGGTGGCAGCATATGCGGATGACCTGTTCTTTTCCCTGACCAATCCACATATTTCACTCCCCAGCCTTGTAAGCGAAATTGAGTCATACGGAAGGATGTCTAACTTAAAAATTAACAGTATTAAATCCGAGGCAATGGAGGTGGCAGTTCCCGCTATTATGGGGGATACCATACGACGGAACTTCGGATTTAAATGGGGGAAGGCCCTGAAATATCTTGGTACACTTAAACCATCGAATATATAAAGAATATTTTTGGGCTGAATTTTCCATCTCTGTATGACTCAATACGAACACTCTTAGACAAATGACAACAGGGATTGCATTCCTGGTTTAGCCGGAGTACGGTAGTATAGTGAAGATGAGTGTTCTGCAAAAATATTGTATCTCTTTCAGGCTCTCCCAATTACTATTCCAGCATCCTATCTCCGTCAAGTAGGTAGTTTGTTCTTAAAATTTATATGAGCAGGGAAACAGCCTAGAATAAAGAGAGAGATGTTGAGAATGCCAAAGAAAGCAGGTGGGATGGCAGTACCAGATATAGTAAAATACTACTGAGCAACACATCTGACAAGGTTGGTGGACTTATGTAGACACGGGGAGATGAAACGTTGGGTAGACATGGAGCAACAGGTCAGCCCAATACCAGTATCTAGGGCACCGTGGTGTTATGCAGCGCTACCTATTCATCTTAAGAAACACCCTACAATAGGGCCCACGTTACAAATATCAGCAAAGATATGTAGGAATCAGGAATTTTCATCAAGCCACTCACCATTGTTACCCATACTAGGAAATCCAAATTTTATACCAGGTTTGGAAAAGGGTAAATTTGATAAACTTAGACAGATGGGTGTCTATGCAGTCGGGCTCCTGGCCGTCCATAGGCAAGCTGACAAAGGCAGGGGGTGTTTTTGAGCTCACACTCTGGCAGGCAATTCAGGTAAGCTACTTCTTGAGATCACTGGGGTCGGCGGGGGAATTTCAAAGGCATTTGACAGCGCTTGAACTATATTGTAGTGAGGAGGAACCACGAGTGGTATCCAAGATATATGGCCTGTTGAATGCACCCCCGGAAGATTATGTGATGTCAGGAATTAGCAAATGGGCAGGGGCATTGGGGAGGAATTTTACTTCAATCCAACGTAAACAGATTATCTGGTTGACATTTAACTCCTTGATCTGTACAAAAACTCAAGAAGCCAGTTATAAAATTCTTAAACAATGGTATTATACTCCAGTAAGGGTTAATAAATTTGCAAAAGAAAATTTGGATCGGTGCTGGAGATGCGAGAGGGAGCTGGGAACACTCTTGCATATATTTTGGTCCTGTGAAAAAATGAGACACTATTGGGATGAGGTGAGGAGAATATCCCAAAAACTTAAAGAACATGTGATACCAGATGACCCGCCTTTTTCTTGCTTCATTGTTTGCAGATTCCGGTTCGGAATTATAGGAAATCAGTGGTGTGTCATTTGATCAATGCAGCATAGGCGGGAGTCACCCAAAGATGGAGGGACTCTAGACCTCCCTCCATAGCAGGTTGGCTTAATAGGACTCAGGAGATAGAGGCAATGGAGGACTTAGTCCTCTCGGCCCAAAACAGGAGGAAACAATATAATGAAACTTGGACAGGATGGAAGGCATTTATTAATGCAGAGGAAGGAAAGAAAATGTTGGAAGAGAGATAAGAGGAAAAAGTAAACTGTTTTTAAATTCGATATCTGCATACGTGTACAAAGGGACTATATAAGATCATGAGCCTTACATCTCAGCGGGTGGTCCTTTTTTTTTTTTTCTTGGGGGGGGGGGGGTTAAAGAATGAAGGAGGGAGGGATATATAAAGTATAGATTAATGCTGGCCATACACTATACAAAAAATCGTCCGAAATTCGCTCATGGAGACACTTCGTTTGTTTTTCGTCTAGTTAATGGGGCCAAATCGTTAATCGTTTGTGACGTTTTTGTCAAAAAAAAAAAAAAAACGATCAGCTAGTTTGGAAATTTTTCAACGACCGAACGATAAATCGCAAGGTTAATGCGTTTTTTGTCCGAAAAAAAATGAATGCTTCCAACTGCGCATGTATGAAAACACTAACCCGGAAGGTAAATATTCGTATCAAAGAACGTTCACGTCAAAAGGTCATAATACACTTCACCAACTACCTGCAATCACTTCAAATGTGATAAACCTTTATGTTATGTAAAGAAATCACTATGTACTGTGACAGGAAGTCAGGTAAATCTGTGTGTGTTGTCCCCGACGGAAGATACTTTTCTGCCTTGTGTAGACAATACACCAATTACTATTGGGCGTCGGCTGTAGAAATGGCCAGAGAGGTTTGGGGAGTTAGAAGCCTTCAGCTGTTCAAAATGAAGCAGTTGAAGCCCCTTTAAATAAAGCCTAAGGATAACGGCTGATTGCTGCATCCTGGGGGCTTTGTGAGTGAAGGAGCAGTCACAAGCACTTCTGAAGAGGTGAGGTGCTGATGGATATTTCTGTGTGAGAAATATCAAAGAGACTTTTTTTGTTGTTTACTGCTGTAGGATCAGCAGTGTCTGCCCAGCAGTAGGCTGTGCCAGACTCCATAGGTAGGTTCCTGTGTTGGGAAGGTAGACGCCCCAAGTGGCAAGGGTTTATTTTATGTTTTGTTTTGTTTATGCTGTTTTGATGCTTGCACGTGTATCCCGCAAGATGGAAAAATAAACCATATCATTTGTTTTCAGTCATCCTCAAGTGCCGTTTTGTACAGTTCAGCGTGTAGTGAACCCATCCAGGGGGTTACACACACCCGCTACTGAGTTAATCCCTCACAGTACACAAAATATGCAATATTAAAATTTTATTGCAAAATGTATTATTTAGGAACAAAAATAAAGTAATCCTGTTCAATATCTCTTGTCCTTAATTTTCTTTTTTTTTTGTATACAAGACATAATATTAATAAACATTAATCCTGTTTTTTTTTTTTTTATACATTTCTTTATTACACAGGGGAGCAGTATTATTTTTAATTGCACAGGGAGCATAATTTGGTTTTACATAGAAGAGCATAATTTTATATATTACACAGGGGAGTAGTATTATTTTTTTGAATTACACAGGGGAGCAGTATTATTTTTAATTACACAGGGGAGCATCATTTATTTGCAAAGAGAAGCATAATTTTGTATATTACACAGGGGAACATAATTATTATTTATTACCAAGGAGAGCATCATTTTTTTGATTACAATATTTTTAAAATTAGCTCTATTGCTTTTGAAAGTGCAAGATTTTGGTATAAAAATATCTGTAGTTCTTGACCTGCAGAATAAACATGGTTGGAGCATCGATTTGAGGTTTGAGATGTCAGTCACCAATACTATAGTGTATGTCAACAGTTATAAAAGTGACTGTCCTATAGTGAAAGTGACTGTCAGCTCAAATCTCATTGACAGATTTGCTCTAACCATGTTTTTACATGCCAGGCTTGACTTTAAAAATGTGCAAAAGACTCACAAAACAAAGTTCTCGTTATCCAAAAGTAAAACATTTGAAATTTAGTGCAAACTTCAGCAAACAAATAACCCCCCTCCCCCCCAAAAAAAAACAAAACATGGATCAAAAAGACACCTCCTAAATGTTTGTTAGTGTGTCCATAACAACCATGAATTGCTTCTGGACAGAGGTTAGGCGATCTTTATTTTTTTCTAATTCTGAAGAGCTTTTTCCAACTCTGAGGAGAACTTCAACAGATTAGATACCAATCTTTGGCCAGTGACGGTATCTAATTCCTGTTCCACAGGCAGATGATGTGCTGTTGAAGATAGAAAAAATAAAGAAAGTCAGTGGAATGTGTTTCTAATTCAGTTCTAGTTACAATGTATGTATGCTGGCTAACCTGTGGTGCTTGTGATGCTTTCACTGGAATCCTGTGGCTGTTCATCTTCAACATCTATAACACTTGGGCCTGGTTCAGCATCATCCTCATCACTTCCTTTTTCAGTGACTGGAGATATGTCATCAACCACAATAATATTCACTTCTGTTGAAACAGTGCTGTTTTTAACAGCTTTTGAGGGTTTCCTGTGTTTAAAAGAAAACACATTAAAATGCCAAACATTAATAGGCATGCTAAAGAATTTTTTTTCCAAACATGAACACATTGCAGACAGACTACAGGGATTGCATAGCTAGTTAAGAGAACAAAAATTACAAAATAGTTTTAATTACCTTTTTTGATCAACTTGTGTATTTTACACAACTGTGCTTCCTCTCTATGTTTTAAGTCGGACCATTTCTTCCTCAGCTGGTCTTTTGATCTGTCCACACCATAATCTTCCCAAGCACATGGATAACCTTCTCCATGATGTCCTCTTTTCTTCTATTAGGCTGAGGGTAGTTTTTGTGTCTCCCATCATAATCATTTTTCTCCAATATCTTCACCATAGTTGTCATTTCTTCCAGGGACATAGGTGTTGCCTTTTTTTTAAATTTTCGAGTGTAATCCTTTTGGAAAGGGCATGCTCCTTCTCTTCAGACATCGTTCTGATGGGTAAGATGGTGCCGAAAGAAGAAGGGCGGAGCATGTAAACTCACATGATAAACTCCCACAGTGCAATGCGGTGCACTCTGACCCGACACACAGAATGTTGGCAAGATTATTCTTTGGAAAGAACCTCGCAAACGAACGATCACACGGACCAAAATCCTGAAAATTCCTTACTTTTGAAGGTAAAACAGACCTGTTATATATTATATGTCAGTGATAAGATAAGTGTAGAATGTTTATTAAACCATGCTGTATTGTTTTCTATTACAGAAGCAATGGTGGACAAATTTACATCCCCACATTTCCTCCCACAATTCATAGATATGTACAGGGAACTGTCTTGTCTTTGGAAAGTGCACTCCAAAGAGTACTCTGACAGGCAGAAGCGCAATGAAGCATATGGTAAATTGGCTGAACTGTGCACTGTGGTGTATTCAAAAGCAGATGTGGCCTATGTGAAACAAAAAATATCAAACTTGCGAACCATTTTTAAGAAGGAATTGAATAAAATCCAAGATTCCAAGAAATCTGGTGCTGGAGCAGACCAAGTTTACCACGCCTGTGGTATTTTGAGAGTTTGAGATTTCTGACGGAACATGAGGAACCCAGAGCCTCTGTATCTAGTCTGGACAGTAGTGTGAGTGCTACTAATTCTGGAGATGAGGAAGATGGGACAATTGAAGAACTTGATAACAGTCAGGTAATTTAATCACAATTTTTTTTATTATTCACATTGCTACAAACAAAACATTTATTCAATAATAATATCGAACACAATCACACCACAAAGGTTTTTTATGGACAAATGCTATTATCTCTCCTTTTATTAAAATAAACTTATTTACTGAAAAAGCAATATCACATTACAGCCACTGACATTATTTTTGAACATTTAGAGATTGTATTGCCAATCTACTGCACCAGGACCAAGAAAGTATTGCATATAATCCAGCCGATTCTGATGGGCTATTTGACTAGCGAGACGTGGGGGGGTGAAAGTCCTTCAGAATCTTTACGCCACTCACCAGGCATGACATCCCCTGACAGAGTATCTTCCCGGTCCATCATGGTTTGGGATATGTAGGTGGAGCTGGTACGTCTTGAAAAATGATGGAGCACACAGCAACAATGAACTATAAGGTCAATTTTTGGGGGGGTTACATTGATTGGCCTATGAAAGATCCGAAAGCGGTTGGCCATAATCCCAAAAGCATTTTCGACCACTCGTCTAGCACGAGATAAATTGAGATTTTCCTAGCTTGTGACGGAAAATATTAGTTATATGAAGACAGGAGGCGAGTATCTTATGCATTATCTTCCTTTAATAATGCCCACAGCAGAAATACAAACTTTCAGTGAATTTCAATAATAAAGAACTTTTCTAAAGACAAAACTACAAGTCCCAGCAGCCTTCAGTGTATGACTGCCAATCACGTGGCAGGACAGAGCGTATATAAGGTACTGCCTCTTTAACCTCCTCCTCTTTCTTGGAGCGAACTGCCTGGACTGGTAACCGGATCTTCAGATGTAACTCTTCTTCTGACCGTCAACGAATCGGACCCGGTAAGTCGAGCAGGTAACCTCCCAACGGGGAACATCCCAACGGGGAACAAAGGAGACCACTTCCGGAAAAGATTTCAGCCGTTGGCTCGCGCGTTGTGGTCATCAATAGCCTGGAACAAAATAAGATAAAAATCGTGACAGGGTTGGGTTGGGTGGGAAGATACTCGCCTCCTGTCTTCATATAACTAATATTTTCCGTCACAAGCTAGGAAAATCTCAATTTATATATCAGACAGAAGGCTCATATCTTATGCAAGTTCAAAGTCATACATGGATATACATACAATAATAAAACAATGACAAGTCTATCTAGTAACCGAATCACAGAACTGACATAGATACGTGTTCCTCCGGTCTAAAATAAAATTGGCGGAATGTGGTCTCGGAAGACCAGTCTGCCACCATCAAGAGATCCAAGAGCGAGCCTCCAGAAGTGATCACCTTGGTGGCCATAGCACCCCTGGAAGAATGGGCCCCGAACAGGGAAACGCCAATGCCTGCCATGTCCATGGTGGATCTCACCCAACGGGCCAACGTAGCTGAAGAAACCGGACGATGCGGATGAACATAGGAAATAAGGAGTTGGGAAGAGGACGGCGGCCGCAACGATGCTGTTTGTGACTCATAAGTCTGTAAACAGCGCACCACACATAAGCGTGGGTGTGTGGGAAAGAATGGGTAGAAGACCGATTGAATTCTCGTCTTTGTTCTACGCACGACCGAGAACTGAACACCATGAGGGGAAAATTGACGCCTAGATATGTCTAAGGCCTCGTACACACCATCGGACATATCCGATGAAAACGGTCCGCGGACCATTTCCATCGGATATGTCCGATCGGGAGTTTGATCCGATGGCGTGTACACACCATCGGATCAAATTCCCCGCCGCCGGACGGCGCGGTGACGCGGCGGTGACGTTGACGCCGCCACGTCACCGCCACGTCACCGCACCAGGAAGTTAAACACTTCCGCGCATGCGCCGAATCCATTCGGCGGCGGCGCGGCGGCGGTGGGGGACGACATGTCTGCTGGAAAGTGTACTAACCAGCAGACATGTCGGGCGGACAGATTCCCACCGGATAGATTTCAAAGCATGCTTTGAAATCTGTCGGGTGGAGAAATCTGTCCGCTAGCCCATACACACGAGCGGAGATGTCTGCTGAAACGGTCCATTGGACCGTTTTCAGCGGACATATCCCCTCGTGTGTACGAGGCCTAAGGCTTTGACGTCGGAAACGCGTTTGATGGAGATCAGGCATAGTAGAACCGTCAGTTTAAAGGACAGTAGTCTCAGTGGGAGAGTGGCATTGTCATCCCAGCTACTAAACATGTTCAATACCGTAGTTACGTCCCAAGTGTTTTGATATTTGGGACGTGGCGGGCGTTGGAACTTAATACCTCTCAAAAGGCGGCACACTAAGGGGTGTCTACCAACGGGAAGAGAATCTACGGGAGAATGATAGGCTGAGATCGCCGAGCGGTACACGTTAATGGAGCTATACGATCTACCGGATGCAAAAGATTCCGCCAGATAGTTAGCTATCGCTGATATAGGTGCGTGAATGGGATCAATTTGCCGTTGATCACACCAACGCACCCAGGTTCGCCAGGCTGATCGGTATGCCGATCTAGTCCCGGGGGCCCAGGCCAGGGTGATGAGGTCTCTAGCTGTTCGTGAAAGGTCATCGTCCGCGTCCGGCACCCCGATACCAGCCATGCTAGGAGTTGAAGGTTGTGGTCTACCACCAAGGGATGGAGTTCTCCGGTTGGATTGGATAGGAGATGAGGAAAACGAGGGAGCAGTCTGGGGAGATCGACAGTCATTCCCAGGAGAAGGGGAAACCACGGTTGTGTTGGCCACCACAGGGTGACCAGCACAACTGAGGCTCCCAGGTTTGCAATGTGCAAAAGAACCCTGAGGATCATCGCGAAGGGAGGGAACGCATAGTGCGTCCCCTGTGGCCAGGTTTGGCGAAGAGCGTCTATCGCCTGGGCCTCGGGGTCCGGCCTCCAGCTGTAAAAGCGTGGTAGTTTGCGATTGAGGCGGGAGGCGAACAGGTCCATAGAAAATGGGCCCCAGAGTCGAACTAGGGAGAGAAATACCGATCGGTCCAGACGCCAATCGCTGGAGTCGGTGAGGTATCGGGAGTTCCAATCCGCGATCAGGTTCAAGGTGCCTGGAATGTATTCCGCCAAGGGAACGATGTTGCGTTCCAGGCAGAAATGCCAAAAGTCTTTCGCAAGGTCCGCCAGGGCCTTGGATCTGGAGCCCCCTAGGCGATTGACATATTGGACTGCGGTCACGTTGTCCATACGTAACAACACACAGCAGTTGGATACGGTCGGAAGGAGACTCTTGAGGGCGAAAAAGGCCGCCAAGAGTTCCAACGTATTTATGTGGAGCAGAGATTCCTCTGCGGACCAGGTCCCTCCTGTGGAGGAGGTTCCGCACCGAGCACCCCAGCCGTGACGGCTCGCATCCGATTCCACGATGTAATCCGGATTGGAGCAGAAAATAGTTTTTCCGTTCCATTCGACGGCATGACGTAACCACCAACGCAACTCCATTACGGCTTCTGTATCCAGAGGTACTTCGTCTGCATAGCGAAGTCCCTGGCGTAGATGGAGCGCCTTGAGCCTTTGAAGGGCCCGATAATGAAGGGGGGCCGGAAAAATGGCCTGTATGGAGGCCGATAAAAGACCCACTAACCGTGCCAGACCGCGCAAGGATAGTAGACGTTTGTTTAACACGGATCGAATCTCTTTGCGGATGGTTGTCAGTTTGGCTTTGGGTAGACGAAGTACAGATCGTTTGGTGTCCACCAAGAAACCCAAAAATTCCATCTCTTGGGATGGAGTCAGGATGGATTTGTCGTGGTTTATGAAGAACCCCAGCTCCTGGAGCAAGTTGACGGTCCAGGAGGCATGTAAGGTCGCCTGGACGCTGGATCGGGCCATAATGAGTAGATCGTCTAGGTAGATAATCAATCGTACGCCTCTGCTTCGTAACGCCGCCACTACTGGCTTTAGCAACTTGGTGAAGCACCATGGGGCGGACGAGAGCCCGAAGGGAAGGCAAGTGAATTGCCACATCCTGTCCCTCCAAAGGAAGCGTAGAAGGTGTTGGGAGGACGGATGAATGGGAACTGTGAGGTAGGCGTCTTTCAGATCCACCTTTACCAACCAGTCCCCGGGACGTAAGAGATCTCTGATAATGGATCCCCTCCATCTTGAAATGTCGGTAAACGACATGTTGGTTGAGGGTTCTTAGGTTTATAACAGGGCGGAATCCGCCATCCTTCTTTCTGACCAGGAAGAGGTTGCTGAAGAACCCCGTTGAGAGAGGGTCCACCTCTACCACGGCCTGTTTGGTGACAAGAGCTTGAAGCTCCTGGTCTATAAGTGTCGAGTTTTGGTTTGAAAACCGGATGGGTTGAGGTACTACATTCATCTCTGGTAAGGAATACAGTTCTATCTGGTATCCCGTCACTGTGTTGAGTATCCAGGCGTCTGCCGTAATCGCAGACCAGGCATGGATAAAATGTCTCAGTCTTCCCCCCAAGAAAGTGTGAAAAGAATTCGGGTACATAGTACTCACCGGTAGTAGGTCGTGAGCGGGGGTAGCCTCTCCCTCCCCGTCCCCTCCAAGGACGTCCGCGGGGTGGGAAAAAGGGTGCTGGTTGTGCCACCGGTACTGGATATGACTGAGGAGCCTGGCTGTACTGAGCGGGAGCTCTATAGTATGGCCTGTTTGCGGAGTAGCGACCGGCAGAACGGCCCCTATTTCTGCCGGCCCTAGGAAACATTTTGGGGGTTCCTGACTTCTTCAGTGACGTCTGGGCTTTGTCAAGACTCGTGTACAGTCCGACCATTTTATTAATATCCTTAATAAGGGAATCGCCAAAGAGCATGCCCTCGGCCGCCGGGCCAGGTTCCGATTCTGCAAGGTGAGATAATTGAGGGTCCAGTCTCATTAAAATGGAGCGGCGACGCTCAGTGGAGCAAATGGTATTTGCGCACCCCAAGAGACAAACCGTTCTCTGGGCCCAACCTCTGAGCTGGTCCAGGTCCACTGGGTTGTCAGTGGAGGAAGCCTGCTCGGCGATATTCAAAATCTTGGTGACGGGGCCAAACAGGTCGAGGATTCGATCCTGGATGGAGCGAAAGGATCGTTCGATACCCTTTTTTGAATATTTACCCTGTCTAGTTAGGTACCTGAGAAGTACCGGGTCCACCTCGGGGGTGACTACGGCCTTCTTGGGGATACAAGGCTGGGGGCATTCAGCTCTCAATTTATTTCTGTTATTTTTGTCCACGGACCTACGGGCCCAGTATTGGACATATTGGGCGACCTCTGGGAGAGGAGCCCATTCCCCAGATCGGGGGTGAGAGATCCCTTCTGGGTCGAAGAAGGGTTCTCCCCGTGCGTCTAGAAGTGGTTCGCCCTGGGTTACAGGGTTGGCGTCTACTGGGGGCGCCATATGCCCACTACCCTCGTATTCTACATCATCATCATCAGACTCATAGGCGTCTGCCGCCTCGGATTCCGCGGATGAATCAGACGTATCCACAAAGGAATCTGGTTTGGACCGTCTAGCGGACCGATGCCCCTGCGAGTGCTGCTCCCCGAGGCTCAGGGGTCGGTGTGAGTCTGGAAGGGTAGTGGGTCGGCAGACTGGGTAGAGTGCTGCCTGGGGCACATTATTTACTTCCCCTGCCGGGGAGTCGTGTGTTGTGATAACATTTTTGCGTTTCTTAGACGCTTTGCCCTTTTTTGTGGGCGGTTCACCACATCCTGAGGGATCAGGCCTGACAGGTGCAGGTGGCTGTGTTATGGGGGCAGAAGCCATGGCTGCTTGCACTGAATGGTTGATTAACTCCTGGATCTGTGCAGCAGTCAGGAATATGGGGCTATTAAGATGCGGTTCCCCCTCATCTAAGATGTGAGGTGACCCAGAGTGTCTGTCATCAGCCATAATGATAGTAGGAAGTCCTACAGTTTCCTAACCCAGTTGGGGTGGGTAGACAATCCCCATATATGGGCAATCCGTCTAGGTGTGGGGGATATGGGTAACTTCCTACACTCTAGGAGTGATCTGATGACAAGGATTGTTAAAAGTTTGCTAATAAAAGTTTTGCTTTCTCCGCGCCAGAAAACACCCTACCAGATCAGCCGCTCGCTCAGCTCTGGAGCAGCGGCGAAGTTTAGGGATGTCCTAGCCCTGGAGAGCGTAATCTCGCGAGATTACGTCTCCAGAGCCGTGATTGGAGGATGCGGGAGGCAGACGGACCCGCCCCCCACAACGCGCGGTTTGCTGAGTGGTGATCGCAGTGAGTGTACCGCCACGCCCCCTCAGGTACGAGCCGTTCTGAGGGAAGCGCGCGGTGGTAGAGAAGGAGCAGGGTGGGCGCGAAAAACCCAAAATGGCGCCGACCTGCCGTGGGGACGAATAGTCTGCGCAGGTGAGAGCGTGTCAGCGGTGGGTCAGGGGTCACCTGACAGAGAGGAACGAAGTACAGGACACAGGGGCAGAATAAACTAAGGCATAAAACTAAAAGGATAAAATAAAATAAATAAATATATATATATATATATATATATATATATATACAGATATCCTATGATAATAAATATCATAGGATGACAAGAAAGAATTTATATCAGGGTTGTGGGGATAGCAGCGGGGAACAAAACCCCGATGGGTTATCTCCACAGACAACAAGTAACAAAACAATGGAAAATACTACTTATCTGATTTCTTTGCTGTGAGCAGAAAGAAAGAGGAGGAGGTTAAAGAGGCAGTACCTTATATACGCTCTGTCCTGCCACGTGATTGGCAGTCATACACTGAAGGCTGCTGGGACTTGTAGTTTTGTCTTTAGAAAAGTTCTTTATTATTGAA
Organism: Rana kukunoris; assembly: GCA_029574335.1. Lineage (NCBI taxonomy): Eukaryota > Metazoa > Chordata > Amphibia > Anura > Ranidae > Rana > Rana kukunoris. The sequence goes on from CM056050.1 coordinate 306,911,207, forward strand.
ATTCACTGAAAGTTTGTATTTCTGCTGTGGGCATTATTAAAGGAAGATAATGCATAAGATATGAGCCTCCTGTCTGATATATAACTGATAATTAAAGATTTTTTGATCAGGGGTAAGGTTTTTAAGGGCGAAGGGTTTCAAAACATGTTCAGATAATCCAAATGTGTCGTGTGCAACAAACACAAAATTGAGGCCTTCAAATGTTTCCTGTTTGGATGGTAGATTGAGGAGTCCATTTTTTTAAACGTTGAGATAAAACTGTTTTGTCAATCACTCCGCCATCAGAATTTCTACCATTTTTGCCACAAACATGAATTCATATTTAGCATTGACGATTGCCATTAGGACAATGCTAAAGTAGCCTTTGTAATTATAGTAGAAGGAGCCTGATTTTGCTGGGGGGGTTATGCGCACATGTTTGCCGTCTATGGCACCGTCGTAGTTTGGGAAATTCCAATAGTAGTGGAATTGTTTGGCTGTAGCTTTCCATTCATGCACAGATGCTGGAAGCTGTAAAAGGTAAAAAAAAAAGATTTTCAGTATGCAATTATTTAAACATTGATTTATTTCCAAATATTATACAGGATCTGTTTGGGAATGAGACGCAGACCGTGTCATCACCAGCAGTGAATCAACCAAAAAAAGAAAAACAACACAACAGGCTACAGGGAATTTTCTGTTACAAGCAACTGCAGCCCTCAACCAAAAAAAAGTGCGATGACCTAGGTGGTTTGATGGCCAAAAAGATACGTCGCATGACAGAGGAACAGAAACAATTGGTGGAACCCTTACTTCAGATTTTAAATAAAGGGTTAAGAGGGGAGCTGACTACCAACACCCATTTAGCTGAGCATAAACCCACCAACAACCAACCATCCCAACAACATCACCCAATTAATCAGTGGCCCGGCCCATATTAAACACAACAGGATCGTCCCCAAGGCCACTGGGGCAATGACTATAACTACACATTCCTGTGAAACACATACAAGATTTGTTGTTTGTTGTTACTTATTACTTTACAGTTACGTTTGCATCTTCAATGTTCAAGGAAGCAGTGTTTGTCAGACTTTAAAATAAAAGCAATCTGTTATTACCTTTAAATATTCGTCTTGTAAAATTCTAATGATGGCTTGGCAGGTCTCAGGTATGATGCGGCCGAGTGACTGGGCAGAGATTCCAGTACTGAATTTCAGATCTTCAAAACTACGGCCGGTTGCCAGAAAACGCAATGTTGCTACCAGTCTATGCTCCGCTGTGATGCTGGCTCTTAAGACGGTGTCTTTTTTGGTTATTATAGGGGAAAGTAGACTGAGTAGCAGCTGAAAGGACTCATCAGGCATCCTCAGATAATTGCGGTAATCTTCAGGATTGTTTTCCTTTAATTCTCTCACCAATCTCATATGTGAGAAGTTATCACGGTTATTCAGCCACTCTTTACTCCATAACCTTCGCCTTTTTTGAGGGGGCTGCTCATCTTGCTCTATAGCCATCACTCCGAGCATTACTATGGCTATGGTCCTCTCATCAACATCCATAGTGATGCATGTGATGTAGTAGAGATGCTAGGCTCAAGGATCGTTCTGACGAACGTACATTGCTTCTCTGGGCGTATACGTGAGCACAGGAAGTCAGGTAGCAGAGGTCAAGGATGTTTTGTCACTTCCTTTTTTCGATGCAAAAATCGGACGAATAAACGGTAGATTAATGTGCTCCGAACGATTTATCGTTCGAATATCAGAATTACATGATGGCATGATCGTTTGCACTCACGATCGTATGTTCGTTTTTCGACAGCGCAATCGCCCGATTTTTCGTATAGTGTATGGCCAGCATAAGTGTCCGATTATGTTACATATATGGATAGAATAAGAACGAATAGGTATAGATGTGTCATATCTGTATATCTGTAACACTTGGACGTTGAACTCTATGGAATGTGTATTTTGTTTTGTAAGTTTCTCTTTTTGATAAAAATAAAATATATATAAATGCAAAAAAAAGTTTGACCGATGGACGCCTGACCGATGAGTCAAAACTGATCGATAGTATGCAAAAGCATCGGTTAAAAGGCCGCGCATGCTCAGAATCAAGTCGATGCATGCTTGGAAGCATTGAACTTCATTTATTTCAACACGTTGTTGTGTTAAAACACGTAAATGTCACCGCGTTCTAACACAATTGTTTTTTTAACCCATGGTGTGTAGGCACATCAGACCATCAGTCAGCTTCATTGGTTAACCGATGAAAACGGTCTCTCGGAATGAGAAAAGCTGCTGTGGACTTTTGTATTCCCTCACCGCTGGGCAGTTCAGTGTCTCTTTGAGGAGAGCCTTTTCAAAAGGTGGGCTTCTTCTCCGGTGGTGCACCCTCCGGGTGTCATGTATAGGTGACCACTCTCCCTATTGCGGGAACTCCCGATAGAAGATCCGAGGTACTGATCCGTTCCATGTTTACCATGCTGGGGTCTGACTTGCGGCCTATTGTGGCCACTACTCTGGGGTCTCAGTCAGTGCTGGCGCCATTTTATGGGAGGTTTTTCAATTACATTGAAATCTCCCGTTGGCGGTCATTTTGTCTTAGCCGCGCTATGACGCAGCTTACGTTGTGGTCGGCCATTTTTCTGTGGCTGCGTTCTGAACGCTCGGCGACCATCTTGGAGTAGTCCTGAACCCTAGTGCTGTATTCAAGTCACGGAGTGAGCATTTTGCACCAGACAGTGGAGGAGCACCGACTCTCTCCCGAAGTCATTAGGCTAGCAGATCAGCTGGTCAAGGGCCTCATATAGGTCTGTGATGCTTCATTGAATGCTGCACCCTTGTTATCCAGGGCTTCTGTTTCAGAATGGTTTTATGCACACGGAGGTGTAGTGGTTAACTCCATTACTTGGCAGCAAGAGAAGCATTGGTTGCCTGGAGCTTGCACTGTCGCTCCCTGTGTCTGCGTGGGTTCCTCCAGGTACTCCGGTTTCCTCCAAAGGCATGTTTGCATACACCTACATAGTATACATACACACTATGTGTGTGTGTATTATTTAGGGGCAACCCTCCCAGGCCATCAAAGGCCCAGCTGGGGGGCTAATCCATCCTTAGGTGCGTAAGCCGATCATGCCGGCACCCAAATCCTGCCAATGTATGTAGCCTTCCTTCCCTGTCTCTAGGTGGGTGGGGCGGCTTGCAGGTTCACAATTCAGTGAAACCTCCTTGCTCTCTGACCAGTGGGTCTGCGAGGTGGTCTCTTCAGAGTACAAGATGGGGGTTCCGCCTATCCACAGAACAAAGTTCTTTCCTCGTGTCTTCCTCTCCTGGCCCGTCGGTCTGCCTTGGGCAGTGTGGGACTTGCCTAGCTGCGGGGTAATTTTACCTTTCCTGCAGGACGAGAGGTTTGGGGTTTTATATGGGCCTCGGGCCCTAAATACCTTTTGTGAACGTCGGGTAGTTGGAATCCATTCATTCAGTGGTAGCTGTGCTCCATCCGGGGGACGTCCTGGCGTCCTTAGACATCAGGGACACATATATGCATGTCCCGTTTTGCGCATGTCACAGTATTTTTTTCTGTGCTTCGTGATGAGAGATGGTCACTGTCAGCCTTTGGCCCTCCCTTTTGATCTGGCATCAGCACCATGGGTTTTCAGCTGGGAGCTCGCACTTATCCTAACTTTGTTGGGACAGCGAGGCTTTGCCTCATTGGCTACTTGGACGACTTTCTTCTGAGAGCAGCTTCTGTCCTAGTGGATGCGTTATTCCCATTCAAACCCTCCGAAGATTCGAGTGGGTGTTAAACGTTTAGGATAGAAGGTGTAGCTCAGTGGCAGCAAGCCTGCCCTCCATGTGTGCGACCCAGAGTTCAAATCCTGGGCATGCTAGGTTCCCGACTCAGTCTTGGAGTATCTAGGGTTGATCCGGACTCCTCAGTGGCGAAGGTCCTTCTTCCCCTGGAGAAATTGCAGACTGTTCAGTCTGCGGTGAAGGTATTGGCATCACGCAATCTGTCTTCTCTCCGGGCGCCTGTGGGTAGCCTCCTTCGAGGCGGTACTGTATGCCCAGTTCCACACTCTGGTTTTTCACGAGAAATACTGTCCAGGTGCTGAGCATCATGCATCTGTCTCACAGGTGTGCAAGGCGGCGACTTGCTCGTCTGTTCACGCTTTTTCTAGAATTTATATGGTTGCTGTGAGTGCATCTTCTGATGCTTTTTTCGGCCGCTATTTTTTGCCGGCGGCTGTTTAAAGTTGCACCTCTTCCATTGAGGAGCTCTGCTTGTTTTGGGGTGAAGTTAAAATTGGTTTTACTGATATATTTCCCACCCCTCTTTTTTGACACTGCTTGGGGATGTCCCACTTGTCAAGATTTAAGGAGCTGTGTCCGTCCATGGACAATAAGAGAAAATAGGATCTTTTGTCCATGGACGGACACAGCTCCCACCCCTTCTTTTTAGGTTTGTACTGCTTGTTACGAACTGAGGCTGTAAGCTGCAGTGAGGAGGGTTATGTCTGGAGGGACCGCCTCCTGGGCGGGGCTGTTCACCTCTGTTAATGTAACATGTATTTAATTTAATTATCTAACATGTTTCTGCCTAGTCCTCTCCTGTAAACAGGGAACATAACCCACTTGTCAAGCTTTAAGGAGCTGTATCCATCCATGGACTCAGTGAAAAGGATTTTACGGTGAGTACAAAAAATCCTATTTTTATATTCAACATGCTACGTCTAAGGCTGTTGCTGAAACGCATCAGTTGTTTTGCTTGTCACTTTTTGTAACCAACTATTAAAATCGCTGTATGGACTACAGAGTTGTCGGCTCAATCCATTTTCTTGTTTCTGCTGTATTGTTTAAGGACACACTGAGCCTGAGCACCTGAAAAAGGATCTTGCAAATTGGACTGGGAGTTCCCCGTTGTATGCGCTATCTTTTCATACAATACAGGTACCCCTGGCATTCATCTAAAAAATGTATGCAAATGACAAACCTTAAGATGCTCTTGTGTTTTAAATTAAAACATGAAGTGTTTGTGCATAACAATTTTATACAACTAACCTTTTGACCGTCTTTAAGATTTATGGAGGGAAAAATTTGAAATACATTGGGGTCGTTGTCCAGCGAGCAATCCTCATCCTGTCTCTGGCATGTTTTCCTTGCTGGGCCTTCTATATCAATGCCGAGAACATCCTTCTGCTTTGTGGACTGGACAAATACTTAGCAAGGTACTGTTGTTTGCTTTAGAAGGGCATTATAGAGTATTTCAAATATAGCAATACATGCTTTATTTCTTTAAAAACATCAAAATCTAGCATAAGTTTGTTGGAAAATGTACGTGTCCTCATAGGCTTATTTAAATTATTATAATTATTTAAATTATTATATTGTGTAAATGAGCTTTATATAAGAAGATCCATTAATGTTCATATACAAAAATGTTCTAGAGGTAGAATAAAAGTGAGTGTCCTAAAAGATTGTTACTGTATACAGCATAAGCACAGACTTAGCTGGCATTCATTTAGAACAGGGGTGTCCAACCTGCGGCCCGAGTACTGCAGATGGCCCAAGATGGCTATAAATGCAGCGAAACACAAAATTGTAAACTTACTTAAAGATTTTTTTTTTTAGGGGGGAGGGGTGAATTTTTTGTAAACATGCATTTTCTCTTAGCAAACACATATTTGTGAGCAACTATTTCCAAGGATGAAGCAGACGAAGGGCTAAATTGGAACAAAATATCTGATGAACACCTTGTGAATTCACTGAGAATTGCTACTACATCCATCCTACAGATATTGATGCATTAGTCAAATTAGTGTTAGGCCGTGTACACACGATCGGTCTAAACCGATGAAAATGGACTGAAGTGTGTGTACGGCTTATCGGTCTGTCGTCCTTCGGACCCAAGTTTTAAAACTTGCTTTAACCACTTAAGACCTGGACACATACGCTGCTAAATGACCCAAGGTGTTTTTACAATTCGGCGCTGCGTCGCTTTAACAGACAATTGCGCGGTCGTGCGACGTGGCTCCCAAACAAAATTTGCGTCCTTTTCTTCCCACAAATAGAGCTTTCTTTCGGTGGTATTTGATCGCCTCTTCGATTTTTATTTTTTGCGCTATAAACTAAAATAGAGCGACAATTTTGAAAAAAATCACTATTTTTTTACTTTTTGTTATAAAAAAAATCAAATAAACTAAATTTTAGTAAAACATTTAGGCCAAAATTAATTCAGCCACATGTCTTTAGTAAAAAAAAAAAATCGCAATAAAAAAAATAGCTACCTAGCGGGAACAGCGACACTAATACAGCGATCAGAAAAATGATCGCTTAGTGATGCTGGCAATAGGGAGTGAAAGGGTTAACTAGGGCAGTGATCAGGGGGTTAAAACTTTATTAGGGGGGGTGGGGGGCTATCCTGGACCTAACACTAACTGATTTTACACTGCCTGTCACACTGACACTAAATGCAGTGATTAGATCACTGCATTCAGTGACACTATGACAGGGGGGTGGGGGGGGGGCGATCACAAGGGGTTAATGTGCCTATGTGAGTGTGTGTCAGTGTTGTGTTGGTGCACACTTACTGTGGATGTCTTCTCTCATCAGCAGCGGTGGGAAACACCGCTGCGATGAGAGGTGACATAATTTCCTCCTTCCTGTGTAAACACAGGAGGAGGAACTGACACGAAGGGGGAGCGCTCCCATTGGCTGGGAGCGATCGCGGGGGGGGCGGATAACACGGACATCCGCCCGCTCGTCGGCGATCGCTCCCAGAGCCAGGGGGACCCCCGCACGCCGCGGAGGGGGTCCCGATGGGACCCCCGAACCGCACGAAGGCAGGGACGTAAATTTACGCCCTTGTGCCTGTACGAGCCATTCTGTGGCCGTATATGGGCGTGCGGAGGTCCTTAAGTGGTTAAAATCGGACTGATGGACGCCTGACTATCAGTCCAAACTGATCGTTAGTACGCAAAAGCATCGGTTCAAAAACCTGCGCATGCTCAGAATCAAATCGACGCATGCTTGGAAGCATTAAACTTCGTTTTTTCAGTACGTCATTGTGTTTTACGTCACCGCGTTCTGACACGATCGGTTTTTGAACTGATGATGTGTACGCACATCAGACCATCGGGCCACTTCACTTCAGCGGTGTCCCGATGAAAACGGTCCGTCCGACCATTCTCATCGGGTTGGACCGATCGTGTGTATGTGCCCTTAGTGTCAAATATTTATTATCTCGTTTTTTGTTACCTTCTTTTACTTTTATTTATATATATACATATATTACAAATAATGAAGTTGTATTACTCAAACGGTACTCCAAATATCCTAATCGCGTCCTGATGAAAAAGCCATGGCTGTATGGATCTCAGAGTAAACCGGGAGGACCATGCACCCATAGTAGCTTGAGTAGAAAAAATAGTAAGGCGCAAAAGTATCCATGAGAATAATTGAACTAGGTAGGACAACAGTTTCCCTCTGTCTGTATTACCGCGAACGGCGGTATCAAAGTCTCGAGTAGTTTTGAAAGGAAAAAATCGCTATGTAGCAAACTCGGTTCCAAACTCACTTTTCGTAGAACAGATCAATGTTAATTTCCAGCAAAATCCCTAGGAAAAGGGCAGTTGCAATAGATTACTCTTCAGAGATTAAGTCATTGACATCTAAGTGTGGAAGACATTGGATTCAGTCCTCCTCAGCCATAGGCCTTTCGGGCCCAATAGAGAGCATTCTCATTCACATCAAGCCAAGCTGAAGGCTCTGCTGCATTCTCAAATAAATGCACCTGCACCCTAGAGGTGGCGCTTCGTTTTGCAGAATAAAGCATGGCATGGCCTGTAATTTCTGAAGGCGTTTTTAACATCAGAAAACCGTGATCTGCCATTTGCTCCATAAATTCAATGGGGTCATGGCCCTCCACGTTTTCTGGTAACTCCGCAATGCATATTTTTATTTCGCCTTAGATGATTTTAAAAGTCTGCGACCCGCATATCAGTAGCTTTGGCTAGGCGGGCAGTAGATTGAGTCTCCCTGAGAAGAGGGGGAAGCTTTTCTTCTATGTCACTAATTCTGCTCTCTGCAGCCGCTATCCTTGCCCTTATCTTTTAGGTCGCATACACACGATCAAATCTATCTGCTGGAAACGGTTGGCCCGACCGTCCCAGCAGACAGATTCGATCGCGTGTATGGGCGAGCCGACGGATTTGGCTAGCCGACAGATTTTAAAGCATGCTTTAAAATCTGTCGGCTGGGAATCCGTCCGCCCGATATGTCTGCTGGTTAGTACGCTAACCAGCAGACATATCTTCTCGCATATGCGTCTAATGGATTCGACGCATGCGCGGAAGTAATTAACTTCCTGGTGCGGTGACGTGGCGGCGTCAACGTCACCGACACGTCAGCGCCCCGTCTGCCGGCGGGGATTTTGGTTTGATCGTGTGTACACGATCAAACCAATACATCCCAGCAGACAGATTTGTTCAAATGGGTCTGTCCGACCGATTTGAACAAATCTGTCTGCTCGTGTGTACGGGGCCTTACAGATCCTGTCTTATCAGAATGACCTCCTCCTTTTAATTCTCCAAATCATTCTTGCAGATTATTAACAGCAGTGCACTTTTTAACTGTCTTCTAAAGTTGGTAGCTCCCCTCTTTCTCTCCTTTCTCCTCATCCTCCTCCATCACAGCAAGCCAGTCATGACTGTAATGGTGGCATTTCCCTGCCCTTCTTCCACCTCTGCCATCCCTGTATCCAGCGCCTCTGAGACATTATCAGCCACTGACGAACCAGGCCAGACAGCTCTGTTAGCTCTGAGCATAATATTGCATGTCTTTGGGATGATCCCAGACGGATCTTTAGGGGTTTTAGGTGGTTTACTTACAGCCTCCTTGTTCTTCTACACACCACTGATGCTCTGTGGAAGGGCCGCCGCAGCACCATGTTGTTGATCCTGCTGTGGACCCTCTCCTTTATTTTCACAGGTCATCATGCCAATCCAACAAAGGCAAATCGTTCCAGGAGCTGCTGCGGGTGTCCTAGATTCCTTGGAAGCCAAAGGAGACTATGATTCTGGTAACCAGATCAAATCGAGATATATGTTGGGAGCTCTGTGAAAAGCGGCTGCTAACATGCTGTGAATAAAAGGTGTCCTTCGCGCTACTGCGAGTAATAAATATCACAAAAAAACAATTGTGAAATTGCACCAAAAATGAGTGGTGATTACAATGCACACAAAACTGAAAAATATAAAAAAAAAGGAATTCTCGTGCAAAATCTAAACACACCCAATAAGAGGTCAAATATAGTGAAAGAAACAGAACTGGTTTGCTAGTAATATAGTGACAATGTGAATAAACACAGTCCAAATACTGGAACGTGCCAGTGCACAAAGGGCCAGATTCTCAGAGGCGATATGACGGTGTATGTCAGATACACTGTCGTATCGCAGTTATTTTCCCCGGGTATCTATGCGTGTGATTCCTAGAATCACTTACGCATAGATACAGGTGAAGATCCGACATGTGTAAAACAATTACACTGTCGGATCGTAGATGTAATGACATCGCTGGCCGCTAGGTGGCCTTTACGTTGATTTCTCATTTGCCTATGCAAATGAGCCTAATACGCCGATTCCCGAACGCTTTTACGCCGCCCCGTCGTAGTTTACGTTGTTTCCGTACGCGTAAGGTTACCCCTGCTAATATGTGGGGTAACCTTACATAGTGCCGTCGTAAGCCATGTTAAGTATGGCCTCGGGACCACGTTGTGTTGTGTGTTGTTTACGTTGTTTGCGTATGTCGATTCTGAATGGGGCTGGGCGTACGCTACGATTACGTCGTTTACATTGAGAAATTGTGACGTGCTTTGGAGCATGCGCACTGGGATTTAGTCGCGGCCGGCGTATGCGCAGTTCAATCGGTGCGGGGGCGCGCTTAATTTAAATACAAGCCGCCCCCTTCGATTTACGCGGGGATACGCCGGGCCATTTACACTACGCCGCCGCAAGTTACGGAGCAAGTGCTTTGAGAATACAGCACTTGCTCTAGTACATTGCGGTGACGTAGTGTAAATGGGATACTCTATGATGCCGGTTTTCTATGAGAATCTGGCCCAAAGTGTCCAAATAAATCAAACAGTGGTGGACAAATGACCTATGGTCAAGAAACAAAATAAATATGAAAAATATTTGAATATTGTGCAAGTGACTGCTGTGACAGTTGATTGCAAATCCGCAAATGTTAGTGTGATTAAAAATCTGGATCCTCAGTGTGTTCGGTGTCACAGAACTCTCACCTCATAGAACTTAATACAGGGCATCAAGGACAGTAGTGGAGCTCTCTAAAATAGTTCCAACCCTCCACAGGTGGCTCATGAACTTGCTCCTCACCCAAACAGTGCTGTAGTCTCCTATATTATCCACAAAGGGTATCTAATAGGACTCACACAGGGGAAGAAGAGAAAAGACCTCCGATGCTGTAGTATGTAAAATATAGGGAACCGTTTATTAGAGTGATATGCTCTTACATTAAAAATCGTGTAACAAGCGTAGAAAAGAAATAGCGGCATTCACAACGCCTCCTCATGTCACTCTCGGTGTACGTCTTTCCACGGCCAATCCCTACGCGTTACGACGCGGTCACGTGTCTTCATCTGGGGGAACCTGATTGGACGTGTCCTTGGTGGTTATAACTGTGTCTAGAGCGGAAGTCTCCGTTCCGCCATTTTATTGAAGTTCAGTATACAGATGCAAGTGCGGCCATTTTGTTGGTTGGTACTCGTATTATATTCGGTGGCCATTTTAATGTAGTCAATAATGCATCCACAACCAAAGACACCATTAATACAGTACATGGCGACCATTTTCTTGTGGGACCTATTATGTATTGTTATATAGGAACTCAAACGCCGCAACTAATAGCTGTATTAGTTGACTCTCGACGGAGAGCAGAGGCTAAAAATAGCACATAAAAACCGATAAATATATTAAATTGATTAAAAATAATGATGGTGTAATTCCCTCATATGTGAAGTCACCATACCATCATATATACATCAAATTAAGCATAAATATATGCAATCAGTATATATGTGTACGAAGCATGTAAATATTCCATATACAAATGAAAGATTACATGTATTCTTCAAAATATAAAAACTGGCACAGAGTCTCTATAAATGGGGCCTCCTCCACTAGGATGAACAGCCACAAATAAATGTGTAATCTATACAATTTAAGAATGTATAAAATGTATATATATAAAATAGGGTAACATTTTGAAAATGTATTAAAAAGAAAGTGACGATCGCACACCTGGATTGACATGTAAACAGGGCAAAAATAACACATTATCAGGATAAAATATATAATAGTCAATAATTACCAACCATTACTAAAAATTGATAACAGCAATAGGGGATATTATGGATAAGTTTAAAAAGAGATTTTAAACTAAAGTTTTTAGAAAAACTCAATAAGAAGGACAAAAATATATATTTGGTCTGGAAAATTGATAAAAAAAGCTGTGAACTTCCTAGATTTAAACATCGGCATAGAAGGGAATCAGATCGTCACCAAAACGTTTTTAAAAAATCTACTGTAGATACGAACAGCTATTTGTCTATGGACAGCTATCATTTCAAACCTTGTCTGTTCAATATTCCGAGGGGTCAGATGGTAAGAATGAAAAGGAATTGTACCAAAGATGAAGATTTAAGATCTCAAGTTGAAATAATTGGTTCGAGATTCAAGGCTTATGCCGCGTACACACGGTCGTTTTTTGCGATGAAAAAAAACGACGTTTTCTGTGAAGTAAAAAACAACGTTTTTGAAACGTCATTTTTCAAAGACAATTTTGCATACACACCATAGTTTTTTCACAAAAAGCAAGGTTACGTTCACCACTCTTTTCCATTGAAGCTCGCTTCATTACTAGCTTCTGGGCATGCGCGGGTTGAAAAACGTTGTTTTGAACGACGTTTTTGCTACACACGGTGACTTTTTGTGAAACAAAAAACGACGTTTTGAAAAACGACACAAAAAATTCAAGCATGTTGGAACTTTTTTTTGGTCGTTTTTTTGAAGACAAAAAACAACGTTTTGCCCACACACGATCAATTTAAATGACGTTTTAAAAAACTTCGTTTTTTTTCATCGCAAAAAAACGACCGTGTGTACGCGGCATAAGGGCTATGAAGAATCCTGGATCAATAATCAAATAGAAAATGTTAGCAAAATGATTAGAGCTACGATGTTGCAAGAGAAAGAAAAGACTAGCTATCAACAAGAAGCCCCTTGTTTGATTTTGGACTTTAACTCCCAATATAAAGATGTGGTCAAGGTCATTAAACGACATTGGCACATCTTAATGAATGACAAGGATTTACGGACAATTCTTCCTGAGAAACCACAAATTACATATAAGAGCGCACCAACATTGAAAGATATTATTGTAAAATCTGTAATTGAGCCACCCCCCAAAGCAAGTTACTCTTTCTTCACAGGAAAAGGGTTCTATCCGTGCAAAAACTGCTATGCTTGTCGCCATTCGCATAGATTACAGAAAAAAAGAATGGAATTTGTAGCTACAAACACAGGAGAATCCCAGAACATTAGAGAATTTATTGGTTGCCACACAGAGGGAGTTGTATATGTACTCCAGTGCAGCTGCAACCTACAGTATGTAGGAAGGCAGGGCCGGACTGGGAATAAAAACCAGCCCTGGAAATAATTTCATTCCAGCCCCATAGCATTGTTATACCAGCCCAACATCATAGCGTCATGCTCTTTGCCGGCGGTATAGCTGCGGTGCCCATTAATTTCAATGGGCAGGAGGAGTGTGAGGAGTGGCGCTTTGCAGGCGCTATCTTTGTCATTATAGTGCCTGCAAAGCGTATCAGTGTTAAAGGGGCACTGGTGACCAGAGACCCCACTTATATCAGAGTCCACTGCATTCTCCTTTACATCAGAGTGCCTCCTTGCACTGTAAGGTTGAATCTTGCAGACTATGATGTAAAGGGGAACTCTGGGAATGCGGGGAGGACTCTGGTGACCAGAGACCACCTTCCGCAGAAAGTGAACACTAAGGTAAGGGGGTTTACTGATATAAGGGGGAAACCTTTAGATCAGTGCCCACTTACAACAGGACATCCGAGGCTGCGAAGGGGTGGACAGGAGGTCGGAGGCTGCAGAGGGGGGGGGGCAGGAGGCCAGAGGCTGCGGAGGGGGGGGCAGGAGGTCAGAGGCTGCGGATGGTACAGGGGAGATCAGAGGCTGCGGATGGTACAGGGGAGGTTCGACGGGGGGCAGGTCAGAGGCTGCAGAGGGGGGAGGACAGGAGGTCAGAGGCTGCAGAGGGGGGTGGGCAAGAGGTCAGATGCTGCGGGGAGGGGACTGGAGGTCAAAGGCTGCAGGGGGGGCAGGAGGTCAGAGGAGGGGGACAGGAGGTCAGAGGCTGCGGGGGGGGGGCAGGAGGTCAAACTGTGGAGGTCAAAGGCTGCAGAGGGGGGACAAGAGGTCAGAGGCTGCAGAGGGAGGGCAGGTCAGATGCTGCGGGGATGGAACGGGGCAGGAGGACAGAGGCTGCGGGGAGGGCACAGGTGAGATGCTGCTGAGGGGGGGGGGGGGGGAACAGGAGCTCAGATGCATCAACCTTAAGGGGAGAGGCATTCCATTTATGGCCAGATGGTGAGAATGTTTCTATGTCTGTAGGTCCTTCCTGGCCATAGTAGATTTTTCCTGCGTTTACCTTGTCAATGCAAGTATCAGTCCATGTATGGCCAGATTGTTGGAAATGTTCTTATGTTGGTACACCCTACCTGAGCATAGTAGACATTTACTGCATCAACCTTCTCATGGGGAGAGTTAGTCCATTTATGGCTAGATGGTGAGAATGTTCATATGTCTGTAGGTGCTTCCTGACCGTAGTAGATTTCCACTGCATTGGCCTTCTCAATGAGAGTTTCAAACTGCCAAGCCGGATATTTCCTGGGTTGCTATTCATTCTTGTCTATTTACAGGGAAAAAAGGATGGCTATCCTATCTCCATAGGAGTACGCCTGCACATTTGACCAATCTGAAAGTGTCAATCCGTATCACAGCATTCTTCGAAATGTACATTTGAAAGGTGGACTTTCCATCATTCAGTGGCTGTATAATCAATATCTCAAGGCAGCTTTAGCCATTCCCAACATATCAATGCCAATAGCCAAATCATTGCAGCAGCTCTAATCAGCACAGGTGACCCCACTGCCACACAGACGCTGCAGGGAGGGAACGTAGGCAGAGGCAGAGCACGCGCCAGACGAGACCTCACCGTGACCTCACTGAGCGGCGCGGGCGCGCTGCTGCTTAAATTTTAAAAATGGCGCCGCTCGGCGACGTCGTGTCACTGCGCATGAGCCCGCCTTTCCGAAACTTGCAGAGCGTGTACGGGCTTTCCCGAGCGCGGCTAGCTTCGGAACTGCGCTGGCGCATGCGCAGTTGCAAGTCGCCCGCCTGCAGCTATAGTTTTTTTTCAGGCGCCGCTGCTCTCACAGCGGCCTCTAGGAGCAGCCAGCCCACCGGGAATTTTCCTGGTATTCCGGTGGGCCAGTCTGGCCCTGTAGGAAGGACAAAAAGGGCTCTAAAAGTGAGGCTAAAAGAACACGTTCAGAATATTATTAAAGGCTTTTCAAAACACAATGTGTCAAGACACTTCGACCTTGTACATAATAGGGACCCCACCCAATTACAATTCTGGGGGATAGAAAAAAATATAATAAATCATGGAGGGGTAGTCATAAGGTCAGAACTATAAGCTAGTTAGAGTCCAAATGAATACACACTATGGGCCAGATTCAGGTAGAGTTAGGCTGGCGGATCAATAGATCCGCCAGCCTAACTGTCACTTTAAGCCGGTGTTTTTGTTTTTTGTAACCAGAAAACAAACGCCGGGTTGGAGTTCCGATGCGATCGGCGCAATTGAATTTCGCCATCGCATCGTTACTTCAACTTAAAAATGGCGCCGATTTACGCTCAAAAAATATGTTAATGAGCGTGAATCGGCAATTCACGATCTTTTTCGGGCGCGACGCAGTGACTTTACGACGTTTCCGGAAGCGATACGCGGCGTATAGATAAAGCAGCCCCCTAGTGGAGTATCCTATGTTAAGTATAGGCGTCGTCATCGCGTCGGGAAAAAAAAATATCGCGTCGTTTGCGTAAAACTTTCATGAATGGGGATGTGACGTCATTGATGTTCACTCACAGAATTTGGAGCATGCGCACTGGGATGCATTGACACTCGACGCATGCGCAGTACGTTCGCCGCGGGATCGCGCTTAGTTTTAATAATACACGCCCCGTACCCGCCCAATTTGAATTCCGCCGGCTCATTTGCGATGCGCTGCCGCAACTTTAGGAGCAAGTGCTTCATGAATAACAGCACTTGCTCCTAAAATTTCGGCAGAGTAACGTAAATGAGAAGCGTTACTCCAGAGCAAAGATGCTCTGATCTACCTGAATCTGGCCCTATGCGTACACTTGTACCAGGGGGTATGAATGTTGAATTTGATTTGAATTGCTTTTTAAGTAATTTTTAGTCCCCTTCCCCTCTTGTTTAACCACTTGACCACTGGGCACTTAAACACCCTTAATAACCAGACCAATTTTCAGCTTTTGGTGCTCTCACAATTTGAATGACAATAACTCAGTCATACAACACTGTATCCATATGAATCATATGAATATCCATTTTTTGTCCTTTTTCCCCCCACAAATAGAGCTTTCTTTTGGTGGTATTTGATCACCTCTGCGGTTTTTATTTTTCTCGCTACAAATGAAAAAAAACGTAAATTTTGTAAAAAAAATGAATTTTTCTTAATTTCTATTATAAAATTTAGCGAAAAAGTAATTTTTCTTAAATAAATTTGGCCAAAAATGTATACTGCTACATATCTTTGGTAAAAAAAAAAAAAAAATTGTGGATATTATTAAGTCTGGGTGAAAGTTATAGGGTCCTCAAGCTATGGTGCCAATTACTGAAAATGTATCAATTTGATCACATCTGATGTACTGACAGCCTATCTCATTTCTTGAGAACCTAACAAGCCAGTAAAGTACAAATACCCCCCAAATCACCCCTTTTTGGAAAGTAGACATTCCAAGGTAGTTAGAGGCATAGTTCGTTTTTTGAAGTTGTCATTTTTTCCCACAATTCTTTGCAAAATTACGTTTTTTTTTTATTTAGATTTTTTTTCACATTAAATTGTCATTATAACAGGTTATTTCTCTCAAATGGCATGCACATTCGACAAATGACAGCCCAAAATATATTCTGCTGCTCCTCCTGAGTATGGCGATACCACATGTGTGAGACTTTTACATAACCTGGCCACATACAGAGGCCCAACACTGAAGTAGCAACTTCAGGCGTTCTAGGAGCATAAATTACACAACCACCTATAAGCCTGCATTCACACTATAACGTGGCGTACGCAGCGTATTTTGCCGCAATTTGTAAACTTTTTTTTTCTTCTCCCAAAACATTTACATTGATGTCTATGCCAAACGCCTGAAAAAAAGGGTTCGGGACTTGTTTTCAGGCGGCAGGCATACAGCGTTTCGGCGTTCGGCGTGAGATGTGAACCATCTCTTAGACATCAATGCAAATTCGCCCCTCCAGCGGCACGAGCGTCGTGCTTCAGGCGTATATACGCCTAGGTGTGAATGGAGGCTTACAATTTTGAAGGCCCTGGAGCACCAGGACAATGAAAACGCCCACAAAGTGACCACATTTTGGAAAGCTAACCCCCCAACGTATAATCTATGAGGCATAATAAGTCTTTTGAACGGTTAATTTTTTCCAGATGTTTTTGGAAAATGTGGAAAAAAAATAAAAAAACACATTTTTTTTTTACACAAAGTTGTCCATTTATAGAAATTTCTAACACATAGCATGTACATGGCAAAAATTACACCCCAAAATATATTCTGCTGCTTCTCCCGAGTATGGCGATACCACATGTGTGAGACTTTTACATAACCTGGCCAGATACAGAGGCCCAACACTGAAGTAGCAACTTCAGGCGTTCTAGGAGCATAAATTACACAACTAATCTCTCAACCACCTATTACATTTTTGAAGGCCCTGGAGCACCAGGACAATAGAAACGCCCACAAAGTGACCCCATTTTGGAAAGCTAACACCCCAACGTATAATCTATGAGGCATAATGAGTCTTTTGAATGGTTAATTTTTTTCCAGATGTTTTTGGAATATGTGGAAAAAAAATGAAAATGCATTTTTTTTACACAAAGTTGTCCATTTATAGGATATTTCCAACACATAGCATGTACATGGCAAACAATACACCCCTAAATATATTCTGCTGTTCCTTCTGAGTATGGCGATACCACATGTGTGAGATTTTTTAACAGCCTGGCCACATAGAGGCCCAACATCCAAGAAGCAACATCAGGTGTTCTAGGGACATAAATTACACATACAATTTCCTTACAATTTTTGATGGCCCTTCATATTTCTAGCACATAGCATGTACATACCAAGAATTACACCCTAAAATACATTCTGCTGAGTAATGGGTAAAAAAAAAAAGATTACCTGTGGTTTTAGTAGTGCAATTTTCCACAGGAGGAGAGCCCTGATCCAGGCAGCAGGCAGGGACGTGGTCAGCGACAGTGAATGGAATTGTCCAGGCAGCAGGCAGGAATATTGTCCATAGTCAGTGCAGGCAGGGATACTGTCCATATATAGTCCAGGGCCAGTGCAAGTAGAAACATTGCCAGCAATGCCAAAATATTGGTCCTGATAGTAAGCAGGTATATGGTCCAAGTAGCAGGCCAGGAAAGAATGGGGACAGGGGTAGAGGCTTCTCCCACCCAAATCTCTTTGAAGCCTCCGGGCAACTAGACCCTAATCGGGAAATGAGAAAACTAAAAAAAAATGTTTTCTTCATCCAGAAAAACAATTCTGGAACCCCTCACATATGTGAGACCCCGGTGTTCCCACTAGCATAGCAGAGTAAAAGATCAATCCAAGAGGCAGGCAAAAAACGTGGTCAAACAGTCCAGGGTCAGTTCCAGAGCAGGCAGAGGTAGGTACAGTTAAGCGTTAGGCAAAAGCGTGGTCGTATAACAGGCCAGGGTCGGTTCCGGAGAAGGCAGAGATATGTACAGTACAGTGCAGTGGCATTAGCGGTGTGGAGGAAATGACAAGAAATGAGAACTACCTAATAATTTTGGAGGGTATGGTAACGGCGGAAACATACACCTATACAGAGGCCTGGTTGGGAGGGACAATCAGGACAATAATACACAGTGTCTTTTCTGACTCCTCTTCTGGCGTACACACAGCATTTTTTCTGGTGTCTGTAGCCTCTTTCAGGGGAGGGGGTTTTCTTAGGAAAGTGGCGCTCGTGGAGTCTGCTCACAGAATCAGAGCGGATATTTTCTGGTGGGTTTTCAGGGTACCAAAAGGCGGTGATGACTTCTTGGTATTGCAGATAGGATGCAGGGTTTTCTGTAGATTTTTTTTTTTTGTAAATAACAGAACTGTTATACATGGCCAAAGTGAAAAAATAAATGGAAACTTTTTTATACCAGTGACGGGATTTTCTTGTGGGAAGGTAGGGTTCAATCATCTGATCGTTGAAGTCCACTCCCCCCATAAACAAATTGTAATCATAGATGCATGTTGGTTTTTGGATTGGGCTTTTTTTTTGGGGGGACTTCCACGTAGGTGTCATCGTGGATCGTGGTAAGCATGTGGACATTTCGTTTGTCCCTCCACCTGACAGCCAATAGCTCCTGGTGCTGACTCCCCTCGTCTGAGCTTTTCATTCACCAGTTTTTGAGGAAAGCCCTTTCTATTGGCTCTTACTGTGCCACATGCTGGGGTGTCCCTCAGGTAAAGATTGCGAAACAGGGGCAGGTTAGTATAAAAATTGTCCACATAAAGGTGGTATCCTTTTCCAAGCAGTGGATAGATAAGCTTCCAGACCACTTTTCCACTGGCTCCTATGTATTCGGGGCATTCGGGGGGATGCAGTTGGGAGTCCTTCCCTTCGTATACCAGGAAGGAGTAGAGGTACTCCGTGACTCGGTCACATAACTTGTACATTTTCACCCCATATCGGGCCCTTTTGCTGGGGATGAACTGTTTGATGCCCAGCCTGCCTGAGAATTTGACAAGGGACTCATCTATGGAGATATTCTGTTCGGGGATAAATAATTGGGGGAATTTTTCTGAGAAATAATTTAGGAGTGGCCGAATTTTAAATAGTTTGTCAAAAGCTGGGTCATTACGGGGAGGGCACTGGGTGTTGTCATTAAAGGGGAGGAACCGTAGAATCATAAAGTATCGGGATCTGGGCATACAGGATGAGACTGGCATGTGATGGATGGGTTTGGTAGACCAATAGGAGTAAGAATAGGAGACCCATATTCAGAGTTAGGCC
This sequence comes from Rana kukunoris, assembly GCA_029574335.1. Taxonomy (NCBI): domain Eukaryota; kingdom Metazoa; phylum Chordata; class Amphibia; order Anura; family Ranidae; genus Rana; species Rana kukunoris. Next base: position 306,930,643 of record CM056050.1, read on the forward strand.
TAAGAACATTTGGAATTCCTCTATGGTGAGTTCTCTCCACACAAAGGGGCGGGCATAACTGGAACCAGAGTTGCTTTCTATGTACTGCTGTGCGTAGAGGTTGCACTGGGCCACAATAGATGATAATAATTCTTTGGTGAAAAATAAATGAAAAAAATTGTGTATGGAAAAATTATCGGTGTTCACCTGGACACCTGGCTGGGCGGTGAAAGGGGGATATTTGCTGCTCCAGAATTAGGGGGAAGCCACGGGGGTTTTGAAGGCCATAGGGAAGGCTGGCATGGCCCTGATTCCTTTGGGGCTGAGATGACATCCTACTGGTGCCTGGCCTTTGTTGCAGTGGCACTGCTCTTGAGGTGGACGGCACTGCTCTTGAGGTGGGCGGCACTGCTCTTGAGGTGGGCGGCACTGCATTAGAGGTGGACGATGCTCTGCTGGTAGTAGGCTGCTGCCTTATTTTAACGGACACACATTCCTCTTCCGATTCTGTATCAGAACCACTGCTTATAACGGGTTCATAGTCTGAATCGGACTCAGAGAGCTCCTTGCTGCTCTCAGTCATGCATAGGTGTTGGTAGGCCTCCTCGGTAGTAAAAACCTTTTTGCCATACTGGTGACAGGTGGCACTGATGGGCACAGGTGGCACTGATGGGTACAGGTGGCACAGGTGGTACTGGTGTGGCTCTGCTTGTACTGGTGTGGCACTGATGGGCACAGGCGGCACTGATGTGGCTCTGGTGGCACTGATTATCACACAGGTGGCACTGATTATCACACAGGTGGCACTGGTGGGCACAGGCGGCACTGATGTGGCACTGATGGGCACAGGTGGCACTGGTATACACAGGCTGTAGTGGCACTGGTGTGGCTCTGGTAGCACTGATTAGCACACAGGCGGCACTGGTGAGCACAGGCGACACTGGTGAGCACAGGCGGCACTCGTGGGCACTGATGTGGCGCAGATAAGCACTGGTGGGCGCAGGTGGCACTGGGGGCAGGTGGCACTGAAGGGCACAGGTGTGGCACTGAAGGGCACAGGTGTGGCACTGAAGGGCACATGTGTGGACTTTAGTGGCACTGGTGTGGACTGTAGTGGCACTGGTGTTGGTTTGGTGGAACTGAGGTGGTACAGGTGGCACAGAGGTGGCACATATGGCACTTTGGGGCACAGATGGCACTTTGGGGCACAGATGTGGCACTTTGGGGGACTTTGGGGCACGGATGTGGAACTGCTGGGCACTGCACAATAGGTGAAACTCACTTTTATGGTCACAAATCACTCTCATATCCTCTCACGCTGGATCGGTGTGAGGAGAGGAGAATGATGAACTGAAAATGACCCTGCTTGTTTACATTTGTGATCGCTCCATCATTAGACGGAGCGATCACGTGGTAAACGGCCGCTGTCATTGGCCGTTTACCGAGATCCGTGTTGCTATGGGTCCCGTGGACCCGGCGTGCACGGATGTCCCGGTGTGCGCGCGCAGAAACGATTCTCTGGGAAGCCGTTAATGGCCACTTAGAGTTGAGCAACCGCCCTGTACTTTGTCTATAGGGCGGTTGTAAAGTGTTTAAAATCTCTTTTTATACTTATCCATAATATCCCCTATTGCTGTTATCAATTTTTAGTAATGGTTGGTAATTATTGACTATTTTATATTATATCCTGGTGATATGTTTTTTTTGCCCTGTTCACATGTCAACCCAGGTGTGCGATCGCCACTTTATTTTTAATTAATTTTCAAAATGTTACCCTATTTTATATATATATATTTTATACATTCTTAAATTTTATAGATTACACATTTATTTGTGGCTGGGAGACTGAGGGATCCTTAATGCTGCCATCCACGCCATCTGGATTGACCATCTTATTTTTGAGCTACCAGCCCAAATAGCTTCATTGCTAGCACAACTACTTCGTAAATACACCTTTCTCAAGGACGCTCAGTTTAGCCTCCCTGTGTTGGCAGCGCAGTACTCCATCCTAGATCCTTTACCCTCAAGGGTTACTTACCTAGTTTGTCCAGCAGCCCGGACTCCTATTTGAGCCTGAAACCTTGGGCCAGATCCACGTACATTGGCGCATGTATAGACCGGCGTGTGGCATCTCCTTTACGTTAGACCGGCGCAATGTAGAGGCGCAAGTACCGTATCCTCATAGTACTTGCGCACAAATTTGCGCTGGCGCAACGTAAATTCCGAGGCGTAAGGCGGTGTAATTCAAATTGGGAAGAATGTGGGCGTGTTCCATTGAAATGAGCCGTGACCCCATACAAATGAAGGGCCGGCCGGATTGCGCATGCGCGCATAACGCAGGCTATGGTCAGCACCTCTCTGCGCATGCTCAGAACTCGGCACGGCACAATCAGTGAGATTGGAACTAGGCCCGGTCAACTTGGTGAGCTACGCACAGTGCTTAAATAGACCGAGAGAAACACCCTTCCATTGCAAAAGTACATCCATTTTTTTACCTTCCTACAGCAAGGTGCTTTTGTTCTGTTCTTTGTTAGTGTTTGTTGGTTTGTGACATGTTTTTGAGATTTTTGGTGAGTGTTTTGGAGAGTGATTTGGAGAGTGTTGTGTGAACATGAGTGAGAGGAAGAGAAAATTTAATTTTTCCTTGCGGGAGAAGGAAATTGTCAGGGCCATTACCCAATATGGGCGATTCCTGCATGGCCCGGAGAGAGCCAACACCACCCCGGCCAGGAAGAGTCAGATTTTGCAGGACATCGCCGACGAGGTAAATGCTTTAGGGGGTGAGACCCGGACACGCCAGGGGATACAAAAGAAGATCAATGATCTCCGGCGTGTGGTTCGTGGGAAGCTGGCCAAGATTGCAGCACCTGAGGGGGCCCACCATGCACTGTTAGGCTGACTGAGGAGGAGCGTGTGGTGGCCCAGACCTTCAACAGGCAGCAAGTGGAGGGGCTGCCTGGCTTTGACTCTATTGAGGAGGCCGTGAGGACAGTTAAGTTTTTTTTTTCTATCTGGTGTGTAGCATGTGTGGGGGGGGGGGAAGGAAATATGTGGCAAGTGTGTGGATCCTCCAACCTGTGAATGTTTTGTGTCATCCACAGATGTGCAGGAGGGTGCTGGGCCAGGCCTCCATCAGGGGTAGCCCCTTCCACTCCTCCCCCAACAGGGCTCCCCCCAAGGGGCTCCCCTTCTCCCCGGCCACAAGCATCATCTGGAGGCAGGAAGGCGACCCACAAGACCAGGGGGGTGGCCGAGGTTCTGCCTGCAATTCTCAGAAGGGACCAGGCCCTTCAGACCCGCCATCTGGGACAGATCACCCAGAGTTTGGGGCGGATGGAGGGAGAGCCTGTCCTCCATAAAGGATTCAGTTGGGGACATGGACGGCAACTCCCTGGCTCTGATCAATTGCCAAAATGAACTGCAGGCTACCACAGCAGGCGTTGGTCAGGATGTGTGGGCCTTCGGTCAGGATGTGCGGGCCCTCACCCAGGCTATCCAGGCCAATACGGCAACCCTCAATGATGGCCTGACCAGAATTGCCGTGGCCTTGGAGGGCAGGCCGCTAGGTGGGCAGACCAGGGGATGCTCCTCCTTCCCCTGATTACCCCCCCCGTGAGTCTCCCCTGAGGAGCCGGGGCTGTGGCCGTGGCCGTGGCCGCCCCAGGCGTGGGTCACGCCAGCGGCGGTAGTCTTTTTTGGCTTTTCTGTGTTTTTTGTTTGCTGTTTTTTTTGCTGTGCTTCTTTTTTTTTTTTTTTTTTTTTGCTGGGCATATTTTTTTTTTCCTGAGCATTTTTTGTTTTTTGGATTATGATTTTTTTTTTCTGTTTGTGAATGATTTTTGAATGTGGGGGTGACATTCCTGCCGGAAAAGGGGTCTCACCCTCATTTGGTGGAGAAGGGTTCCCCAGAACCAGGGAGAAGTCCTGCATGGTGGGCTTGTGCTAATCCAATGTGATGAGGATGTGGTGTGTGTGATCTAGGGACCACAGCGGCTGCACTGCATGTGAGCATTGTGTTGGGCTGGTGATGTCCTCCTGCAGGGTTGTGGTTAATTCCATGATGGCATGAGGGGTGAATCTGAAGATGCGATACACCTCAGAATCACTCATGCCAAAGATGTCTATGCATGTGCGGTATATCCTCTCCCGTGCCCTCCTCCGTGCCCTCCTCCTTCTGTGCTCATCTAAAGTCAGTAGTATAGCTATGAGCAAGGATGCCCCTGGCATGTTGGCATACAGATTGTTGTCAAGTGTGGCTGCTCAGCTCGTCCCTAACGGTGTTGCTTTAGCTGACATGTAGACGGATTGTCCAAATTTAAAGTTGCTTTTATAAGGACTAACTTTAGACCGGATGTGCAGCTGATGCGCACAGCGCGTAGCCTGCGCCGCACAAACGTACTTTTGTGGATCGCCGTATCTCCCTCATTTGCATATTTGCATAGCAAATCAATGGTGTGTCTAGCGCATTTTTGCGTGCACGATGCGCCAGTCTATCCAAATTACGTTGGTCGAAAAATGCTGGATTTCAGGCGTATATCGTTTTGGGGATATGGCGCATAGATACGCGGGCGCATATTTAGACTTACGCCGCGCATCTCGCGAAACGCCGGCGTAAGTGCTTTGTGGATCTGGCCCCTATTCTTTTAAGCTCTATACCCATCATTGGACTACACAGACGTTTTAATATTCTCTCAAACTATTCAAAAGACTCTGTGAAGAAGCGCTGTAATTCGCGTGAAACCGGTCGAGTCACCACATCGCAAGATCCATTTCGCAGACTTTTTCATGTCTGAACCTCCTCCGTCTATACAGGACACTTATACTATCAATATTTATTTTTATTATTTTAATTGATTTCTTTAATTCAAACAATTTCTGTACTATTTAATTATTAGTATACAATTTTCCTGTATTACTCTGAAGGTATCCTGCAATGTGTAATTAGTTTGCCAGATAGTTCCTATGGAACGTCCAATTTTTAATGTTAAATTGCATCCTTGTGTCTAAATAAATCTATTTTTTAGAGAAATTTTCTCTGTACGACTACATCCTTTACAACATATAGGGCCAGATTCACAGAGCCATTACGCCGGCGTTACAGGAGATGCGCGGCATAAGTCTAAATTTGCGCATGCGTTTCGATGTGCCCCATCCCCAAAACGAGATACGCAAGAAATCTACTTTTTTTGGACCGATGTAATTTCGATAGACCGGCGTATCCGTCCGCGCAAAACTGCGCTAGACACACCATTGATTTGCTATTCAAATATGCAAATGAGGGAGTTACGGGGATCCACAAAAGCACGTTGGTGCAGCGCAGGCTACTCGTTGTGCGCAATAGCTGCACGTCCTGTCTAAAATTAGACCATATAAAAGGTGGAATAAAATTAGACAATCCGTCTACATGTCAGCTAAATCAACACTGTTAGTGAGGAGCTGAGCAGTCACACTTGCTGGACAACAAACTGTATGCCAACAGGCCAGGGGCATCCATGCTCATAGCTATACTACTGACTTTAGATGAGCAAAGAAGGAGGAGGGCACAGGAGAGGATTTTTTTTTTCCAAAAACTTTTTATTTGCTTTTATAAACATTTTTACAAAAAATATACATACATATATACTGTACATCAATACATAACATACATACAAATTACAAACACGGTCTCACTATCTTTCAATAGCCCTTTAAAACCTTGATGGATATAATAATCTAATCTGATACAAGCCCCTCACTCTTCACTTGATATATCACACACGCATAGACATCTTTGGCATGAGTGATTCTGAGGTGTCTCGCATCTTCAGATTCACCCCTCATGCCATCCAGGAATTAACCACAACCCTGCAGGAGGACATCACCAGCCCAACACATGACACCACCCATGACACCCATGACAGCTACATATACAATCCTAGCCCCATCCCCACAGATTTCGAACAGAACATGTATGGGGACAGCTGGCTGGTTGGTGAGTGACATGGGTGGCAGGCATGACTGTCCCCCCCCCCCATGATGCTGAAATCACAAGGGGCACATGCACTACTAACATCCTCCTGTCTTATCCCTTCAGGGTGACTCTGCATATGCACTGGGACCCCATCTCATGACTCCTATACGGAACCCCCCATGGTACCCTGTTGTATTCCCCAAACTTTGTATGCCAGATCATCGGTGCATGTTGCATGCTGCACAACTTCGCAGTGAGAAAGGGCCTGGAGATTGACATAAGTGATGACCTGACCCCTGAACCAGACAATCCCCCCCCCCTAACCGAGGCTACCCCGTCTTCTGAGGGAAGAGCAGCCAGGAGCCAGCTCACATTAGGCATCTTTGCACGTTAAACACACAAATTAATCATGGCACAATGAGAATGCATGCATGCACACCACTGTGGTCCCTAGCACAGACACATTGGATTGGCACAAGCCCACCATGCAGGACTTGTGAGCAGCAACGCCATGCCATGGCTCCAATTATGTCACTGTACATTCATACACCATTCACACGGACCTGGGGATCACTTCTCCACCACAAATGAGGGTGACACCCCTTTTCTGTCACGAATGTCACCCCCACATTCCAAAATCATTCACAAACGGAACCAAAAATAAATAAAAAATTGACCAGCAAATATAATTAAAAAAAACAAAACAACAAAGAAAACACAGAAAAGACAATCGCTCTGCAAAACAGTCCCCAAATATCTCAAAGAAATGTCACAAACAAACAAACAAACAAACGCTAATAAACAACAGAACAAAAGCACCTTGCTGTATAGGAAGGCATACAAAGGGATGTACTTTTGCAAAGGAAGGGCGTTTGTCTCTGTCTATTTAAGCTGTCTGCGTAGTTCACTAAGTTGCCCGGGTCCACTTCCAATTTCACTGATTGCGCCGTTCCCGAGTTGTGAGCATGCGAACAGAGGTGCTGACCATGGTCTGCTTCATGTGCGCATGCGCGATCAGGCCGGCCCTTCATTTGCATGGGGTCATGGCTCATTTCAATGTAACACGCCCACGTCCTTCCCAGTTTGAATTACTCCGCCTTACGCCTCGGAATTTACGTTACACCATCGCAAATTTCTGCGCAAATACTACGAGGATACGGTGATCACGCCTCTACATTGCGCCAGTCAAACGTAAAGTGCCTGAAAAGTCCAATAACTTGCCCCTAGTTAATTTCTCTCTCATTTATTTGTGGCTGTTCATCCTAGTGGAGGAGGCCCCATATAGAGACACACACTTACTTTGACACAGATGGATTCTGTGCCAGTTTTTATGTTTTGAAGAATACATGTAATCTTTCATTTGTATATGGAATATTTACATGCTTCCTACACATATATACTGATTGCATATATTAATGCTTAATTTGATGTATATGTGATGTTATGGTGACTTCACATATGAGGGAATTACGCCATCATTATTTTTAATCCATTTAATACATTTACCAGTTTTTATGTGCTATTTTTAGCCTCTGCTCTCTCCGTCGAGAGTTGACTAATACAGCTATTAGTCGGGGCGTTTGAGTTCCTATTTAACAATACGTAATAGGTCCCACAAGAAAATAGCCGCCATGTACTGTATTAATGGTGTCTTTGGTTGTGGACGCATTATTGACTACATTAAAATGGCCACCACCATATATAATACGAGTACCAATGAACAAAATGGCTGCGCTTGCATCTGTATACAGGTATACCCCACTTTTAAGTACACAATGGGACCAGAGCATGTATGTAAAACGAAAATGTGCTTAAAGTGAAACCATACATTTTTTCACTTCTAGGGTGTAGTGGGGGATCAGGGGCACACTGGAACAGGGTGGGCTATGCTCTCGGAGCTTCAGCTCTTTCTACTGCGCTGCAAAATGTCTGTACAGTACTTGTAAGGCACTTTACATACACTTGCGGGGATGTCCTTACTCGCGTGTGTATGTAAAGTGAGTGTACTTTAAAGCGGAGTATGTCTGTACTGAACTTCAATAAAATGGCGGAACGGAGACTTCCGCTCTAGACACAGTTCTAACCACCACGTCCAATCAGGTTCCCCAGATGAAAACACGTGACCGGTTCATAACGCGTAGGGATTGGCCGTGGAAAGACATACACCGGGAGTGATGTGAGGAGGTGCTGTGAACGCGGCTATTTCTTTTCTACGCTTGTTACACGATTTTTAATGTAAGAGCATATCACTCTAATAAACGTTTCCCTATATTTTACATACTACACCATCGGAGGCCTGTTCTTCTCTTCTTCCCCTCTGTGAGTCCTATTAGATACCCTCTGTGGAGAATATAGGAGACTACAGCACTGTTTGGGTCAGGAGCAAGTTCGTGAGCCACCTGTGGAGGGTTGGAACTATTTTAGAGAGCTCTACTACTGTCCTTGATGCCCTGTATTAAGTTCTATGATGTGAGAGTTCTGTGAGACTGAACACACTGAGGATCCAGATTTTTAATCACACTAACATTTGCGAATTTGCGAGCAACTGTCACAGTCACTTGCACAATATTCAAATATTATTTCATATTTATTTTGTTTCTTCACCATGGCTCATCTGTCCACCACTGTTTGATTTATTTGGACACTTTGTGCACTGGCACGTTCCAGTATATGGACTTTGTTTATTCACATTGTCACTATATTACTAGCAGACCAGTTCTGTTTCTTTCACTATATTTGACCTCTTATTGGGTGTTTAGATTTTGCACGAGAATTCCTTTTTTTATATATTTTTCAGTTTTGTGTGCATTGTAATCACCTCTAATTTTTGCTGCAATTTCACACTTGTTTTTTTGTGACATTTATTACTCGCAGTAGCCCGAAGGACACCTTTTATTCACAGCATGTTAGCAGTCGCTTTTCACAGAGCTCCCAACATATATCTCAATTTTATCTGGTTACCAGAATCATAGTCTGCTTTGGCTTCCAAGCAATCTAGGACACCCGCAGCAGCTCCCGGAACTATTTGCCTTTGTTGGATTGGCATGATGACCTGTGGAAATAAAGGAGAGGGTCCACGGCAAGATCAACAACATGGCGCTGCGGCGGCCCTTCCACAGAGCATCAGTGGTGTGGAGAAGAACAAGGAGGCTGTAAGTAAACCACCTAAAACCACCTAAAACCCCTAAAGATCCGGCCGGGATCATCCCAAAGACATGCAATATTATGCTCAGAGCTAACAGAGCTGTCTGGTCTGGTTTGTCAGTGGCTGATAATGTCTCAGAGGCGCTGGATACAGGGATGGCAGAGGTGGAAGAAGGGCAGGGAGATGCCACCATTACAATCATGACTGTCTTGCTGTGATGGAGGTGGGGGGGGGGGGGGGGTAGACAGACCTCTTCTGGTGAAATCCTACTTCCATAGGATACAAGGCATCAAAGTTGTCAGAAGAAGTGAATAATAGACACATGCAGAATCGAAAAATGTGTTTACTTTCGGATATATTCGCTATATTACTCTAAAGGTATGCTGCGCTGCAAAGAAAATGTATGTATGTGAATCTATATACATATATGAACAGTATGTTCCTTCATTTGTGATAAAAAACTTTTAGTGAACCACTGGTGAGGTGAAACAAAAAGTCCAAACAGGATCACAATAGAATCTGTGAAACAAGAGTCCATATGGATCCTATAAACACCCGAAAAGTGTTAGAAGAAGAATCTTCAGGTAAAGTCTGTCAAAGGCACCTCCACCTCTAATTAAAATGCCTGCTTACCAGCTCCAACTTAAAAACTGCATTTATCTCTATACTGTGCTGCTCCTAATAGTCCTCAGCCGTCCACCTCCTCATACAGATGATACAGATACCGATCAATGCCACATCAGCTCAAATAAGGTCGTAGGCATATATGGCTAGCAGCCCTCAATATGATGATTTCTGGGAAGCTCCTATTCAGTGATCTCCTAACGTTCCACCTTACTGTTCACCAGGACAATCCTGCATTAAGATGTTGCCCTGAGATGGCTTTAAAGTGGCCCTATGCTTTGAAACATATTAGAGTCACACTGCGCGGAACATCTTCTCTCCCTCCAGTCATGTGATTTAAGACCTGCGCAGTAATTTTTTTCCACAGATATATTCGCTATATTACCAATTTTGTTTTGTTTCTGAATTTCTTTAGGGTCCTTTCACACCAGCGGACCGTTCGTCCATTCATTACAAGTCCGTTTATGGACTTGTAATGAACCCCTATGGGAGCGGATCCGTTTTTGCGGACTGAAGAATGTCCTATTTTTCTTCCGTCCGGCCAAACGGATCGGATGCAAACGGACAGACGGTCCGTTTCCATCCGACTCCCCATAGGGGAGAGCGGAGGAGAGACGGGGCGGTCCCTGCACAGTGTGCGGGGACCGCCCTGTCCGCCGACAGCTGAGCGGAGACCCCCCGCTGAGCTGACGGACACACGGAGCGGACCAAAAAACGGACCGCTCCGTGTGTAAGGAGCCTTAGTATCGTTTTGAATTTTGTTTATTTTCATTTTCCTTTTTGTTACATTTTGTTTTATTTTATAAATTTTCTGATGAATTACACATTTTCAAAACGATTGGACTTCGGATCGGTTGAAGAATGACCGACAACTTTGAAATCTAGCTGGTTGTTAAGCAGCAAATCAGGAAGCTAGCCACTGTGTCCTTAGCAATAGAAATGACCAAAAATTCCATCAGGTCTGGTATGGATTCTAAAATGTATATCCGATCCTTATCTGAGCCCCCATCACCGTCCGGGGCATGCTGGATCGATGACGTCACAGGGAGGCCAGGTCACCAGGGTGACTCTGCCCTTGAGCTTTTTAGCAAATGTCAGATGAAGGAGCAGGAAGCATTCAACGAGGCCGGACGGTTTTTCCTGTTTTGGGGTTTGGTGATGCAAGGCCGGAGGGTTTTTCCTTTTTTGGAGTTTGGTGGTACGGTGTGAGATGGATCGGGTGATATTGTGTTTTTTTTGTATTTTTTTAAATTTTTTTAATAAAGGACTTTTTTCTTTATTTTTCACACTTTTTTTGGTGAATGAGTGCAATATACCCCATACTCATTCACAGGGAGGGGTTGGGATTTGGGGGCCCTCTTGTTAAAGGGATCTTCCAGGTTCCGATAAGCCCCCTGCCTGCAGACCCCCACAACCACCATCCAGGGTGGTGGTAATAGGCCCTAGTCCCTACACCTGCTTTCCTGCTTGCTCGGATAAGGGTTTGGTATGATTTTTTTTTTGGGGGGGGGGGGGGGACACAACACCTCACCATTTTTTTTTCTTTCTTTTTTTAAATAGCCGTGTGTCAGCAATTGCAACTGTGAGTCAATTTAAATGTGATTTGTCTCGGCAACTACAAATTTAGGTACTCACAGTGATCTGTGAATGAATAAACTGCAAGTCCCATCTGTCCCTGAACTTGTAGTTCTCAATGGCCTTCGTGCACATTTATCAAACACAATTTTATCAAACACAATTTTTTTGTAAAAATACTGTGCACTTAAGTTAATTCTAGTGCATACACACAAACTATATATTACCCATATTTTTGGTAGAATATAAAATATATGTCAAGCCTTACAATTGCACACAATGGCAACAAAACTTTGCTACCCAAAATGGTCCATAGGCATCTCTTTCAAAGCCTTTACAGGTTATACGTTTAGAGGTAAGAGTAAATGATGGCCCTATAATTATTGCTCTCGTTCTGACATTCCGACAGTGGTTTATACCAGGTCAAAATTGGGTATGTATACTGCTTGCAATAAATAAAAAAATAAAAAATGTACAGGTATTAATGACAGAGCTGCATTTATTTGCCTATTTTATATTTGTCTGGTGTTTAGCTTTAGGTTAATAACAGCTTAGAGTAATAGAGATGAGCATATAAAACTGGCATGCTTTTGAGTGATTTATTAAGAGTAGATATCTGAAAATGTCAACTAGCCCCATGAAAAAAGGCTTGTAATATTTCCTATAAATCAAAAAAAATCATTGACCTATTATACCATTAAAATGTTCCAGTACTTAAAGAGGTGGTTCACCCTAAATATAAGCTCTCCCATGTGATCCAGTATGCTGGATTTTTTTTTTTAAATCCCCCACTTACTGTATTATGTTGAATTTTAATTTCTTACCCCCGTGGTGGAAGGCGCCAGTATAGCGCGTCACATCTTACGAAAATACCCGATAAGGACTCGGGTAATCTCGGCGAAAATGCGGCGCCTGCGCACAGACCTAGGAGCTGACTGCGCAGGCGCCGTATTTCTCCGAGTCCTACGGCTATGGCGCGTCACGCCCTCCGAAAATGCCGGAATAGGACTCGGAGAAATACGGCGCCTGCGCAGTCAGCTCCTAGGTCTGTGCGCAGGCGCCGCATTTTCGCCGAGATTACCCGAGTCCTTATCGGGTATTTTCGTAAGATGTGACGCGCTATACTGGCGCCTTCCACCACGGGGGTAAGAAATTAAAATTCAACATAATACAGTAAGTGGGGGATTTAAAAAAAAAAATCCAGCATACTGGATCACATGGGAGAGCTTATATTTAGGGTGTACCACCTCTTTACGCATTTTCGCCGAGATTACCCGAGTCCTTATCGGGTATAGCGTCACGCGCTATACTAGAGCCGTCCACCGCGGGGGAAAGAAATTTAAATTCAGCATAATACAGTAAGTGGGGGATTTAAAAAAAAAAAAAAAAAACAGCATACTGGTGCTGACGCCAGTATGCTGGATCACATGGGAGAGCTTATATTTAGGGTGAACCTCCGCTTTAGGTAAATTGATTAAACTAATTGAGCTTTAAAGGCTAAGTTCACCTTTTCCAGAAAATAACCTATGCAGTCAAGGGGCCTCAGTGGATGTTAAAAATCAGTGCAGCTTTGAAAAAAGGATCATTAAAGTAGAGTTCCACTTAAAAGTGGAACTTCCACTTTTTCGACTCCCCCCCCCCCCCCCTCAGGTGCCACATTTGGCAACTTTCATAGGGATGGGGGAACATGCACCTGTTTTTGACAGGTACTGTTTCCCACATCCAGGAGACAGGAGACCGTGGCCTGGTATCTGAAGTTCGCCCCCCCCCCCCTTTCCTCTGCCACCAGACCAGTAAAGGCTTTAAACTTTAAATTTTTTGTGGGGGGGGGGGTTGGACCTCCTCTTTAATTTTATATTTAACGTAGGTCATTTTGGTCCCCTCAGAAGCCTAGCCAAACTCCTAATTACCAACCCTCGTGTCCTGACTTGTTGCTAGGATATAAAAACTGTTGGATGCTCACTCCCATGATTGCAGAACTGAGAACCAACAGTTTTCACGTCCTAGCAATGAGACACAATGTGGCGGTTACTAACTGAGACTTTATTAGTCATGCTCCCGAGGGGACCCAAATGGCCTACAGGTAAAAGAATGAATGAATGATTATTTTACAAAGCTGCATTGATTTGTATTATTTACTGGGGCCCCTAGACTGCATAGGCTATTTCTGGAAAAGTTGAACTTAGCCTTTAAGTAGGGTAAGCCAATATGACATCAGCCAGATAGAATACTCTGTAGTTTTTTTTTTTTTTTTAACACTTTTGAAAATTAAGGGTGGGATTTCTATATTCTTAATTACTTATGTTGAAACTAAACAGTTTGAATATTTGAATATAAACTATTTAATACATCTTTATCCTAACAGGGAGACTGAATTGTGTGTTTTGGTCCTAATTCCGGCCCTTCCTGTAAGTATCAATTGATGTAATTTATTGTAATTAAAATACTGACATAAGCACTTTTTACAATTACACCTTCCAAAATCTTTCCAAGACTTGACCCAGATTTTTATATTTCAGCAGGACCTGTGGGCATATTTATAAAGCAGTCAATGTGACAAACCTTTATTACAGGCATTTTTTTGGGCATTGACAATTGATGCAACACTTTATATACTGGATATTGACATCTGTCCTTGCACTCAAGGACAATTAACCACTTGCTTACTGGGCACATAAACCCCCTTCGTGCCCAGGCGAAATTTCAGCTTCCGGCAACTGCGTCGCTTTAACTGACATTTGCACGGTCGTGCGACGTGGCTCCCAAACAAAATTGACGTCCTTTTTTCCCCACAAATAGAGCTTTATTTTGGTGGTATTTGATCACCTCTGCGGTTTTTATTTTTTGCGCTATAAACAAAAAAATAGCGACAATTTAAAAAAATATATGTATTTTTTACTTGTTGCTATAATAAATATCCCATTTATTTATTTTTTTAAAACTATTTTTTTTTCTCAGTTAAGGCCGATACGTATTCTTCTACGTATTTTTTTAGAAAAATCGCAATAAGCGAATTATAGCACCTACAAAATAGGGGACAGAATTATGATTTTTTTTTTTTACTAATAATGGCGGCGATCTGCGCTTTTTATTGGGACTGCGACATTACGGCGGACACTTTTGACACATTTTGGGGACCATTCACATTTATACAACGATCAGTGCTATAAATATGCACTAATTACTGTATAAATGTGACTGGCATTAAAGGGGTTAACACTAGGTGGTGAGGAAGGGGTTAAATGTATTCCCTGGGTGTGTTCTAACTGTGTGGGGGAGGGGACTGACTGGGGGAGGTGACCGATGCTGTTTCCCTATGTACAAGGGACACAGATCGGTCTCCTCTCTCCCTGACAGGACGTGGAGCTCTGTGTTTACACACAGAGCTCCACGCCCCTACTGTGTCACTGCCGATCGCGTGTGCCTGGCGAACACCGCGGCCGCCAGCCACATGCATTGGCTCCTCAGGGATGCGCCGTGCACTGTTTTTCGTGGCGCGCGCGGGGAATTACAATTAGATGCCATCCAAAGACGTCAACTCGGCACTTGAGAGCCGCGCTGTGGACGTCTTTTGTCCATAGCGCAGATTTCAAGTGGTTAAGGTCCCTATCTCGCATGCTTACAATATATATACACAAACACATATGCTAGGACAAATTTAGACAGAAGGCAATTAACCTACTAGCATGTCTTTGGAGGGTAAAGGGAAACCAGAAAGATATACCTGCAATAAGTGTTTGATGAATGTCACATTCATTACTTTATAAATACACTTCGATGCATTTTGATCGGCCCATTATTGCTTAAAAATCAGGACAAAAGTCCTTTGTAAAAACTCATATGGGACAATTGGGGTGGCCTTCACATTAACTTTCCTTAAGCCTTTCAACTCTTCAACTGTTTTTAACCATTGTTTTCACCTCGATTCCCAGGCCATATTCAAGGCATGAGCTATTGCTTTAGACTCACTGCTTTGTTATACTTTATTATACTGCGGCAGGTTGGCTCGGCTGCGCAAATCGCCGTCATTGTACATTGGGTGAGTACACGGTGATCTGTGGGCAATATTCCTAGCAGGGCAACCAATCAGAGAGGCAGAACGGGGATATGCCAGTGTAAACACACAGATCCCCATTCTGTTAGGGGAGTAGAGTGAGATTGTCCCTAGTGATTAGGAACAGCGATCTCTCTCTGCTCCCTGTCAGTCCATTTCCCACACAGTTAGAAAGCACCTCCCTAGAGAACATTTAACCTTTTGATCGCCCCAGCTTCTAACCCTTTTCCTGCCAGTGTCATTTATACATTAATCAGTGCATTTTTATAGCACTGATCACTGTATAAAGGTCACTGGTCCCAACAAAGTGTCAAAGTGTCCGATCTGTCTGCCGCGATGTTGCTGTTCCTCTAAAAATCGCACATCACTGCCATTACTAGTAAAGAAAATTATAATAATAAAAATGCCTCTTTCCCCTATTTTATAGACGGGATGACTTTTGCACAAACCAATCAATATATGCTTATCGTTTTTTTTGTTTTTTTACCATAAATATGTAAAAGAGTACAAATTGGCCTAAACTGAGAGGATTTTTTTTTTTTTACATTTTTTATAGCAAAAAGTAAAATCTTTTTTTTTTTCCAAAATGTGTCGCTCCTTTTTTTTTTCTTGTTTATAGCGAAAAAAAATTAAAACCGCAGAGGTGATCAAATACCACCAAAAGAAAGCTCTATTTGTGGGAAAAAAAGGACCGCACAATTGTCATTTAAAGCGACGGAGTGCCGTATCGCAAAAAATAGCCTTGTCAGGAAGTGGGTAAATCCTACTGGGGCTGAAGTGGTTAATTGGCTGCCATTGCCTAAACAGAGTTTTTAAAAGTCTCTGCTGCCACTAGAGAAATTGGCCTCAATTATTACTCAACCGTGCATACTGAGGGTCCCTGGACCTTTCCTGGCACACTGCAACCATTCATAGTTATAACAAATAGGTCTGTGAACATGACTTGTCTCATTTGATTCAACAAGTGGACTTTACAACACATACAAGCAGAGCAGCTACTGTACCAAACGTGTCAAGGTAACTGATGATGCATGCACTTGTTGAATAAGCCTATTGTTTGAAACAGGTCATATTCATGGGCTTGTTTGTTTTCTTTGTAAATAGGGTCTGGTTGAAGGATCATCAGACTTAAGCTTAATATTCAACTTTAAGTTTGCTTTAAAACCTATCTACATGTGTTTTTTTATTTTAGGTAGTATGAGAAATAGTTAACATTTCTGTAAACTTTTTTATTTCTGTGGGTGATCCAATTGTTCCTTAGCTTCAGTCACTGTGATGCCTGTACAATGAATTGGGGCTTTGATAGTTACCGGGATGAGAAGGCATTTGTAACAATAAAAAAAAATGCCAGAAATTCGAACTTTTCCTCTACTAAAAATGTGCTTTTGTCATTGATTTCTCACAGTGCCTGCCAATGCCCCACAGTGCCCCCTTCAGTGCTCCCTAGCTGACCGCAGAACCTCCAGCCCACTATAGTGTCCCTAACGGTGTCCCCAAGCCTCATCAGTGCCTTCCAGTATCCCACATTGCATCTGCAAATCCCACAGCCTCCTGGAGAGAACCAATGTCCCCTCTAGGTATCCTATCCCCCACAGTTACCCCCAGCTACCCTCCAGAATCATTACCCCCTACAGTACCACCAATTATGTGGCAGAGTCCCCTAACCCCCTCCATCCCCCAATAATCACATCCAGAGCCTTCCAGCATCTCAATACAAAATTTGCATCCACATATTTTTATTGTGTGAGTATAAGCTTTTTTTTTTTTTTTTTACTGTTGTGGCATGGACGATTTTGGAAGAACTGGGCCCTAGTCTCAAAGTTTAAAACCATTGGTTTTGACTATACCATTTTTAAGAATACTGTACTGTTTAGACAATTGGTAATTTTAAATGACAGCACTTACAACTTGTTTTTTTAATGTAGGCATTCTTCTTTTTCCAACTTGAGCTACACTACTTGCAAAACCAGGTACCTCTTGCTTCAAATGTTGTATACAGTAGCTTTATTTTTTCCTGATGCCACTATGTACAGTTTGCACCTCAACGGAGTACAAAAAATAATTCCACTGCAATTCAAACGGAATGTGTGAAGAATTGTCTATCATATTTCCTTACTTTACTAGGGTCAGGACTGCAAATACATTTTAGCTTTTTTTTGGGTTGTGTAACCATAAACTATTGCTTTAGGTCATGAGAACATGTTTGTATCGGAATGGCCCGTGATACCCAGAGACTTTTGAAGCATGCGGGGTACTCCTGTGCCAGCTTCACCAATGACTCTTATGTCTAGGTTCATCCTATGTCCAATATGAGCATAGGATGACTGAAAAATTATATCTTGGATTACATGAGATGATAATTCATGTATTGCAGGATATCTTGAAATATTACAAGTTGTTGATTCTGAAATCAACAGGTTAATTAAAAGATGTTGATTGATGTTAATCACCTTCAGCTACCTGGCTGAAGTGATAAAAGCTCGCTGTGATTGCATTCTATTGTCTATTATGCTAATTAAGTCTGGCTTCTGAAGGACCTCTCATTGTGTGATGCTAATGACACTGTATTGTGTCAAACTTCTATTGATGATAATATGGAATGTGACTTGGCACCCTCAAAGGTCAGACGTCTGGC
Organism: Rana kukunoris; assembly: GCA_029574335.1. Taxonomy (NCBI): domain Eukaryota; kingdom Metazoa; phylum Chordata; class Amphibia; order Anura; family Ranidae; genus Rana; species Rana kukunoris. The sequence continues at coordinate 306,948,605 of CM056050.1, forward strand.
TTGTGTTTACTAGAGGAATGTGAGAGTGGCTTATCACGGAGTCAGAACATCTGGTAATTGGCTCATCTGAATGTCATTATCTAATGGAATGTGTATTGAAGTTCCTTGTGTCATGTTGTGGGTGGAGTCGATTCATTGTCCACTTTTAGTTTCTACTGTATAAAGCTTGAGTTTTACCATTAAAGTATTCATTCGTTTGACCCAGAGAACAGAGCTTGTGTCTCTTTATTCTCGGGAATCCAATGGATCGTGTCTGCTGGATTGTTGGAGTGTCGGATAAGCTGTCGTGGGTTGGTGGAATGGAATATCGTAAACGGTGTTACCCCTGACTGTTACAATGTTTTACTGTATCTCTTTACCAGCTGTTGTAAACAGCTTGTTTACAGAGATGAATAGATGAAACTGAAACTTGAACACACAAGTCCTCCCCCTACCTCTGAAAGACTCCATCTGATGTTTCAGTCAAAGACAAGAATGTGAAATGGCAAGTTTTAAATTGAGAAAACAACATTAATAGTTACAGTATACTTTCATGCAACTGTCATGCAAGCCCTCCATCCTTCTGAGTATCTCTGTTTTCCTCAAGTCATTTGATCTTTGGTTCCCAATGTTGTGATCTACTACTAGGCCCAGTTTTGGCCATCTCTTTCTGCAGTCACTGTACTGTGCATGTTTGAGTCTGTAATTTTGACTTCCATGGAAAGCCCATCTGCACAGACCTGAAAGAGAGGGTCAGCATAAGACCCAGGGATGTGCTGATCAGTTGTAGTGGTGTTATAGACTAGGTGGTGAGGCATTTGGGTAGCAAGTGGGACTTATCCTTTAATAGGGTTACATCACTGCAGTCGTATTATTATAACACTTGTTGCACAGAGTATTTTTATGATAAAAGTATTGCCATGTACTACAAAAGTTGGCTATGTTCTAAACACAGACAAGTTCCCCTGTAAAGTATTGTAGTATTGCTTGCACTAGGATTATTTCTAATGTATATGATTCTGTTTTGATTACTCTTTTTATAGGAGATCATGTGGCCTCAAATCCTAATAAGCTTATTGGGAAGTATTATCAATGCCATTTTGAATTACCTGATGCTTTTTGTTCTAAAGTTGGGAGTCATGTAAGTGCTTTTACTACTGTTTTCTACAGTTCATTATAACGTACAAAAATGTGAGGCTTACATTACCAGAAAAACATACTGATTTGTATCGTTATGTAATAAAATATTGCAATACATCATGCAGGTTGTAAATGTATTCCCAACAGAAAAAAATAACCAGTCAATGAGCCTTTTTAGGTACATAAATAAAAACAGCTGTTTGAATACAGTACATGGAAAAAAAAATCTACAAATAAAAACCACATAAAACAGTGCATTGTATTATACCTACAGTGCTTTGACATCTTCAAAATGTTGTCATGTTACAACCAAAAATGTAAATGTATTTTATTGAGATGTTATGTGATGGATTAAAATAAAGTAGCACATAATTGTGAAGTGGGAAGTAAAATGATAAATTATTTTAATTTTTACAAATAAATATGTGAAAAAAGTGTGGCGTGCATTTACATTCAGTACTTTCTCAATACTTTTGCTGCAATTACAGCTGCAAGTCTTTTTGGGGATGTCTCTACCAGCTTTGCACATCTAGAGAGTGACATTTTTGCCCATTTTTCTTAGCAAAATAGCTCAAGCTCTGTCAGATTGGATGGAGAGCGTCTGTGAACAGCAATTTTTTAAGTCTTGAAACAGATTGTCAATCGGATTTAGGTTTGGACTTTGACTGGGCCATTCTAACACATGAATATGCTTTGATCTAAATCATTCCATTGTAGGTCTGGCTGTATGTTTAGGGTTGTTTTTCTGCTGGATGGTGGTGAACCTCCACCCCAGTCTCAAGTCATTTGCAGACTCTAACAGGTTTTCTTCTAAGATTGCCCTGTATTTGGCTCCATCCATCTTCCCATCAACACTGACCAGCTTCCCTGTCCCTGCTGAAGAAAGGCATGCCCACAGCATGATGCTGCCACCACCATGTTTCACGGTGGGGATGGTGTGTTTAGGGTGATGTGCAGTGTTAGTTTTCTGCCACAAATAGCATTTTGCTTTTAGGCCAAAAAGTTCAATTTCAGCAGCTTCCCAGTTGTGCCACACTATTTGCATTTCCAGATGATGGATTGAACAGTGCTCCATGAGATGTTCATTGCTTGGAATATTTTTTATCACCTAACCCTGCTTTAAATTTCTCCACAACTTTATCCCTGACCTGTCTGGTGTGTTCCTTGGCCTTCATGATGCTATTTGTTCACTAAGCTTCTCGAACAAACCTATGAGGGCTTCACAGAACAGCTGTATTTATACTGAGATTAAATTACACACAGGTGGACTCTATTTACTGTTTAGGTGACTTCTGAAGGCAATTGATTCCACTAGATTTTAGTCAGGGGTATCCGAGTAAGAGGGGCTGAATACAAACGCACGTCACACTTTTCAGATATTTGTAAAAAAATATTAAATCCATTTATTATTTTCCTTCATCCTCAAAATTATGTGCCACTGTGTGTTGGTCTATCACATAAAATGCCAATGAAAAAACATTTACAATTTTGATTGTAACATGACAAAATGTGAATAGTTTTAAGGCGTATGAATTATTTTTCAAGCCACTGTATACAGTGCATCCGGAAAGTATTTACAGCGCTTCAATTTTTTCACATTTTGTTATGCTACAGCCTTTTTCCAAAGTGGATTAAATTCATTATTGTCCTCAAAATTTTACAAACAATACCCCATAATGACAATGTGAAATAAGTTTGCTTGAAATCTTTGCAAATTGAGTTATTCAGTAAATGTTAATAGAATATAAACTCACTGGGCCAGATTCTCAAAAGAGATACGACGGTGTATGGTAGGATTGTCACTTGCCAAATGCCAACTGCCACACACTGCAGAATGTCACTTGCCACAATGCCACCTGCCACACGTCGCAGATTGTCACTTGTCACTTGCCACAATGCCACCTGCCACACGTCGCGGATTGTCACTTACCACGACGTCACCTGTCACACATTGCAGATTGTCACTTGCTGTTTTCCAGAGTGAACAATATAAAGATCAGTTAGATTCAATTCAGCTTGAGTCCCTTTTAAAAAAAATCTTATAGAAAGAAACCACTTGAAGTTGTACTACCAACCCAACCCACCTTGTTTTTCAGGCAAAGGCCGCACAGGCTCAGCTCACACTGTCGCCAGGCACAGCTGCACAGGCAGCTCTCTTCAGACCCTTCCTTGCTTCCCTCACACTGGAGATGGAAGATTGAAGAGCTGGGCGGAGCAATTGTTTGGTATGGAGGCTAAGCGCTCTGAATGCTGGGGCGGCTGTGGCCTCTGACATCACTGGTTGCTAGGTGCCGTGCGGCAGGCAATTCTAGCAACCAGTGCAGGAGGCAGTGCACAGCCGACCAGCATACGCCCTGCTCTTTCTGACTGATCTGGGATTCCGGGTGGCTACTACGGAGTCCGAGTAGTCTACAAATTCTTGCCGCCCTTCCTAAATGTCGCATGGAACCATGATCCCATTGGGTCCCATGGTAGGGTCAGCCTTGGCTGTGGAGACCATCAGGCCTGCAACCGGGGCATTGCTGTCATTACTACTTAAAGGGCCCTCATACTGTTCTTGTTTACTTGATCGCTCATTAGGATTAAAAGTTGAATAGGCCAGCCTGGGTTTCCCCTTTAGAAGTCTTGCCAGAACTAATGCTTAACTCTTGTTTAAGTGATACTCCATTGTACATACTAGGGTTGTCCCGATACCACTTTTTTAGGACCGAGTACAAGTACCGATACTTTTTTTTCCTGTACTCGCTGATACCGATTACCGATACTTTTTTTTAAATGTGTCCCCACAAATGCAGCCATGTGTCCCCACAAATGCAGCCATGTGTCCCCACAAATGCAACCATGTGTCCCCACAAATGCAGCCATGTCCCCCCATAAATGCAGCCATGTCTCTCCATAAATGCAGCCATGTCCCCCCATATATGCAGCCATGTCCCCCCATATATGCAGCCATGTCCCCCCATATATGCAGCCATTTCCCCCTATAAATGCAGCCATGTCCCCCCATAAATGCAGCCATGTCCCCCCATAAATGCAGCCATGTCCCCCCATAAATGCAGCCATGTCCCCCCATATAGGCAGCCATGTCCCCCCATATAGGCAGCCATGTCCCCCCATATAGGCAGCCATGTCCCCCCATATAGGCAGCCATGTCCCCCCATAAAAACAGCCATGTCTCCGGAATAGGTATATGCAGCCATGCCATGCCGCCGCCGCCGTCCTAGTTAATCAGCGCGGGGGACATCACAGCTTTCATTTGAATAGCTGTGTGTTCCCCGCTGTGTATAGACACTCCCCCTTGCTCGGGCACTTTGATAGACAGATCACCCATCCAATCCTGGGGACGGGTGATCTGTCTATCAAAGTGCCCGAGCAAGGGGGAGTGTCTATACGTGGCGGGGAACACACAGCTATTCAAATGAAAGCTGTGATGTTCCCCGCGCTGATTAACTAGGCGGTGGTGGCTTCGGCGACGACGAATGCGGCGGCGGGGGGGCAGTATCGGATCTGGCATCGGGAGCATTTGTACTCCCGCAAATGCTCCGTATCGGTCCCGATACCAATACTGGTATCAGGACAACTCCTAGTACATACGTGTATATAATATACTGTTATCTCCAGATTGTCTTAACTTGTATTATTGTGGAGGAATTCTTTTTCTGATCTAGGACTGTTATCCAAAGTTCAGTTGATCTATTACCTCCTTTGTGCAACAAAATCTTCCTTGAGTTATTAGGTAAACGTTAATAGAATATAAACTCATTGGGCCAGATTCTCGTAGCTGCGCGCCTAATTATGCAGGCGTTGCGCATCTCAGATGCACTACGCCGACGTAACGCGGAGTGGCAAGTACCGTATTCCCTAAGTAAATGCGCTCCAAGATGCACCTGCGTCGCGTAAAATCATCGGCGTAATCCGGCGCAACTCCAAAGTAGGAGGGAAGTGGGCGTGTTGCATTGTAATGAAGCGTGACCCCATGCAAATGCAGGCCAGGACAAACGGAGCATGCGCCGTGACGTGGATGACCCACGCCGTGACGTGGTTGACCTGCGCCGTGACGTGGATGCCTTCTGCGCACGCGCAAAGCCTCCCTACGATTCGCCGGTGCAGGGTATATAATGCGGCCACACATGCGCCCGTGCAGCGCAAACGTCTCCCATTTTTTTGATTGTCACGGGAAAACATTGTGCTGTACCATGGCTTCTGTTGGTAAGGAGAGGAGGAAGAAAAATTTCTCCCCAGAGGAGAGGGCCATTGTTGTCAGGGCAATGGAAAGATATGATTCACGGCTCCATGGTGCTGACAGTGCCCGGACCAGCAAGTCCCGGAGGGATCAAATCCTAATGAAGGTGGCTTGCCAGGTGAATGCCCTTTCTCACGAGACCCGGACACCGCAGGACATTAAAAAAAAATGAATGACCTGCGGCGTCTCGTGAAGGGCTAGCTGGCGACTCAAGTTCGGCATGCCAGGGGCACTGGAGGGGGCCCACCCTGCAACGTCCGCCTGACTGAGGAGGAGAAGGTGGTCGCCCGCTGCCTGCAGAGGGAGCAGGTTGAGGGAGTTGGGGGCTACGAGTCCGAAAAGCCAGCCCTGAGGACAGGTAAGTGTGTTTTATATTCTATCTGTTGTGTAGCATGTGTGGGGGTGGAGGGGAACATGTGCCAAGTGTGTGGGTCCACCAACATGTGCATATTTTGTGTCATCCACAGATGTGCAGGAGGGAGTGGGGCCATCTGTGGCTGCCAGGGCCCGTCCGGAGACATCCCCCGAACATCCAGTCCCTCTGGCTGCCCCCCTGGAAGAGGACTTGTTGGAGGAATCAGGGCACACCAGGGCAAGCCCCTCAGGATCCACCCCCCACCTCTCCAGTCCCTCTGTTCCCCCCCCCCCTCATCTCCGGCCCCTCAACATCCTCCCCTTATGCCAGGTCCCCTGCCACTCCCCGGAAGGCGACTAGCAAGACCAGGGGTGTACCCAAGGTCCTGCCGGAGCAGCTGGCCAGGCAGCAGGACCAGCAGAATCGCCACCTTTCTGAGGTTGTGGTGGAGATGAGGCGCCTGGCCGACAGCCTGGCCTCCTCGTGACACGTTACGGACGCCATCCTGGATGTCGCTGGCAACAGCGCAGCGACAGTCACCAGCCTGGCGGAGCTGCAGGCTACCACCTCCAACCTTGTGGGGGAGGTCAAAGCCCTGTGGCTTGCAGTCGTGGAGCAGACAGCTGTCCAGACCCACATTGCGGTTGCCCTGGAGGGCATGCAGGCAGCCAGGGAGGGACATGGGGATGCTTCTCCTCCACCTGCTACCCCACCCCCCCACCTGTGGCTGCCCCCAGGCAAGTGAGGGGCAGGAGCCGTGGCACTAGGCAGAGCTTCCGCCAGGCCCATTATTTTTTTTTATTGGATTATTTTGCTCTGGTTAAGAGCTTTTTATTTTATTTTATAATGCTCTGGTTAAGAGCTTTTAATTTTATTTTATAATGCTCTGGTTAAGAGCTTTTTATTTTATTTTCTTGATGGGGTGTGTGATCGAGGGATCACAGTGGTGTACACGCGTGCATTGTCTGTGTGCCATGATGAATGTGTGTGTTTAACGGTCAAAGATTCGTAACACGAGGACCCTCCTGACTGCTCTTCCATCAGCAGACGGGGTCTCCTCTGGCAGGGGGGGGCTGTGTGGTTGGGGGGTCAGGTCATCACGTAGGGCAATCTGCAGGCCCTTTCTCATGGCAAAGTTGTGCAGAATGCCATATGCGCCGATGATCTGACCCACAAAGTTGGGGGAATACAACAGGGCCCCCCCGGACTTATCCAGGCATCGGAAACGGGACTTCAGGAGGCCAAATGTGCGCTCCACCACTGCACAGGTTTTGATGTGTGCTTGATTGTATCTTCTCTCTCCTCTGGTTTGGGGATTCCGGAAAGGAGTCATGAGATGGGGTCCAAGTACATATGCAGAGTCACCTGTAAGGGAAAAGACAGGAGGATGTTAGTCATGCATGTGCCCCTTGTGATGTGTGCATCATGGGGGGGGACAGTCATGCCTGCCACCCATGTCACTCACCAACCAGCCAGCTGTCTCCATACATGTCCTGCTCAAAATCTGCTGGGATGGTGCTTTGACGGTATATGTAGCTGTCATGGCTGGACCCGGGGTCTTTGGCACGGACGTGCCATATGAGGTATTTGGCATCGGCTATCACCTGTACGTTGATGGAGTGCCAATGCTTCCGATTGCGGTAAATGTGCTCTGTGGCACTGGGGGACTGGAGTGCGACATGTGTGCAATCAATGGCCCCGATGGTGTGTGGGTAACCGTCAATTCTGTAGAAATCTGTCATTGCCTTCAGCCGCAGCTCCTCAGTGGTGGGTCTGATGATTTGGTTGGCCATGCGTCTGAGGATTGCTGGGACAACCTGGTGCAGACATCTGCTTATGCTGGTGTGTGACATCCCAGCCACAACTCCACTTGTACGCTGGAATGATCCACTGGCCAGGAAATTGAGTGCTGCCAGTACCTTGACCAGTGGCTGCAGTGCATGTGAGCGGTATGTCTGGCTGGTGATGTCCTCCTGCAGGGCTGTGGTTATTTCCAGGATGGCAGCAGGGCTGAATCTGAAGATGCGATACACCTCCTCATCACCCATGCCAAAGAGGCTCATGCGCGCTCGGTAGATCCTCTCACGTGCCCCCCTCCTCCTCCTCCTTCTATGCTCCTCCTCCTCTGCATACATTAGTAGTGATAAGACCATGGCTGCCCCTGGCATGTTGGCATACGAATGTGTTGTCCAGTAAGTGTGATTGCTCAGCTCGTCCGTTATGGTGCTGCTGTAGTTGCTCTCCAGCTGACTTGCACACGGTCTTGAGCAAAGTTACCCGTGCTTTTATGAGAGGTATGTTTACTCAAGGCTTTCGTGTTACGCGCACCACGAGTAACCAACGCCGAACGCGCATAGTTTTGGGAATCTGCGCATCTCCCTCATTTGCATATTTGCATGCTAATTCAATGGGAGCTGAATATTTGCGAAGCGTAACTATGCGCCTACGCCGCGCTAGCTTAAAGCATTTTTGCCGCTCAGACAAAAAAGATTTTCTCGCGTATGTGGTTCTGTGTTTACCGCGCATCGATACACAGGCGCACATTTACAATTACGCCGCGCATATCCATTTACGCAGGTGTAGCGCCGCTGAGAATCTGGCCCATTTGAGTGGTTTGACTTATTACTTTAAGGTGGTGCAAAGATGTCTAAACCTTCGAGTGTCAGGTGGGTTGGAATGTTCCCAGGGTCATGACAGTGCAGAAGAGTAGGTAAATGCAAGTCCCCAAGGGGGCAGTGCTATATTTACACAAACACTGGCATATACCCAAGTACAGGTGCTCACAGCCACTCATATCTATTGACAGAGGTCAGGGCCGATCCTAGGGTCACATGCGCCTGGGTGCAGAAATATTTCTGGCGCCCCCACATGGGCGTCATCATTTTACTAACTCCTCCCCTTTACACATGTTTCTATGGCAATGACTCAACCACAGAAATGCTCCTCCACAATCCCTTGGATCCTTACATGATGTTTAACAATAAACAAAATACAGGAAGAGAAGCAGAGTGCTTTATTGGGACCTGGAGAGGGGCCTCTGTGATGGACACAGAGAGGGCTTCTGTTAGAGAGTCTGTGTCATGGTCTTACCTCCTTGCAGCCTTCTTATCACTGACTTGTGCTGGCGGCCATCTTGCTACCTGGGCTTCTTGTAACTTCCCACATCCTGCGGCTCCTCCTTCCCACTGGGAGGAGCTGGATGCTCAGCACATACATACCATGGCTGCTGCAGCATTCCCTTGCTTGGTCCTTGTCTTAGACCCTCCTGTGATTGTGCTGCTGTTCTGGTCATCGACCCGGCTCCTACGGACGTTCCTTCTGGTTTCTGACTCCCGGCTTCGTCTCACCACCCTTTGTCCACTGACTCCAGCTTGGCTGACTTCCATCCCTGGCTATCGACCCTGGCTGCGGCAGAGGACCCTTCTGGCTTTTGATCATCTGTTTGGACTTTTACCTTGCTGTTTGGTTTTTAAAAAAGACCTCCTTCTTTAATTTATATCTGTGTACGTCTGATTCATGCTTCCTGACATTAGGACCAAGCCATGAATTCTGACGGTACAGGGCCGCCTCCGATACTCATGCTAGTTTCCAGACTTGATCAGCAGGATTACCTGCTGGGTCCGTTTGCTCAGGCGTTGCAAACCCTTTTTGCACACACGGCTCACCTCGCTCCTGTTGCCGATAGGTCGGTTGTCACTCCTGGGCCCTCTCCTACTGCTGCTCCGGTTGATGCGCCAGAGTCTACCCTGGCACCCATTGTTGCGCCTACGGTGTCTTGGGGTATGACCGGCTCTGCACCCCTCCCGCATCGCTTCGGGGGAGAGCCAACTCAATGCCGAGGTTTCCTTAATCAAGTGGGCATTTATTTCGAGTTGCTGCCACATGCCTTTCCCACTGAGAGATCAAAGGTGGGCTTCCTGATCTCGCTGCTCTCGGACAAGGCCTTGGCCTGGGCAAGCCCTTATGGGAGAACAACAATCTGATGGTTGCCGAGTTTTCCTGTTTTGTTGCTTCTCTTCGGAAGGTTTTCGATGTGCCGGCTCGCTCTGCCTCTGCTGCGAAGCTCCTCATGTCCATCAAACAGGGTTCACGATCGGTAGCCAAATACGCCATTGAGTTTCGTACCCTGGCAGCAGAGGTGGGCTGGAATAATGAGGCTCTGGTCGCTGCTTTCTCTCATGGTCTCTCGGATGCCTTAAAGGATGAGATTGCGGCTAAAGACCTACCTGTGGAGCTCGAGGCTCTCATTTCCTTCCTGATATTGATTGACACCAGACTCAGGGAGAGACCTTCCTTTTAAGGAGTGCCTGCGGAGGTCTCCTGACGCTTTGGCGCCTACGTTTGCTGTCCCACCCGTGCCTCCCTCTCCTCCCACGCCTCCTGAGGTTGATCGGCCTGAGGGTGAGCCCATGCAACTGGGGGTTGCTCGTCTGTCTGAGGGGGAGAGGGTATCTAGGAGACACGAAGGTCGATGCATGTACTGTGGTCTCGGTGGGCATTTTCGGTTGGCATGTCCGAACCGTTCGGGAAACGCTCGCACATAAGATCCTGTCGGGGGCAGATCTTGGGTGGAGTCTCTTCGTCCCCGATTTCCCGTGCTGATAAACCTCTGATCACCGTTGTCCTCTTCTGGGTCGGGGGCTCGGTGACGACCCAGGCGTTGGTGGACTCTGGTGCTGGTGGTTTTTTCATTGACAGTGAATTTGCCAATTCCAACGTGTTCACATAAATAAAGAAAAAATAGTACCATAGTGTAATATTGTAAAACCAGTTTCAACCACACCACTAAAAAATCTTCATAAAATGCACTCAAACGTGATCTTTCACAAAACTTTGAATCATCAATAAGAGCATAAGTTCCAAACAACAAGACAGTGGTCACGGCGGACGCTCGATCGTTCCCAGTGTACTCACAGCCCTTTGGACACTATTGGGTGAGAAGATGGTATTGATGTTAGCCCGATGTAGCTAGGTGTGTGTCGCACGTCCGTATCGCTCACACAGGATCAACGATTAGTTACCACGCCCCGACATGTTTCGTCATATCGACTTAGTCATGGGATTGGTCACATACTCTTGGGGTCGCCCTTTTATTTCGTTCATCAATCAAAAAAGACGCGTCTGCCGTAACTGCGTCGAAAGTGTCGTAATCGCGCAGCGTCCTCCCGCTCACGCGATCAACGTCACTTCCCGTACCTCCTCCAGGTCTATGTGTATTCGCTGTTCCGTCGAAAATGACGATCATGTGATCTATAACAGTTCGTCAACACGTCGGAAATGACGTTCAATGTAGGCTAAAAAAAAACACATACAACCAACAAAACTATTGATCGAGTGTCCCCATGACCTCCGGTCATAAGATCAAGCCTACAGATCTCATCCACAACAATAACACATATAATGCCGCGTACACACGGTCGTTTTTTGTGATGAAAAAAATTCCAACATGCTTGAATTTTTTGTGTCGTTTTTCAAAACGTCGTTTTTTGTTTCACAAAAAGTCACCGTGTGTAGCAAAAACGTTGTTCAAAACGACGTTTTTCAACCCGCGCATGCCCAGAAGCTAGTTATGAAGCGAGCTTCAATGGAAAAGAGTGGTGAACGTAACCTCGCTTTTTGTGAAAAAACGATGGTGTGTATGCAAAAAAATCGTTTTTTTTCATCGCAAAAAACGACCGTGTGTACGCGGCATTACTCATTATCTAAATAAACACTATAATGAAACTGTTATCGTCCCATTGGTTGAATGGCTAGATGTAAACATATAACTATACATAATCTACACAACTACAAAATCAAACTAAAACAATATAATAGATAGTTATATCGTAACTAATGATTAAAAATCTAATCTAAAAAATCTAAAAGAGACATATGTTTAAAAGATGTATATTAAAACAACCCATAAGTTGCTATTCTAATCATAAAATTAATGCTTGTCTCGTTATTTCTCTCCAACAACTATACAGTACATCAGAGCTCTAAATATCTCAGTCCTCATGTTTCTACTTGTAGTAGCACAACATCATTTAGGTGTCCCCAAGGGGTTCGTACAGTACTATGTTTCATAACTGGTTTGGCACTAATATTACTATTACATGTAAATATAATCCCGTACCCAATAAATTGGTAAGAATTAGATCAAATGGGCATCCTATGATGTCATAATGAGTGGATCCAAGGATAACTCAAGCATTGTTAATGAAGCAGTTCAAATCTACCTCAATGTTCAAGCCTCTCGGTGTGAGGCATTTTAAGAGAAATATCCATTGCGTTTCACGTTGTGATAAATCCCTCACCCTATTGGATCCTCTCCAGGCTGGGTAAACACAATCAATCCCACAGAACTGGAGCAAAGAGGGATCCCCATTATGTTTTAATTTAAAATGTAAAGATACACTGTGATCCTTATACTCTTTTCTGATGTTGGCTAAATGTTCCGCAATCCGAATTCTTAAGAGCCTTTTTGTTCTCCCAACGTACAATAGCCCACATGGGCACCATATTAGGTAAACAACGTGAGAGGAATTGCACGTGATAAACTCTTTTATATCAAACGTGCTACCATCACTTCCTGTTACCTGTAGTTTACCCCTATTGTGTACTTTTACTGTACGGCAACAGATACATTTCCTACATGTGAAAAAACCTTTTAAATCAAAGCTCAATCTAGTTTGGTCAGGTGGATCCAGAATTTTCCGGACCACCTGATCACCAAAGTTTGGGGCACATCTATAAATAAATCTCGGCGGGTCAGGTAAAATTTCTGCCAAGTGTCTATCTTTACCCAAGATGTGCCAATGAGTTTTGAATATGTGTTCTATTTCTTTGTACTGAGCATGAAAACCTGTTAAGAAACCCAATTGATGTTGGTTATTTGATAATCCAATCTCCTTCTTTTTAAAACATTCCTCCCTAGGTGTTTCCGCAATTTGTTGGATAATTTCATCCATTTTTATTTCATTGTAACCCTTTTGTACAAATTTCTGTTTCAAAACATCAGCCTGTGAATAATAATCATTCTCTTCTGTACAGTTCGACGCACTCTCGAGAACTGACCTCTAGGGATGTTTTTAATCCACGCGGGATGGTGGCCGCTTCTAATAGACAAATAACTATTGCGGTCCGTTGGTTTGAAAAAGGCTTTAGTGGTTAATTTCCCATCCTCTATCATAATAGTGACATCCAAAAAATTCACTGTGTGATCGCTGACCACATACTCAAGTCTAATATTGTTAGTATTTTCATTGAGACCTTCTAGAAATTTAAGCACTTCACCATGAGTGCCTTCCCAGATGAACAACAGGTCGTCAATGAATCTCCGATAGAAGATCAACTGAGGTTTTGGATTGTGGAAAATGACCTTATCTTCCCACTCCGCCATAAACAGGTTGGCGAGGCTGGGGGCATAATTGGCCCCCATCGCCACGCCAACCTGTTGAGAATAGAAGGAGCTGTCAAACCAAAAGTAGTTGTGCGACATGCAGAATTCCAATGCATGTCCCAAATTTTTTTTCTGGATGAATGGAATGCTGTCTCTTCTACTTAAAGCCCAGTTTAGTGCTAATGCGGCATCCTCATACTGGATAATAGTGTAGAGAGATGCTACATCCGCAGTGACTAAAAATATTTGAGAGTCTGGATTGATAGTGACCTTTTCAAGAGCTAGAAGCAGATCCGTTGTATCTTTTAAATATGCTTTGGTATTCCTCACACTCAGTTGAAGCAACTTATCTAGGTATTCACCAAGCCTTGCCATAATTGAGCCAATGCCATTGACAATTGGGCGGGCCGGAGGTTCCTCAGGGTTTTTGTGGATTTTGGGTAGGGTGTATATCACAGGAATCCTAACAGCCGATGGGGATAAGTATTTTCTTTCTTTTTGATTCAAAGCTCCAGTTTGAAAGCCCCATTCTACAAAAGCATCCAATTGGGCCTTGTAAGTTCCTTCAACCGAGTGTGAGGAATACCAAAGCATATTTAAAAGATACAACGGATCTGCTTCTAGCTCTTGAAAAGGTCACTATCAATCCAGACTCTCAAATATTTGTAGTCACTGCGGATGTAGCATCTCTCTACACTATTATCCAGCATGAGGATTCCGCATTAGCACTAAACTGGGCTTTAAGTAGAAGAGACAGCATTCCATTCATCCAGAAAAAGTTTTTGGGACATGCATTGGAATTCTGCATGTCGCACAACTACTTTTGGTTTGACAGCTCCTTCTATTCTCAACAGGTTGGCGTGGCGATGGGGGCCAATTATGCCCCCAGCCTCGCCAACCTGTTTATGGCTGAGTGGGAAGATAAGGTCATTTTCCACAATCCAAAACCTCAGTTGATCTTCTATCGGAGATTCATTGACGACCTGTTGTTCATCTGGGAAGGCACTCATGGTGAAGTGCTTAAATTTCTAGAAGGTCTCAATGAAAATACTAACAATATTAGACTTGAGTATGTGGTCAGCGATCACACAGTGAATTTTTTGGATGTCACTATTATGATAGAGGATGGGAAATTAACCACTAAAGCCTTTTTCAAACCAACGGACCGCAATAGTTATTTGTCTATTAGAAGCGGCCACCATCCCGCATGGATTAAAAACATCCCTAGAGGTCAGTTCTTGAGTGCGTCGGAACTGTACAGAAGAGAATGATTATTATTCACAGGCTGATGTTTTGAAACAGAAATTTGTACAAAAGGGTTACAATGAAATAAAAATGGATGAAATTATCCAACAAATTGTGGAAACAACTAGGGAGGAATGTTTTAAAAATAAGGAGATTGGATTATCAAATAACCAACATCAATTGGGTTTCTTAACAGGTTTTCATGCTCAGTACAAAGAAATAGAACACATATTCAAAACTCATTGGCACATCTTGGGTAAAGATAGACACTTGGCGGAAATTTTACCTGACCAGCCGAGATTTATTTATAGACGTGCCCCAAACTTTGGTGATCAGGTGGTCCGGAAAATTCTGGATCCACCTGACCAAACTAGATTGAGCTTTGATTTCAAAGTTTTTTTCACATGTAGGAAATGTATCTGTTGCCGTACAGTAGAAGTACACAATAGGGGTAAACTACAGGTAACAGAAAGTGATGGTAGCACGTTTGATATAAAAGAGTTTATCACGTGCAATTTCTCTCACGTTGTTTACCTAATATGGTGCCCATGTGGGCTATTGTACGTTGGGAGAACAAAAAGGCTCTTTAGAATTCGGATTGCGGAACATTTAGCCAACATCAGAAAAGAGTATAAGGATCACAGTGTATCTTTACATTTTAAATTAAAACATAATGGGGATCCCTCTTTGCTCCAGTTCTGTGGGATTGATTGTGTTTACCCAGCCTGGAGAGGATCCAATAGGGTGAGGGATTTATCACAACGCGAAACGCAATGGATATGCCTCACACCGAGAGGCTTAAACATTGAGGTAGATTTGAACTGCTTCATTAACAATGCTTGAGTTATCCTTGGATCCACTCATGATGACATCATAGGATGCCTATTTTATCTAATTCTCACCAATTTATTGGGTATGGGATTATATTCTGGGGCACTGAGGGATTGTATTTACATGTAATAGTAATATTTTGGGGGCGTGACCGGAAGCTGTCCTGGATGGAAGCCTAAACCTCCTGCTCTCTCTCTGCCCAGCATAACGAGGCACTTTTGGGGACTTTAATCCGCACCTACATGGGCAGATCCAAGTACGCCCGCTCCGCAAAAGCACGGGGATCCTCTCAGCCCCCGCCCGGCACCGCGGCGGACCTCCGGTCCTTCTTTACCCAGCGAGACATGCTGCCCGGCGGATCCGACAAGATGGCGACGGACCCCCCTGCGGCCTACTCCCAGCCACGCACGCAGCTCTCCCCTCCAGCCAGCTCCACATCCCGGACCCCTGAGGGACACCCGTCAGCACCGACGTGCACCGCGGACCTTTCGTCCCCCTCTGGAGCGGTGAGTCCCCTCAGCCCCAGCCATCTGACCCTGTCTGGGACCCCACCGTGTGGGGCACAGGCCGCCATGACAGGCCCCCCCCCTCTGCACTTCACGCAGTGCTCCGGAGCGTTTCCTCAGCTGCTGAGGACAATGTCTGACCCCTGCCTCCTGGAGACTAGTCCCGGGTCCCCTAAGCCCTCGATCTCCTCAGAGGACTTCCCTGCCCTGCCGGCACCACTGTACCCAGCCGACCAAACATTACAAGAGCCTGGGGGGATCCATGAGGCCTTCTTCCACCATGCACCTGATCTACCCCCACCTAAGGCTCAAAGACTCTCGCAGCTGCAGCCCTCCTGCTCTCCTGGAGCCCAGCATACTACACCTACCTATGCCCAGAAAACTGTCTCCCCTGCATCTCATACCTCTGGGGCAGATGTCCCTGCATCCACCCAGGCACCATCATGGGGTGACCCGAGGCATTCTCCCACGGAGCTGGCATACCTAGCCCATGGCTATGCCACCCCACACTCCCAGCCACAGCCACCGTGTCCCCCCCCCTTCTTCTAGGCACCCACCAGCACCAGCATCTATCCATCATGTTTCTCCTCAATGGCACTCTTACCTACAAGCAATTCCTACCAAGGAGGATTTCAGACAACTGATTGAGGAAGTTAAGTCAGCGTGCCGATCAGAAATTCAGGTGCTCCAATCAGGTATGAAGCACCTGGCAGATCGAGTGGAAATGGCGGAGGAGGAGATTCAGGAAACTAAGCTGGCGGTCCACAGGGCTCATCTCCAGGGAGCTGACCACCGCACCCTGCTACGGGACATGCAGCGCCACGCGGAGGACCTGGACAATAGGGGGCGCAGAAATAATATTAGGCTGAGGGGGGTCCCAGAGTCCGAAGATCTGGAGGACCTTCAAAGTACGCTGCAAACGGTGTTCAACAATCTCCTAGGAAAACCCCCCACCTCATGCATTGAGATGGACAGAGCACACCGGGCACTGCGCCCTAAAAATGCCAACTCCAAACCAAGGGATATAATCTGCAGGATTAGCTCCTACCCCTTGAAGGAAGAAATTATGCGCCAAGCCCATCTGGCGCGGAAAGTAACGCTTCAAGATGTCCCTGTGCAGCTTTTCCCAGACCTCTCGTGGATTACTCTACAAAAGCGCAGACTCTTGCAACCCCTGCTACGTGCCTTGCAAGACGAACATATTATCTACAGTTGGGGATTCCCTTTCAGCCTCACAGCCAAACATCAGGGCAAGTCTGCAATCCTGAGATACCCGGAGGACCTCGAAACCTTTTGCGATGTCCTGGGGATCCCTGTTCCCCAGCTCCCGGAGTGGGACCTTGTGGCTACTCCGCCCGCGCCGCCAGTGATCTAGCAGAAAGTACCCCCACCCAACCGCCCCAGGAGTAGGGAGACACCCCGCAAGACGGCCCACCACAGAGGCACCTGAACTTCAGAACCCCCCCCTTCTGGGATGTGTTTGCATTTTTTTTTTTTTTTCCCTTTTTTTTTTCTTAGGATAGTCCAATTCTTCACTAACTTTGGTGACTATGCCCTGGGCATCCCCCTTGAGTTTTCAGTCCCCCCCCCCATAGTGCCCTAAGCTCCATCTTTAGTTTGTCTAATGGGCGTGTCTCTGTTGAGACTTGAGAGAAAAGGAACCTTCTGCTCATCCACCCCCCCCCTGGTCCAGTGACCGTAGTTTCTCCCGTTTTGCAATCACAGTTTTTTTTTTATGACCACCTCAGGGCTCCCGGGCACCCGTCTGGCGCACCCTCGTGTGGTGTGGCCAGACTGATCCCGAGGAAACCGTTTTGACCTATTGGCCTTTCAAGGTCTGGCGCTAATGTTAGATTTAGTTCATCACTGTTTTTTTTTGTATGTGCTAACTCTTCTTCTTTCTTTCAGCTCTCCTTTCTCCCCCCTCCCTTCAGTCATCGGATGGCTCACCACGACCCCAGTGGAATTTGCCTGGAACACCTCCCGGGGCGCACTGGTCCGTGGCCTCTGATCTCCGTTGGCTCCACATCACTTCAGGTAGGAGACTCTCTCCCCCCTCCCCTCCGACCTCATGGCTAAGATCCTATCTTTGAATGTGCACGGCCTGAATTCTGATAAAAAGAGGCATCTGGCATTGAGGGAGTTTAGACAGTCGGGAGCGGATGTGGTTTTTGTCCAGGAAACCCACTTTGACAGTAAGGGGTCCTTCGCGTTCGCCTCTAAACAATTCCCACAGATATACTCCTCGTCGGGTCCCCGTAAGCGGGCTGGGGTTGCAATACTCATTAAACATGGATCTCCGTTCACTTGCTCCAGCCAATACACCGACCCCCAGGGCCATTTTGTTATCCTCGGGCCTGTGGCAGAGGCGGGAGGTTACTTTCTGCGCGCTATACGCCCCGAATGTCCGGCAACACCGATTCCTAACTAGACTGTTTACCCGCCTCTTTCGGTCGGACCATGGGCTACTAGTGGTAGGGGGCGACTTTAACTTGACCCAATCCGCGACTGCGGATCGCCATGTGGTGGGCCCCCGGGCATTGTCAGCTTGAGTTCTCAGGGACTCAAAGTTCTTCCGCCAAATCTCCAGACGATATGCCCTCTTCGATGCCTGGTGGGCCCTTCATCCGGGCGATCGGCAGTACACTTTTTACTCTGCCCCTCATAAAGCCCACTCCCGCATTGACTACTTCTTCACCAACAACCCTACACTTCGGGTGGTTCGGGAGGCTCAGATACTCCCGATATCGTGGTCAGACCATGCCCCGATCATGCTTACACTAGACCTAGGCTCCCCTACCCATAGGCCCTACAACTGGAGACTAAACACCTTCCTCCTCCAACACCCACCATCTAAAACGGAACTCACCTCCACCCTACAACTCTACTTTGTGGAAAACAACACCACTGACATCCCCATGTCTACGCTCTGGGAGGCCCATAAGGCAGTCCTTCGAGGTAGATGTATGGCAATATCCGCGGCCCTAAAGAAAGACGCATTAGCCACTACTCAGCGAACCGAAAGGGAACTTGAGGCCCTGGAGTGCCGACTGCAAATCTCCCCCTCCGTTGCCCTCTTGAAGAAAATTACACAACTCAGAGCGACCTGGGACCTGGCCCTAGGCCTGCGTGGAAAAAGCACTCGTTAGCCTTTGGCAAATATACTACGACAAGGGTAATAAGGCCCACTCCCTCTTAGCAAAGAAGCTGCGCGACACTCACCTCGCGATGACGCCCCATCAAGTTAAGGACAGCTCGGGCTGTCTCCAATCCCACCCCAGGGACATAGCCCGTACTTTTGCAGACTTTTACACAAACCTCTACAACAACCCTGGCATCCCCAGTGACCCTCTCTCCCCAGCCGTTTCACTTAGCATGACACAATACCTGGAACAAAGCGGTGTTTCTAAGCTCCGACCCTCTGAACTAACTTCCCTAAATATGCAGATCACTGAAGAGGAGATAGAGCAGACCATCAAATCTCTACCCTCCCGCAAGTCCCCAGGCCCAGATGGCCTACCTTATGAATATTATAAAGCTTTCCTGCCCCTTCTGCTTCCCCACATGTGCAAACTCTTTAATGCCTTCCTTCAAGATAGCCCCATCCCGGCAGACATGCAGAGCTCCTTTATCACCCTGATCCCCAAGCCGGACAAGGACCCTGTTCTTTGTGCCAACTATAGACCAATTGCCCTGCTGAACTCAGACCTGAAAATTTTCACAAAACTACTATCGATTCGGTTGAACATGTTCCTCCCTTCCCTCATTCACAAAGATCAGGTAGGCTTTGTGCCACTCAGGCAGGCAGGCGGCAACACCCGAAAAGTAATAGACTTGGTGGACGTGGCGAACAGAGACAACACGGCGTCCCTGCTACTTAGCTTGGACGCCGAGAAGGCATTTGACCGACTGGGGTGGCCCTTTATGTTCGCCACATTGCATCACGTGGGAATCCGGGGCCCATTTATGAGAGCGATTCGCCACCTCTACTCCAGTCCCTCCTCCCAGGTCAAAACACCCTTCGCCCTATCTTCGTCCTTTCCGATCACCAACGGCACTCGACAGGGGTGCCCCCTTTCGCCCCTGCTATTTGCTCTTTGTGTTGAGCATTTAGCGCCCACCATACGGGGCAACCCATCTATACGGGGGGTGCCTGTTAGGGGTAAGGAATTTAAAATCTCCCTGTTCGCAGATGACATCATCCTCTCTCTGACCCAACCTAGAATCTCCCTCCCGAACCTTCATGCGGAGCTGGCCAGGTATGGGGCCTTGTCGGGTTACAAAATTAACACGTCTAAATCGGAGGCCCTCCCGATTAATATAGCTGAGGCAGAGATAGCTCACTTACAGTCCAACTTCTCCTATCACTGGAAAACGACTTCCTTGAAATATCTGGGGATCCACATCACTCCAAGATCACCACTCTGTATCAGGAAAACTTCCCCCTCTATTCCGCTCAATACGATCCCTATTGGCACAATGGAAAAAACACCATATGTCCCTGCAGATCGCCTCAGTTAAAATGACGTTACTCCCAAAGCTCCTCTATCTTTTCCAAACGTTACCCATCCCTGTCCCTTGCAAACACCTAAGAAAACTCCAATCTGACCTGATTAAATTTACTTGGAACTACAAGAGGCATAGAATACCACAGACAGTACTAATGGCGGCGCGCTCGGACGGGGGATTAGCGTTTCCTAACCTTGTTAAATACTACCAAGCCACACAACTGCGTGCGATAGCATCTTGGTTCACACAACGATCTTACAAGTGGACGGAGATCGAAAAGTTATGGCTAGCCCCGATCCATCCTAATAACCTACTTTGGAGTGCGGACGCGGAGGTTCCCCCTGAACGTTTGCTGGGATCTATGACACAGCTTTGACGTCTTTGGCGTCGACTGTCGGGGCCGCTCGGGCTGTCCTCGTAACGTTCGCTCTTGACCTCGTTTATGTATAACCCCAAAGTGCCAGATAGCCTCACCCACCACATGTCCCACCCGTGGACGTCTCGGAACCTATTTCATTTTGGGACCCTAGTGGATCCTCTCTCACGCAAACTATTGCCCTTCTCTAGCCTCCAAACCAAATTTGACCTCCCTCGGCAGGTATTCTATAGCTATCTGCAAATCCGCCACTACGCCCAATCCATAGCACCCGACCTGCAATTTTCCGCTCCAGTACCCTTTGAGGCCCTGATCCTGGCCGGATCAGCCCAGAAAGGCCTTATTTCCGACATATACAAGATACTAAACGTCTATCGATTAGAATCCCAGGGTAAGCACTCCTATATGATCCAGTGGGAAAAAGCCCTTAATGAGGTACTCTCCACAGAGCAATGGCGGACAATATGGTCCCAGGCGGCGAAGAGTTCACTTTGTACATTGTACAAGGAGAACTCATACAAAGTACTTTTCTTCTGGTATATGACCCCTGACGTACTTCACGCCATATACCCCACTAGCTCGGACCTTTGTTGGAGATGCCAAACCGACAGGGGCTCCCTCTTTCACATCTATTGGAGCTGCCCGGTGATCTCCCCCTACTGGACCGCAGTCCAACATCTGCTGGGCCGTCTCTTAGACATGCAGGTCCCCATGTGCCCCAAATTCTTCCTATTAGGCCTGTCACCCTTGAGAGTCTTCAAGCCCTACAAGAAGTTAACACGCCACATCCTCACAGCTGCACGCTGCCTCATTGCCCTTAACTGGAAGAATTGCTCTCCCCCCACTCCTGAGGCTTTATACGCTAGAATCAAAGATGTGGAGTTAATGGAGAGAATGACTGCTAGGATAAAGGACAGGCTGGAAGCCCATGACGTTGTCTGGGAGCCGTGGCGCCTCCGGGAGGACCCAATATAACCAGGTAAACGAGCTGCTTCGATGACACCTCTCTCCCCCTTTCTTTTCTTCTCCCTTTTTTTTCTTCTCTCTCCCTTTTTCTTTTCCTCCTTTCCTTCTCTTCCCTTCCGTGAGTACCCCTGTGACTCACTTCAGGTTTAATGTTTTGCAGAGTCATAATGTACGCCTCTATGATATAGCAGATTTAACTCTAAGTATGTGCTATCAACCATTCCTCTTATAGCCGAAAGGCCTGTAATGTATGCAGACTGGTGTCCTACTTTGTACATCTTCCCTCATGCTATATCCTATGCTTTTGTATGCTGCAAGCTATCATTTTCAATAAAAAGTTATTTGGTAAATAGTAATATTAGTGCCAAACCAGTTATGACACATAGTACTGTACGAACCCCTTGGGGACACCTAAATGATGTTGTGCTACTACAAGTAGAAACATGAGGACTGAGATATTTAGAGCTCTGATGTACTGTATAGTTGTTGGAGAGCAATAACGAGACAAGCATTAATTTTATGATTAGAATAGCAACTTATGGGTTGTTTTAATATACATCTTTTAACATATGTCTCTTTTTTAGATTTTTTAGATTAGATTTTTAATCATTAGTTACGATATAACTATCCATTATATTGTTTTAATTTGATTTTGTAGTTGTGTAGATTATGTATAGTTATATGTTTACATCTAGCCATTCAACCAATGGGACGATAACAGTTTCATTATAGTGTTTATTTAGATAATGAGTAATATGTGTTATTGTTGTGGATGAGATCTGTAGGCTTGATCTTATGACCGGAGGTCATGGGGACACTCGATCAATAGTTTTGTTGGTTGTATGTGGTTTTTTTTTTAGCCTACATTGAACGTCATTTCCGACGTGTTGACGAACTGTTATAGATCACATGATCGTCATTTTCGACGGAACAGCGAATACACATAGACCTGGAGGAGGTACGGGAAGTGACGTCGATCGCGTGAGCGGGAGGACGCTGCGCGATTACGACACTTTCGCGCAGTTACGGCAGACGCGTCTTTTTCGATTGATGAACGAAATAAAAGGGCGACCCCAAGAGTATGTGACCAATCCCATGACTAAGTCAATATGACGAAACATGTCGGGGTGTGGTCACTAATTGTTGATCCTGTGTGAGCGATATGGACGTGCGACACACACCTAGCTACATCGGGCTAACATCAATTCCATCTTCTCACCCAATAGTGTCCAAAGGGCTGTGAGTACACTGGGAGCGATCGAGGGTCCGCCGTGACCACTGGCTTGTTGTTTGGAACTTATGCTGTTATTGATGATTCAAAGTTTTGTGAAAGATCACGTTTGTGAGTGCATTTTATGAAGATTGGTTTTACAATATTACACTATGGTACTATTTTTTCTTTATTTATGTGAACACGTTGGAATTTATCACTAAATTGGATATCAACTACTTTGGAGAGATTTGGATTTTTTTTTAAATTTGTGCCCTGACACGAGAGTACTGGGCATATAATTGTGGTGAGTGTGCATTCCAGAAGGGTGGTGGATTCACTGAGCACAGGCGGTGTGGTGGAAGATTGAGAAGATTGATATTAAGACTCTATCTATGAACTCATTTTACTTATCACCTTTTTCACCGACTATCACAGGATTCTTTTTTTCGCTCTTTGCAAAACATTTGTTTTGTTTGTCTTTTTTCACTGTATTAGGTGATTTATGTTATATGATATATGTCATTTGTTACAGATTTCATATATTGATTCATATTAGTCATAAGTTTTAGTTAAGTGGAAATCACTTTTCACTATTTCAGCGCTGCTTTATATATCACAGCACACTCGTTTATTTGATGGTGTAGTACACATATATAACTTTTCACATCCATGGGCCTGTCAAGTTGTTGTGTGCCTCCTCGCACTCTGGGTTGCCTCCTGAATACGAGGAGTACCTGGATGTATTTGATAAGGTTCGCGCTGTTGCCTTGCCTCCGCACCGCCCCTACGATTGTGCCATAGACCTACAACCTGGCGCCATTCCTCCTCGTGGCAGGGTATATCCTTTGTCGGTTGCAGAAAATGAGGCCATGGAGGAGTACGTGAAGGAGGCGCTTTCCCGGGGTCACATTCGCAAATCCTCTTCCCCGGCAGGGGCTGGATTTTTCTTTGTAAAGAAAAAGGGCGGAGAATTGAGGCCTTGCATCGACTATAGGGGCCTAAATCGCATCACGATTAAGAATGCATACCCGGTTCCGTTGATTTCCGAGTTGTTTGACCGCCTCAGGGGAGCAACGGTCTTTACCAAACTCGACCTGAGGGCTGCGTACAACCTTGTAAGGATCAAGGCGGGTGACGAGTGGAAGACCGCGTTCAACACCAGGACCGGTCATTATGAATCCCTGGTTATGCCCTTTGGATTGTGCAATGCGCCCGCAGTCTTTCAGGAATTTATCAATGATGTTTTCCGTGACCTGTTGCAGCAGTGTGTGGTGGTCTATTTGGATGATGTCTTGGTATACTCCGAATCCATGGAGGCCCACATTCTGGATGTCAAGCGAGTGTTGCAACGGTTACGAGAGAACAAGCTTTTCGGTAAGCTTGAGAAATGTGAATGTCACCAATCCCAGGTAACCTTCTTAGGTTACATCATCTCCGCGGAGGGGTTCTCAATGGACCCTGAGAAGGTCTCGGCAGTCCTACAGTGGCCCCAGCCCAGTGGTCTTCGTTCCCTGCAATGCTTTTTGGGCTTCGCCAATTATTATCGGAAGTTCATCAGGGACTTCTCCTCGCTGGCCAAGCCTCTCACGGACCTGACTAGAAAGGGCTGTAGTTCCCAGGTCTGGCCGGTCGAGGCCATCCGGGCCTTTGAGGCTTTGAAATCTGCCTTTGTGTCGGCTCCTATACTGTCTCATCCCAATCCTGGGTTGCCTTTTGTCCTCGAGGTGGACGCGTCTGAGACGGGAGTAGGCGCCCTTCTGTCTCAGCATCAGACACCAGAGGATCCCCTGCTTCCCTGTGGATTTTACTCCAGGAAGCTGTCTCCCACGGAGTGCAACTACCAGATTGGTGACAGAGAGTTGTTAGCCATCGTGCAGGCTCTCAAGGAGTGGAGGCACTTGCTCGAGGGTTCGGTGGTTTCGGTTCTTATCCTGACGGACCACAAGAATCTGACTTACCTTTCGGAGGCCAAGAGATTGACACCCCGTCAGGCCAGATGGGCTCTGTTCCTGTCCCGTTTTAATTATGTGGTCTCCTATTTACCCGGTTCCAAGAACGTCAGGGTGGATGCCTTATCACATCAGTACTCCGAGCTGTCCAGGGAGGAATCGATACCGACTCCGGTTATACCTCCAAATCTGATTTTGGCCACCATCCGCACCAGCTTGACCTCTCCCCTTGGGGAGCAAATTCTGGCGGGTCAACCTGGTGCTCCCGCTGGGAGACCCAACGGCAAATGCTTCCTGCCTGAGGAGTTGCATACCCGGCTGTTGCGAACCTACCATAACTCCAAGACCGCTGGGCATCCTGGAAAGAATCAGCTGTCCTGGGCTGTCTCACGTTTGGTGGCCTTCTCTACGCTCCGACATTGCCGCATATGTAGCGGCATGTTCTGTTTGTGCCCAGAACAAGTCCCCTCGGCACCTTCCGTTGGGACTTCTACAACCCATTATCACTGGGGAGCGCCCATGGTCACACCTGGGGTTGGACTTTATTGTGGACCTTCCTGCGTCCCGAGGCCATACGGTCATTCTCATGATTGTGAATCGGTTCTCCAAAATGTGCCACTGTGTTCCACTTAAGAAATTACCCACTGCCCAGGAGTTGGCCACGGTATTCGCCAGGGAGGTCTTCCGGTTGCACGGTTTGCCAAAGGAGATCGTTTCGGATCGGGGAAGTCAGTTTGTGTCCAGGTTCTGGCGCGCCTTTTGCTCCCAGTTGGGGATTCAACTGTCCTTCTCTTCGGCTTACCACCCTTAGTCTAATGGGGCCGCAGAGCGATCCAATCAGGCTCTGGAGCAATTCCTTTGTTGCTATGTCTCCGATCACCAGGACAATTGGGTTGACCTTCTGCCATGGGCTTAGTTTGCCAGGAACACGGCGGTTATCTCTTCCTCTGGGACGTCTCCCTTCATGGCCAATTATGGGTTCCAACCTGCCGTGTTACCGGAGTCATTCTCTCCCCAAGATATTCCGGCTGTAGAGGACCACCTTTCGTCTTTCCTCTTTTCAAAGGTACTGATCCAGAGGTCCCTCGAGGTCTCTGAGCAGCGCCAGAAGCTCCAGGCTGATCGCAGACGGTTGCCTGCTCCCTCCTATCAGGTCGGAGACTGTGTATGGTTGTCCACTCGCAATCTCAACCTCCGTGTGCCCACTCCCAAGCTGGCTCCTCGCTTTGTTGGTCCCTTCCGTGTACTCCGCAGGGTGAACCCCATTGCCTATGCTCTAGCGTTCCCTTCTGGTATGCGGATTTCCAATGTGTTTCACGTCTCCCTGTTGAAACCACTAATATGCAATTGCCTCACCTCCTCTGTGCCTCGGCCTCGTCCTGTCTAGGTGGGCGATCATGAAGAATATGAGGTGAGCGATATTCTGGACTCATGCTTGGTCCGCGGTCGGTTGCAGTTCTTGGTCCACTGGCGCGGCTATGGTCCAGAGGAGCGCTCCTGGGTTCCGTCCACAGATGTTCATGCTCCGGCCCTTCCGCGCGTGCTTCCCCCAGAAGCCATTTTTTGCGCCGTGGAGGAGGGGCCCTTGAGGGGGAGGTACTGTCATGGTCTTACCTCCTTGCAGCCTTCTTATCACTGACTTGTGCTGGTGGCCATCTTGCTTCCTGGGCTTCTTGTAACTTCCCACATCCTGCGGCTCCTCCTTACCACTGGGAGGAGCTGGATGCTCAGCGCATATATACCACGGCTGCTGCAGCATTCCCTTGCTTGGTCCTTGTCTTGGACCCTCCTGTGATTGTGCTGCTGTTCTGGTCATCGACCAGGCTCCTACGGACGTTCTTTCTGGTTCCTGACTCCCGGCTTCGTCTCACCACCCTTTGTCCACTGACTCCGGCTTGGCTGACTTCCATCCCTGGCTATCGACCCTGGCTCCGGCGGAGGACCCTTCTGGCTTTTGATCATCTGTTTGGACTTTTACCTTGCGGTTTGGTTTTTAATAAAGACCTCCTTCTTTCATTTATATCTGTGTACATCTGATTCATGCTTCCTGACAGTCTGTTAGATGTTCGGCGCCCCCACCTCTGCAGGCGCCTTGGTGCAATGCACCCTGTGCACCCTGCCTAGGATCGGCCCTGGCCAGGGGCAGACTGACAACTCATGGGGCCCCCGGGCAAAAGAAGATTATGGGGCCCCTGGGTTTACAGATGGCCGTTACGCCAGGAGTAAGTAACAAACAAAACAACATATATAGTACAACAGTCAGGATCTCACATCAGTCCTCCCTTACAACAAAGTACCAACATTCTCCCTATACATCACAGTCCACAGAGTGCCACCTTACAGCAGAGCCCCCCCAGTGTGCCACCCTACGGCAGAGCCCCCCCAGTGTGCCACCCTACGGCAGAGCCCCCCCAGTGTGCCACCCTACGGCAGAGCCCCCCCAGTGTGCCACCCTACGGCAGAGCCCCCCCAGTGTGCCACCCTACGGCAGAGCCCCCCCAGTGTGCCACCCTACGGCAGAGCCCCCCCAGTGTGCCACCTTCCATCCTACCTATACATACAGTATATACACACACACACACCGTATATACATACACATACAGTATATACACACACACACACCGTATATACATACACATACAGTATATACACACACACACCGTATATACATACACATACACATACAGTATATACACACACACTATACAATACATACAAACAGTATAAGCACACACGCTATACATACATACATAACAAGAAGAAAAATATTGCGCTTACCCAGTGAACAATAAGAAAAAAGCTGCGATTCAAAAATGTTATACAACATAAATAATAATATACAAAAGGGTTGGAATCGCGCTAATCGTGAATATAAGACCAATAAAGGGCACGGTGCATGCTGTGAATATTCTACGCAAATTGAATATATACCATGTGATCATACAGAAATAATCAATTATAATAGATAACACACAAGTGTGGATACACATGTGAATCCACCAAATACCACAAAAACGTGTTAAGTAATCTATGTGAAAGAAAACATCACACTTAAGTGTAGTAAACGTTGAACTAATGAAGCCACGCAGGTATTGAAATAAATGAAAAATAAATCAAAATTAAGATTTCACCTGATAGGCATAAAGAAAACACATTCAAAGTCTAAGATATGCCAAATAAAGTCAATGTGGTAAAAAACCTCAAAAAATGAAAATTGAGAAAGTAAAAAATAAATGTAGCGTCTCCACCTTTCTGACATGTATGTAAATGAAAAAACACAGGAGAGAAGGAAGTCTCAAGCTGATATAGATGCGTCAATCCTCTGAGTGTCGATCACAAATGGACTTGTGTAGATAAAACCGCAGAGCCTCAGCGCCATGAAACAAAAAAGAAAACAAAAAAAACTCGCATAGTGTAAAACCTTATGGATGACTGATATAACTACACCCGTGTGAGACAGTCTTGCGACCGGGGGAGGGATTAGTGCGAACCCACCACCACTGCACACACTGACCCTTACCAGATCTGGACCCCACGGGGTAGGTATAGGCACTCAGAGGAAGGGATCGTAGTTTCAGCAACCATAGGATATCAACCGATGACAGTATTGATGATGTCATGTAACAACAAAAAACCGCACATAGTGTAAAATCCAATGGTGTTTTAATATAAAAAGTAAAAGTTGCACTTACAAAAGATGAAAATCAATAGGGCATGTTAAAACAAAGTGCCGGCCGGCTGGATGGAAAGCGTGCGTCCTTCCGTCTGGATGCGGTGACGTGAGAACGTCTCCTCCCAACGTTTCGTCTACAAAGACTTGATCACGGGATCAAGTCGTGATCAAGTCTTTGTAGACGAAACGTTGGGAGGAGACGTTCTCACGTCACCGCATCCAGACGGAAGGACGCACGCTTTCCATCCAGCCGGCCGGCACTTTGTTTTAACATGCCCTATTGATTTTCATCTTTTGTAAGTGCAACTTTTACTTTTTATATTAAAACACCATTGGATTTTACACTATGTGCGGTTTTTTGTTGTTACATGACATCATCAATACTGTCATCGGTTGATATCCTATGGTTGCTGAAACTACGATCCCTTCCTCTGAGTGCCTATACCTACCCCGTGGGGTCCAGATCTGGTAAGGGTCAGTGTGTGCAGTGGTGGTGGGTTCGCACTAATCCCTCCCCCGGTCGCAAGACTGTCTCACACGGGTGTAGTTATATCAGTCATCCATAAGGTTTTACACTATGCGAGTTTTTTTTGTTTTCTTTTTTGTTTCATGGCGCTGAGGCTCTGCGGTTTTATCTACACAAGTCCATTTGTGATCGACACTCAGAGGATTGACGCATCTATATCAGCTTGAGACTTCCTTCTCTCCTGTGTTTTTTCATTTACATACATGTCAGAAAGGTGGAGACGCTACATTTATTTTTTACTTTCTCAATTTTCATTTTTTGAGGTTTTTTACCACATTGACTTTATTTGGCATATCTTAGACTTTGAATGTGTTTTCTTTATGCCTATCAGGTGAAATCTTAATTTTGATTTATTTTTCATTTATTTCAATACCTGCGTGGCTTCATTAGTTCAACGTTTACTACACTTAAGTGTGATGTTTTCTTTCACATAGATTACTTAACACGTTTTTGTGGTATTTGGTGGATTCACATGTGTATCCACACTTGTGTGTTATCTATTATAATTGATTATTTCTGTATGATCACATGGTATATATTCAATTTGCGTAGAATATTCACAGCATGCACCGTGCCCTTTATTGGTCTTATATTCACGATTAGCGCGATTCCAACCCTTTTGTATACATACATACATACAGTATATACACACACTATACAGTATATACACACATACAGTATATACACACATACAGTATATACAAACATACAGTATATACACACACACTATACATACAGTATATATACACACACACACACACTATACAGCAGCCCTCAAAATTTCCACTCGCCTACTAGCATTTGGCGAGTGGATTTAAGCTCGGTGCGAGTGATGACAGGACTGCATGACCAATCTCCCTCCAATCTGTGCCTACACTTAGAGTCCCGATGAGATTGGCGGCCGAAGAGGAAAGGTGCATGCTCGGGAAAAGTAGTCTGGTGAGCCACGCACAGGCAGAGCAGTACACAGGTGCTCTCCTTACAATTCTCATTGCCATGGGACCTCCTCTCCTCACTGCCAGCCTGAATAAAAGGGGGAAGTGGGGACATGCAAGCGTGGAGCCACACACACAGGCTCCTGATGATGAGATGAATAGGAGAGGGAGAGAGAGAGAGAGAGTTGCAGAGGAGACAGCAAGAGAATGTGGAAGAGACCCAGTTCTAGTGCCCTGTCCCTCTGGTCTGCCCCCAGTGCCCTGTCCCTCTGGTCTGCCCCCAGTGCCCTGTCCTATTTTGTTAAAGTTCTTGTTGGTAATAT
Source organism: Rana kukunoris (assembly GCA_029574335.1). Lineage (NCBI taxonomy): Eukaryota > Metazoa > Chordata > Amphibia > Anura > Ranidae > Rana > Rana kukunoris. The sequence goes on from CM056050.1 coordinate 306,978,758, forward strand.
TTAATTTTGTAACTTGATTCTGCATAAAACATTTAACAGTGGCATTCCATGAGATAATCTACGAGGACGTGTTTATGGGTGCAATTAGGCACAGGGCAGTGTATGAATTAGGTGGGGCAACTGGTGGCGAGTAACTCTTGAGGCCTGGCTAGTAGCTCAGGACTTGAAATTTTGAGCCCTGCTATACAGTATATACACACACACTATACAGTATATACACACACACATACAGTATATACACACACAATACATATAGTATATACACACACACTATACATACAGTATATACACACACATACAGTATATACACACACTATACATATAGTATATACACACACTATACATACACACACCAGCATCTTTCACCCAAAAATCAGCATGACTGAATGCACTGCTGCCCCATCTCCTGACATGCTGGGACTTGTAGTGCCCCAGCAGCTCACATGCACATTAGTTGGTAATAGAAGAGGAGAGGAGGGCACTGTGCCTGTGTAGTGGTGGGCAGCTAATAAGTAGGCAGGTTGGGGGAGACATTCAGGACATGCACTTCTTACACACAAAATCGATCTAATAGTCTCAGAGACAGGAGGAGCCATGCTAGAGGTAACACATCCCCTCCCTCTCTGCTCACTAGGGTAACCCACTGACAAGGATCCATCTTGTAAAGCTCAGCCAGCTTACAGTACCTTATCAGGCAGTCCGTCCCACACTCCATGCTGTGTCCCCCGCCTCCCCCTCCTCTAGCAGTCGGACTCTATCTGCATCTGCTGCTTCTGTGTCAAAAAACCCGCGCTGTGGAAGGGGGCGTATACAGCGTGTTCCTATTGGCTGAGGGGGCAGTGCAGAGGCGGGGCAGCTATAATCTCAGGAATTTCACATCAAAATAATGTCGGTGCCAGACATATCAAGAACAGATGTAAAAATACACAGATTTTTACATTCTGTCCTTAGTTTTACTAAAGGCTGGCCACCCTGATGGGGCCCCCTAGTGGCACGGGCCCTCGGTCACTGCCCGAATGACCGAATGGTCAGTCCGCCCCTGGCCCTGGCAGAGGTACACCGCTCTTGGGCTTTCTGGGTGGGGCAAGTGCACTAAAAAAGCAACTAGACTCCCTCTTACATTTTTGTAAAGCAGATTGTATACAATCAAATATAATTTGTTGGCTATACATACATAGACTAGTACAACCAAAAGGTTTGGCACTTATTTAACAATATATTCCATTATAAAATATTTTTTTTGTAGAGAATTCTTACTTCCTGTGTTTGATTCCAATATTTTAGGGGTGCTGCTTGGGCAATAACTATAGGATCAATTATTGAATTAATCTTGTTGTTCATCTATATTCAAGTAAAAAAGCTGCATGTTGCATCCTGGCCAGGTAAGACATGTCTCATTTATGTGTACAGTTATATTATATGAAATTAATTCTTCTGACTCATGACCAAAACCTCTCTATGCATTACAGCATCCTCAATAAATTAATATGCTGTACTCTGCAGCCCCAAAAACTCACAAACAAGCCCTTAGCTTTGTTCCCTACCCATACATGCACAGTTCACTCACTTTTACTCTTGCAGAATGCAGAGCTGCTAGAGAAAGTGGACTGTATGAGTTTCTGGGGCCACGCACCCAATGCTGGGTATATCCTGCCATCTGCGGGAGAGAAAGGGGAAGGCAATGAAATGAGCATCAGAAAAAGTACATGTTAATGCATACCTCCCAACCATCCCAGAATGGGCTGGGCTGTCCAGAGATTTAATTGAAATTACGGCGTCCTGCGGATCCAGGCTGAATCCTGGAGCCCAGTATCTTAGTCAGTTCTGGCACTGGGCCTCACTAATCCCCCTGCTCCAATCCCCCTGCAGTGCTAGCTAGCTTCTCCTCTCCCTCCTGCTGGCTGCACTACAGGGGCCCACCTCCACTGCTCTGTTTATCCCCACATTCTTGCTTTACCGATCCCCCTGTGTGCCCCCCCCCCCCCCCCGCAATGCTGCAGGCTTCTCCTCTCCCTCCCGCCCACTTTAGCTGCTGCAGGGAGAGCCATGGGGGATTGGTTTCAGTTGTGCCACCCACCCCATCCTGGCGATAACCTTCTTCACTTTCTTACCCCACTTTAAGCAATGAACCCCCTGTGTGCTCCCCTCGGCAGCGCTGCTGGCTCTCCTCCTCTCCCTCCCACTGGCTAAGGCTGTGGCGGGGCAAGGAAGGAAGGAAGGAAGGAATACTTTTGGTAATCTAGTATACAAGTTACATAGCAATAGCAAACTGAGCAAATCTGTACATGACACATTAACTATTCCATATTTAAAAACAAAAACACCTACAATTTTTTAGATTGAACAATTCAAAATGCAGGATGAACTATCCATGTTCTGCCAAAAGCTAAATCTTGTAACAATGATGTAACAAGGGGGGTGGTTTGATACCTGTGTGATTCCACCAAATATACATTTTCAATGTTTCAATTGATATTAACCTATATATTTAATCATAAACTGAGTTTATTTTGTATGCCAGATTTTTATTTTTATTTACAGGTTGGACAACAGAATGTTTGAAAGACTGGTGGCCTTTCCTAGCATTGGGCATTCCTGGCATTCTGATAATGAGTTTTGAATTCTGGGCTTATCAAATTGCAATGATATTAGCAGGTAACCATACAGTCTTGTTCAATTGCACACAGTGTGGTGAAGATACGTTGTCCTTATTATCTGTATACATCTAGGTCTTATTAACTTAGTGGAACTTGGAGGACAATCCATTCTGTATCCGCTAATATGCCTAGTCCAGAAGGTAAATACCGACATTTAAATCTAAACCGTGAAGTCTGTGTTCATATTGCCTATTTGTACCCATATATTAATAGATGGCACTTTTCAGATTCCCTTTTCTGTTGGCATGGCTGCAAGCATCAGGGTTGGCATTTTCTTAGGAGCTGGAGAAACTGATCAAGCAAAGAGATCTGCTAAATTAAGCATTGTTTTAGTAGGTATGTTTTTATAATAATCCTTATATTGACCATACACTGTATGTGGTGATGCCTATAGATATAATAATCATTTCTATGAATCACTTGTAGTAAATGGGTGGAGTAATCAATAAACAATCATCTTTATAGACTGGGCTTTAACCATTTGCTGACCACCATATCTCTCTCTCTCTCTCTCTCTCTCTCTCTCTCTCTCTCTCTCTCTCTATATATATATATATATATATATATATATATATATATATATATATAAAGCCTGTCAACAAGTTATATACCAAGATCATGGCTGTAGTTGCAGCCATGATCTTGGTGTAATTTTTTTACAGCCCGCAATTGTCTGTTTAGTAAAAGTGATTGACACAGCTCTACAGCCGCCTATTCACTTTTACAGCTCCCTCCTATGCTGCCAGTCATCGTGGTTACCGGCTCTCCCCTTCCCCTAGAGAGTCTGGTTATGAAAGTAAATGGCTGGGATGGCTTGACAGTTGACACAGAGGAGAAGGAGGAACATGTGTTCCCTGATCTCCTCTGTTACAAATTAAAATAAATTGTAAAAAGAAAACAAACCCATTAGGAACATTTAAAAGCACCCCAGTCCTCGCATATACAAGCAAATTAAAATGCAGCATATGGTCTAGCATGCATATGTAAATATTGATTGCACCACACATGCGAGTGAGAGAAATATTTCTTGGGCCATCATTCATGAATAAATCTGTACTGATAATCTGTAAAAGTTTTTAAAGCATCACTTTTAAAGTTTACCCCCACACCTGTGTGTTACCATGCGTGCTTAATGCACATGGAACAGTGTAAGCACAACACAACTGTTTTGAAAGAAGGTGTAGGCTGGCATTGCTGCTCCTAAAAACACTTCTGTATGTTATGAATCTATATATCGCCAGTGGCAGTGATCGTTCTCATAAGGAGAGATGAGCAATTTTTGCCTCCCATATTTTTTAGTACCCATTATCTTACAGTGTATTGAAAGGTAAAACATGTTTTTTTTTCTCCTTAATTTTGGATAGAGTGGAGAGGGTTTTGGACACCTTTCAGTTTTTATTGCAGTCTGTGCTCCCATTAGTGTGTTTCACCCTTTCTTATTGAAAGTGAATGTAAAAGAAAGTCCCACATTTTGGGGTGACACTAAAACAGTAATAGAGGGCAAATCATTGAGAAGTACTTATACCCTACTATTGGCCAGTGGCTTGCAGTGGTAAACCAAATTAATGACATGGAGCGCCTGACAACGGCTATGAGACATAAAGAGGAGCAATTGAATAATACATGGTTTTATTGGCATGATTTTCAGTGCTCACTGGAATATGCTTCATACATGTCTAAAGTAATTCCACAGGCATCCTCTCAATAACAGGCCTATGGTTATTTGGAATGTTATCTAACTGCATAATTTAGGAACTGGTTTTTAGAATGTCTCACATGTGTTCCTCTTCTTGCCATCACTTAACCACCCTTGGCTTCCTTTTTTTTACCTAATACCAATAGTGCAGTTTAAAAAAAAAAATGTAATCTAAAAAAAAATGGAGGGGAAAGCTAACAATCGGGACACTAGTTCTGTCTGTGGTGGCAACCTGGGACTCCCATACTTTGGAGGGAATTTCTCTACGTACTGTTTTGACTATGGAAAAGGAAGTGAAGGAAAAATGTTCCTAAGGCACAGAGTTGACAATTTTTTTAAATAAAAAATAACCCTCCATTGCATCTTAAATTAAAAAATAAATATTTCTCTTCCGTTTATGGACGGACACAGCAGCATTGACCTTAGGGTATTATATCCTTCCTTCCAGGAGAGACTAGGCAGAAAACAGCACTTTAAGTGTTAAAAACACTTTCCTCAGTACAGCTCCTCCCAGGGGGCATGGTCCCCCGGGTATAACCCACTCTCTGACTCAGCAGCTCCAGTTTTTTTCTGTCTAGCGTCAGGAGTAGACATGGCCTTCTGAAATCCATGTACTCTGGATTTTTTTTGAGATTTTTTCGCTTTTTATTTTGTTTTGTTCCTGCATTTTTGATCCTGAGATCTACTATCAACTGCCGACTGGGTGACAGGCTGGATCTTGATCCTTGTAGTCCCCCCCCATGCTCAGCCATCGAACGTGTGCCGGCCCTCAGCTCAGCTCTGGGTTGTCAAAGACATGCCCCGTTGCTCCAGGGGTGGCCCGGGGAACTACATGTTCCAGGGCACACATATGACCGGTCTCTATGGCTTTGTCACAGTGTGTCTGGTCGACAGCCATGCCGTTTAGTGGACATTGGTTCTGTCTGGAATGCCTTCAGCCGGTGTCGCAGGATGGGTAAGTAGTGGCCCCTTGCCCTGGCAAGGTGGTATGGCTGGTGCTTCCCTGGGGAGGTTGAATAAGGGTCCGCCCTGCTTTACTCTCTCCCTTCCTCTCCCTCCTTCCCCATGCTCGGTGGTGGCTGTAAAGGGGGGGCCCTCCTGGGGTTTCTGTCACTACCGTGGACCGTGTACTGTGAGGTGCTGTTGTTTTTTTGTTGGGGGAGTTGCTGTATGTGCTGGGCTGTGTCTTTCTGCTGTGCTGCGGACGCGGTTTGCATAGGTCGGCGGCCATTTTCTTGTGGCACGCATGCTGTTTTTCCTGCATACGGCGGCCATTTTGTAAAAGTCTTGGCCTTTAGTGCCTGAAATAACGCAGCAAAAGCCAGCGAATCACTTCCTGAGGGACAGCGCAGCCAGCACTTCTCAGGGATTCAGCTAACACTCCAACCGGGTCGGGTGGTGAGTTCCCTGGGGGTCCCTTGCTCTATGTTTTGCAGCCGGGAGGGTGACCGGTGGGTGTCTGCCTTGCAGTACTAAGGAGGCATAAGTGGTGGGTCAACATGGAATCTGAACCAGAGGCTTCTACCCCAACCATGCATGAGTTAAACCTTAGTGCTCTTGCCCCTGCCATCTCTCTAGAGGCTATGACGGCAGTCCTTGAGGCGTTTCTTACCAGGATTGAAGCGACAAGTGGCCAGAAGGGGGGTAAAAAGCACCCCCTCCCTGTGCCGGCTTCTAGGGATGGCTCTGACACAGAGCCAGACCCTGCTATTGCACTTGGGTCTGGTTCTGTCATGTCAGATGATGCAGGCTTAGCTCACACGGACAGTGGGGATGACTCTGCTTCAGGGTCGGCGCATGATAAAACGTTTATTGGAGCTCTTATCACTGCGCTGCCGGATACTCAAAAACTTGAGGATTTGATGGAGGCATTGGATGTGCCGGTCCCTTTCGGGTTCCGCAAGCCACCCCGCACCGCAAAAGTGTTTTCTTGTGTTCCATATCTGGACAAACTGTTGTACAAGGAATGGGATAAGCCACAGAAAGTTTTTGCTGTTCCAAAATACTTTGCGGTTCGTTATCCTTTTGAGGAGAACTTTTTAAAAAAGTGGGTCTCTCCTCCGTCAGTGGACCCCCCTGTGTCCAGATTGAGCAAAGCCACCACGTTGCCTGTGGAAGGGGCTCCCGCCTTCAAGGACCCCGCAGATAGGAGAGCTGAGGCTGTGGCCCACTTTATTTTCACAGTAGTGGGTTCGGCAGTGAGACCGGTTTTGGCCAGGGCTCTGGTGTCGCAGACACTTACCGAACGGGCAAAAGTCTTGTTACAGGAGCTGGAGGCGCAGAATGCTTCTGAGACCTGTAGTTTGTCTGTGTGTCGGCCCTGCATACGCTCCCCTTGCTCTCCAGGGCCTCCGCTTACAGCAGGGATCCTCAAACTACGGCCCTCCAGATGTTGTGGAACTACACATCCCATGAGGCATTGTAACACACTGACATTCACAGACATGACTAGGCATTATGGGAATTGTAGTTCCTGAACAACTGGAGGGCCGTAGTTTGAAGACCCATGGCTTACACGGTGGTACTCCGTCGCCTTGTGTGGCTGAAGTGTTGGTCTGCGGACCAGTCCTCAAAGAAGGCCTTGGTGGATTTACCCTTTAAGGGTGAACGGCTTTTTGGGGTGTCCCTGGATGACATCATAAAGGATGCCACAGGCGGTAAGAGCACACTGCTCCCACAGTCTGGGAAGTTTAAGGAGCCTCGCCGTAAGCAAGGTCCCTCCTTTACTACCCCCAAGCTTTTTTTCGCCCGCCCAGTGCGGCAGGAAAAAGTTTTTAAGGTGCTAAGACTCCCGCTGCAGGGCAGAAGCGCACCTGGTACCGCAAGCCTAACAAGCCTGCGGACAAACCTCCGGAACGCTGGAAGGATCTGTCAGGGGCTGTCCAGGATCTACTGGTCAGGGGAGTGATTGTGCCGGTTCCCTCGATGAAACGGTTTCAGGGGTTTTACTCCAAAAAGTTTGTAGTCCCCAAGAAGGAAGGGGTCTGTCCAATCCTGGTGGACCTCAAGGCCCTCAATTGTTTTGTCAAAGTGCAAAAATTCAGGATGGAGTCGATTCACTTGGTAGTGGCAGCGCTCCACCAGGGGGACTTTATGGCGTCCTTGGACATCATGGACACATACCTACATGTTCCCATATGCACAAAGCACCAGAGATTTCTGCGATTTGCAATCGGAGAGGACCACTTTCAATTTATGGCTCTCCCGTTCGGCCTGGCCTTGGCACAACGGGTCTTCACCAAGGTGCTCGCTCTGATTCTAGCCCTGCTGAGGCAGCGCGGGATCGCTATCGTAGGATACCTGGACGACCTTCTCCTGAGAGCTCCCTTAAGCTCAGAGTTAGAAGAGGTTGTCTCCATCATATGTCAGACTCTCCTAAAGCTCGGCTGGCTTCTGAATATCCAGAAGTCAGTGTTGGTACCGTCTCAGCAGCTGGAATACCTGGGGCTAGTCCTGGATTCCTCGGAGGTGGGAGTTTGTCTCCCAACGGAGAAACTTCAGACACTACAATCTGCGGTGCAGCGGTTGGCGACCCAGAAGTGGTCATCTCTTCGATTCTGCATGAGGGTTCTGGGTCTGATAGTGGCCTCTTTCGAGGCAGTCCCGTATGCCCAATTCCACACCTGGGTGCTACAGAAGGAAATTCTGGGACAAGCTTCCTCCGTCTCTGGATTACCAGATTCGGATGAGTCGACTGGTCAAGTCCTCCCTGGTGCGGTGGCTGATGTCTCCGGTGTTTCGGACCGGGAAGTCGTTTCTGCCGTGCCATTGGACAGTGGTCACGACGGATGCCAGCCTCTCCGGTTGGGAGGGTGTTTGGGGTACCCAGTCAGCCCAGGGGCGCTGGACTTAGGAGGAGTCCGGCCTTCCAATCAATGTACTGGAGCTCCGAGCAATCAAGTTGTGCCTTGCCAGGTGGTCGACCGGTCAGGATCCAGTCCGACAACGCCACAGCCGTGGCGTACGTCAATCAGGGAGGCACACGGAGCTCAGCTGCAGCGATGGAAGTCGCGCACATCCTTCGGTGGGCCGAAAGGTCCATTCCGGCTCTGTCGGCCGTGTACATTCCGGGAGTACAGAATTTGCAAGCCGACTACCTAAGTCGCCAGACACTAGACCAAGGAAAGTGGTCACTTCACCCGGAGGTGTTTCAGAGTCTGTGCCCAAAATAGGGCACTCCAGACGTGGACCTCCTGGTGTCCTGTCTTAATCGGAAGGTGTCACATTTCGTGGCCAGGTCAAAGGACCCGTGGGCGGACGCGTCAGACGTGTTGGTGACACCTTGAAGCTATGTCTTCCCTCCTCTGAAGCTTCTTCCTCGCCTGCTGCGCAGAGTGGAAGCCGAGGGGATTCCAATGATCCTGATCACCCCAGATTGGCTGCGCCGCTCCTGGTACGCAGACCTGGTGCGTCTGGTGGCAGATGTCCCATGGCGTCTACCCCTGAGAGAAGATCTTCTGTCGCTGGCTCCGATCTTTCACCCTGCTTTACAGTCACTGGCTTTAACGGCGTCGCTGTTGAGAGCCAGGTACTGAAGAACCGTGGCCTTTCAGGCTCGGTGATCTCTACCATGCTACGTGCACGGAAGTCTACTTCACAAAAAATTTACCATCATACATGGAAGGCCTACATCTCTATGTGTGAAGAGATTAAATGGCATCCCCGTACATACGTGGTGTCCCAGATTTTGCTGTTCTTACAGCGTGGAGTGGATCAGGCTCTCGCTTTAAGTATGGTTAAGAGTCAGATTTCGGCTCTAGCTGTTTACTTTCAGCGACCCTTGGCAGCACACTCCCTGGTGCATACGTTTGTGCAAGGGGTCCGGCATGTGGCCCCTCCTGTGCGCCCTCCACTGCCCCCATGGGACCTGAATTTAGTCCTCTTGGTGCTTCAAGACGCGCCCTTTGAGGACATTCGAAAGATCCCTTTGTTGACTCTGTCACAGAATGTGGTTTTTCTGGTAGCAATTACCTCAGTCAGACGGGTGTCTGAACTGGCGGCCTTGTCCTGCAAGGCTCCCTACTTGGTCATCCATAAGGATAAAGTGGTGCTGCGGCCGCAGCCGTCTTTTCTCCCAAAGGTCGTTTCGGCTTTTCACATTAATGAGGACATTGTGTTACCATCCTTATGTCCTCGCCCAAAAAACCCGAAGAAGGCCACTTTGCATTCCTTGGATGTGGTTCGGGCCCTACGGGTGTACTTATCTGCTACGGCTCCGTTCAAAAAGTTGGACTCACTGTTCGTGTCGATGACTGGTCCTAAAAAAGGTCTGGCGGTCTCGTCGGCCACCATTTCTAGGTGGATCAGACAGGTTGTACTTCAGGCCTATGCCCTGAAGGGGCGGGCACCTCCCTTTGCGGTTACGGCGCATTCGACCAGGGCGATCGGTGCCTCTTGGGCTTTCCGTCATCAAGCGTCTGTGTTACAGGTGTGTAAGGCAGCGACCTGGTCGCCAATCCACACCTTCTCAAAATTTTACAAGGTGGATGTGAGTGCACCTTCAGATGCCTCCTTCGGCCGCAAGGTGTTGCAGGCGGCAGTTTAAGGTTGGAGTTCCTCCGTTGAGAAACTCTGGTTTGGTTTGGGGTGTAGCTTGGTTTGCTGTGTTGTTTTCCCACACCTCGATTTTTTTTTTGACACTGCTTGGGGACATCCCTAAGGTCAATGCTGCTCTGTCCGTCCATGAACGGAAGAGAAAATAGGATTTTTGTACTCACCGTAAAATACATTTCTCTGAGTTCATGGACAGACACAGCACCCACCCCTCCTGTAGTTTGTACTGCTTGTTACGAACTGGAGCTGCTGAGTCAGAGAGTGGGTTATACCCGGGACCACGCCCCCTGGGAGGAGCTGTACTGAGGAAAGTGTTTTTAACACTTAAAGTGCTGTTTTCTGCCTAGTCTCTCCTGGAAGGAAGGATATAATACCCTAAGGTCAATGCTGCTGTGTCCGTCCATGAACTCAGAGAAATGGATTTTACGGTGAGTACAAAAATCCTATTTTTGTCTAATAGGTACATATAAATATAGGCTTTAAAATTCTGTGTATTTGTGGAAAAAAGAATGACATTAGCCAGTTTACCAAAAAACGGAGATTGCTGTACTAACGTCAAATCATTCGTTCAGTGGCTCCGACCGGAGCTGATCGTTTTTTTCATTCAACCCGCTGAGTTGAACAGAAAAAACAAATACTGTGTACCAGGCTTTAGGGAGAGTCATCCTCTCTATTTGTCCTGTATAACAGTGGCGGCCGCTCATAAGGGGCACAGGGGCGGCGCTCCCTAATCCATGAGCCCAGCCCTTAATCCCCATCCAGGGTGTCAGACACATGGATTTCAATGTTTTTTTTTTTTTTAAGCAAACGATTGGCCAGGAGTCCTAAAGCCCAATTTGCCCAGGAGTCCTAAGATCCTATTGGCTGGGAGGAGAACCGACTGCTGGGACACAGTAGGCGATGCAGGGGGGAAGCCGCAACCTGGATAGGGTAAGTGTATGGCTGTCAGGTGGACAGGCGAGTGGATGATTAATCGATTGAGCGACGGGGGTAGGGGGGTAGTGAGGGGGCCAGATTTGTTTGCTGCCCCCCACCCCAAAAAACAATTGAGCACCGGCTGCCAATGACATTGGTATAATTTCTTAATCTCTCTCCTACTTTGCCCCAGGGCTTGAAACATGTCACTGTTAGGCCTGTATTATAGAGAAAGGAGTGAGACCATTTTTATGAGCGGTTCTCTCTTCTCTGTTTCCATGTGGACATGGAATAGAAAATCATCGGAAAACTTTGTACAAACCCTATATAGAAACAAGTCCGTGCTTATATGAAGCCACTTCTGTCCTCCAATGTTAGCAGCAGCGGTAGTCGGCCCCCTAATCTCTATGCGCCGATTCCTAATCTCCATGCAGGGTGCCGGATGCATAGATTTCTATAAGCTTCTTTTTTTTTTGAAGCACAAGATTAGAGCCTGAGGCTCTCATTGGCTTAAAAAAGGTTGGGTTCGGGGTGCAGAGAATTGTGCCCTGGGCCCACCCACTTGTTACATTAGCGAATCAACATTCAATATCGTCTTCTGCTTTTCCTCCTGGCCCATCAGGACAGAAAGTGGGTCTTAAGACCAAATTGGTCAGAATGAGAAGCCGGGGAAGCCCCCCGCGACCTGGATGGGGTAAGTGCGGACCACCCCAAAAAAATTGAGCACCAGTCACCATTGCTGTTTACTATTGTCCCATGATCTAGAATAGTTGGGAAATCTTCCACTAGTTCTGGTGACCCTGGTGCAACCAGGGATTCTCTCATGGAGGGATTTTCACTCGCTTCCTGTTTTGGCTATAAGACAGAGTATGAAGGGAGATCTCCTTAATTGGACACAGATGGCAAAAATATACCTTACACGGTTTATTCCTATTATTTTTTTTTAAGTTTGCCTTTAAGATTGGGAACAAAAAGAGTAACTGCGCTGAGCTTGTCACCTAGGGGCCCAAGTGGAGGATATACTGCCTGGGCAGCATGTGCACAAAGCATGTGGTAAAATAGGGCTTGCTGCTTCTGTTAACCACTTAAGGACCGGACCAATATGCTGGTAAATGACCCAAGGGGTTTTTACAATTCGGCACTGCGTCGCTTTAACAGACAATTGCGCGGTCGTGCGACGTGGCTCCCAAACAAAATTTGCGTCCTTTTCTTCCCACAAATAGAGATTTCTTTTGGTGGTATTTGATCGCCTCTGCGATTTTTTTTTTGCGCTATATACAAAAAATGTAGTCAAACATTTAGGCCAAAATGTATTTAGCCACATGTCTTTAGTAAAAAAAAATCACAATAAAAAAAAAATAGCTACCTAGCAGGAACAGCGCTACTTAGGCCGCGTACACACTATCAAATCTATCTGCTGGAAACGGTCTGCCAGACCGCCCCAGCAGACAGATTTGATCGTGTGTACGGGCGAGCAAGGGGTTAAGTGTGCCTGCGTGTCCTGGTGTCAGTGTAGTGTTGTGCAGACTTACTATGTGATGTGATCTCTCCTCAGCGGCGGTTGAAAAAACCGCAGAGAGCAGAGATCACATCACTTCCCTCTTCCTGTGTTTACACAGGAGGAGGAAGTGACACTGCAGAGGAGCGCGCGCATTGGCTGGGAGCGATCCGGAGGGGGCAGACAAAAATGAACCGCCGCCCCCTCAGCACGGATCGCTCCTACAGCCACCGGGACCGTCGCTTGTACCGGGGGGGGGGGGGTCCCGATCGGACCCCCGACCCACGTCAAGGCAGCCACGTACAGATACGTTGATGTGCCTGTCCGTGCCATTCTGCCAACGTAAATGTACATGCGGCGGTCCTTAAGTGGTTAAAGGCCACCAGTCCATTTGCTTCAGCAACAATCTCTTCCCTGCTGAGCACATGCAAAGCACAGTACTTTTTGATGCCTTTACTTGTAGGTGTAAGAGGCACACAATCTATGCAGCTCTTGACAATGGACTCATAGAATCCCATACAGCAGAAAATATTACTTCGCCCACTGTCCAAGTGATATTCGTGTAAGAAATGGGGGTGCTGCTGTTACAGGGACGGGAAAGCACAGACCAGAATAAAACACTGGGGGTTATTTACGAAAGGCAAATTCACTTTGAATTACAAGTGCAAAGTGCACTTGAAATTGCACTGAACGTGCACTTGGAATTACAGTCACTGTAAATCTGAGGGGTATATCTAAAATGAGGGGAAGCTCTGCTGATTTTACTATCCAATCATGTGCAAGCTAAAATGCTGTTTTTTCTTTTTCTTGAATGTCTCCCTCAGATCTACAGTGACTGCACTTTCCGTGCAATTTCAAAGTGCACTTGTAGTTTGCACTCATAGTGCAAAGTGGATTTGCCTTTCGAAAATAACGACCCTTGTAATCACAGTACCTCGCCTTACTTTTACCTAATTTTAACATTTTCTTTTCCTCTCCATTTGCTTTTCATGTTGTTTGTGTACATGTTTTATGCACATTATGGCTAAATGCTAAGTCACTATACATGGAAAAAGATCATATCTGTGTAACACTTGTTTTCACTTCCCTATACTCTGGAAAAACACATGAAATAAGAAATATTTGAACTAAACATTGTCAGAAATTGTAGCTCTACTTCACTTTGCTAAAAAAAAAAAAAAAATTGCTTTTATTTTTTTGTGTGTCCCTGTGACCCCGTCTGAGATTTTCTTCTATCCTGGCAGGAAGTGAGGAGAAATCTCCCTTAACAGATACACAGACAACAATACAAACCAAACAGAGGCTCTAATCCACCCTCTTCTACTCATAATAAAATGTTCTAGCTGAATTTGGGATTTAAATAGCCCTGAGTGCCACACTCTGTAAGCTGTGTTATATTTTACATATTTCTGACTGCCCCATTCTAAATATTTTGTTGTATATGACATAATCAAGACCACCTTACTACTGTATGTACTCAGTGTTAAATATTTTAAAAAAAGATGGTGGGGGCACACATAAAAGCTTTGCCCTTGATCCAGCAATGTTTTAGACCCCGTTCACACTGAGGCTCTATTGCGTTAAAAATAGCACCTGAAAACTGCTTCTCTCACTGATTAATTTCAATGGATGCTTTCACACTGGGACGGTGCACTGGCGGGGCGGTGCAAAAAGTCCTGCAACCAGCATCTTTGGGGCATGTTTGGAGTGCTTTAAAAAGCACCTTTAAAAATGCCCCTTGTCCATTGAAATGAATGTGAAGCGCTTCAAAAGCACCGCAATATTGCTCCTTTTCATTTTATTTTAAGGTCACATTGTCACGTGACCTTAAAGCACACTACTAATGCCTCAAAAATGGCGCTAAAGCACTGCAAAAACGCCAGTGTTTTAAGGGAAGTTTTTGAGAGCCTCAGTGTGAAAGGGGTCTTAATGTAGCTTTGCTATTATGTCGTTAATACAGTACAGGCCTTCAACATAAAGTTTACTAGCATAAAGAATTTTCTGCTTTTGACAGTTCAAATAACTGAATTCTGGTCCCAGCAAGTAAAATATTTATTAGTATTCTGTGAGTAAGAAATTAAAAAAACTGTACATTTAGCAATGTATCAAATGCTGAAATAAAAGTTCTGTTGTGGCAGATCACCCTAAACTCTGTCGTATATTAGAGAGTTTTGTGTATCCATGTTTGATTGTGTAGAATCCAGCTCTTCATGTACTATGTATAATTTCTGTTTCTTCCAGCTTTATTTACACCGATAGTCTTCATTTTACTTCTTGTCCTGAAAAAAACAATTGGAGAAATATTTACAAATGATAAGTATGTGATACTGGCATCATTTTAGAAAAATGAACACTGTTTTTAAAGCTTTTTGTTTATTTTGGATAACTAAAATTGTTGCCACTGCATCAGGGGTCTCCAAACTTTATAAACAAAGGGCCAGTTTACTGTTCTTCAGACTTTAGGAGGGCCAGATTATGGCCAGTGGGAGTAGAAAAGGTCCTAACGTCAGTGGGAAAACATAATGCCCCATTGTTTCAGTAAGGGTAATTGTGCCCCAATGTTAATGTCATTGGGCCCCATTGTTTGTGTCATTGGGAGAAATCGTGCCATATTTTTGGTGTCACTGGCAGGTCTTTAAAAGCATAGAAAGAAAAGCCGGCCGGCTCTCACGAACGCCCGTCCTCATGGACCGTAATGCCACACGTCAGCACGTCTCCTTGCCCGATGTACGTTTCGTCATACAATGACGTCGCCTGGAAAAGCAAAGAGACTAAACTGGCCCCCGGGCCGCAGTTTGGAGACCACTGCTTTAAATCACCTAAAGTCCAAACATCAATAATGTTTATTATTGAGCATTCATCATATCTGAACAGCCAAGCCACACACTAAAAGATTTTAGTATCAAAAATGTGATTTCCTTGTTAACATATTGGGATATATTTATAAAAGATTTACTTGCAAATTCACACAGTGAGTTTCTTACTGCTATTTACCCAAGTGACATTCAAACAGTTTTTACTTGGAAAACCGTGCCACATTTACCCTACAGTTCCTTGAAAAAGTATTCATACCCCTTGACATTTTACACATTTTGTCATGTCAAGGAAAATGTATAATTTTTTTTATTTATTTTTTACAAATACATATCTGAAAAGTGTGAGGGTCATTTGTATTCAGCCCCCCTGGGTCACTACTTTGTAGAAAAATGGGCAACAATGTCACTCTCTAGATGTACAAAGCTGATAGAGACATCCCTAAAAAGACTTACAGCTATAATTGCAGTGAAAGGTGGTTCTACAAAGTATTGACTCAGGGGGGCTGAATACAAATGCACGCCACACTTAATTCAAAGTTTAAACACGAATGTGAAAGCATAAATGTAACGGTCAAGGCGTAATGCCCTTTACGATATTCCATTCCACCAACCCATGACAGCTTCCGACACTCCACAATCCGGCAGACAGGACCCATTGGATTTCCCCCAAAAGAACGAGACACATACAGCTCTGTTCTCTGGTTCCAAATGGGTAGATTTTAATGACAAACTCAGGCTCTTTTTATACAGTCAGCAACCAAAAAGCATGCTGCAGTAATCAAAGGGACAATGACACACTCCACCCACAGCATCACACAATGGGTGCTAACGAGTCTCCAATACACATTCCTTTAGTAAACATAAGTCAGACGTCTGACCTTTAGAGGGTGCTAATTCACATCACATATTATCGTCAATAGACTTTCACACAATACAGTGTCAATTAGCATAGCACAATGAAATATCTTAGGAGCCAGACTTTATTAACACAATAGACACTAGAATGCAATCACAGCAAGCTTTATCACTACAGCCAGGTAGCTGGAGGTGATTAACATCAATTAACATCTTAACAGTATGTGTCCCCACATTGAATGAATCACACTATTATTGACTGGTTGTGTTCAGAATAAACCACCTGTAATATTTCAAGATATCCTGCAATACATTGTGAATTATCATTACTGTCCCATCTCATGTAATTCAAGATATCATTTCTCGGTCATCCTATGCCCCTAGTGGACATAGGATGACCCTAGACCCAAGAGTCATTGGTGAAGCTGAACTTGTAGTACCCCACATCCTTCAAGAGCCTCTGGGTCCCACGGGCCATACCGTTACAATAAATATTATGCATTAGTGACTTCTATTCAGTGACACAAACCAAGGTATGACCCTAGATATAAAAAACATACACAGTGCTAAATCAAATTTAGATATAAACTGAGACCATGTTAGTCCATGAGGTTAGAGCCTCAGAGTAATGTATGGAGAAAACACACTATTGCTGCAGATGTCTGCCAGGTTCTTGGATAGATGTGATGAACAATGGATACACACACCCAGGAATGCCTTCACCTTCAAGGGATGGGGGAAAGAAAAAGGTACCCTTACCCGATGTAGTGGACCCAACTCGCCATACAGCGGTGGATCTGTCAGGCATGGAACCGGAGACGTTTGGGTCAAGCTCTGCGGACAAACCATTCAATCCTCTCCTTTGTAAGCCAGTGGTGAATCCAAAGCACCACTGATTAGGAGAATGCATAATACTCCAGACTATAAGCGATTGTAAACACAGCTATCTAAACTGTGTCTCCTCCAGATGATCGTATTAAATTCAAGATATCAAAATAAGAGAAAAAAGCCTCCACATATTATAAATCAAAATGATGGAATTTATTGAAGATAAAAATATCCAACAACTTAATATCAGATAAAAACAGTTCAATTGAACAATAAAAAAGCGCAGTGTGAGGTGGCTTGGGACAGCATATTAACCCTATGCATTTCGTCTACAAAGACTTCAACCGGGGTATATGCTGACTGACCAACTTCTGCGCTTATATATGGTACTGAATAGATTACAAGCCTGTGTAGCCCACATGGAATCTGACTTCTGGTGTCCCGCGTGTGTTCCAAGTGGGGTGATGTCACGTGACGTTCCTACATAGCTCACACATGCGTTCCAAACATCATGGCTTCAAAACAACCTGAAAGTAGTCCGAAAACTTCCAATAGAAACTATACATTTAGGGACAAAGATAATCTAACATGGGGAAGTTACATTTAGTAAGGCTCCACAGACTTTTACTAAGGATCTAATGTGCAATACATTATATGTAAAAGTACAAACAAGCTAAAAAACACATAAATGTATAGGAAAAAACATACTATTAACCACTTGGCGTCATATGACGTCCTGGGCTTTGTGGTGATATATCTGAATAATGTCTGCAGCTACAGGCATCATTCGGATATTGACGTTTTCAGCCGATGATTCCCTTCACCGTAAGAATGATCATAGCGGCTGTTCTGCCGGTTGATTATTCTTATGGGCGGCATGCCCGCCGCCCTCCGGTGCTTCTCCCGACTCACCGATGCGATCGGTGAGTCGGAGACAGGATCCACCGGGCCCGCATGCTAATTATAGAGATTTCCGGCAGGCCAGATGGTCACCGGAGTCTCTATGATCTTCAGAGGCCGGGCGCAATGTTATGTTGTTACACCCGGCATCTGCATAAAAAAAAAAAAAAAAATGTCGCCGCTTTTTTTTCATTTTTTTTATATTATTATTCTAGTCTTCTTAGCCTAGTGGTGAGATGCTGGGTCTTATTGCTCCATATCTCACTGTAATGAGGTCCTGTCATGTCATATTCCTATTACAAAGGATGGTTACATTCCTTGTAATAGGAATAAAAGTGATCAATTTTTTTTCTTTTTTTGTAAAGTGTCAAAATAAAAAAAGTTTAAGCAAAATAACATTTTTTATCTTTTAATGTGCCCCTGTCCCCGTGTGTTCGATGGGACCCCCGAACCGCACTAAGGCGAGGACGTAAATTTACGCCCTTGTGCCTGTACGAGCCATGTTGTGGACGTACATAGGCGTGCGGGGGTCCTTAACTGGTTAATTGTGCATCTTTTTTTTTTTTTTTATCCAATTACCAAACAAACTCGCTTTCCCCGGTGCAAAATTATTTGTATCATTTAGTGGAATTAGTGGGGAATTATATCTCCATTTTTCCTTTTTGTGTACCCTATCCCAAATTGACATTGATGTCAGTGTGATCGTGTGCATGTGATCGTTTTGCTGTCTAAAATGTGCCGGGATCCAAATCTCTTTCCCTAATATTGACTTATTCATACTACTTTCCAGTTTAACCCACCTTTTCTCTTTATTTTTTATTACCCAATCAACCACCCGTGTCATATGAATAGCCTTGTAATATGTGTTAATGTCCGGTACCGCCAGACCTCTGTGTGTCTTATCTCTTGTTAATATTGCCATACTTATGCACGTTTTTTCATTCTGCCATATAAACCTACCTAATAGCTTTTTTTAATGTTTTGAAGTATGCTTCTGGAAGTGAGATCGGTAACATATGTATTTTATATAAAATCTTGGGGAGGGTTAGCATTTTAAAAACTGTTTATTCTACCTAGCATGTATCTCTGTCTAGATGCGATTTTATTTAATCCATTTTAATATCATTCAATAGTGGGATGTAATTATGTTGGTAAATTGACTCAGGTGATGGTGTTATATTGACTCCTAAATATTTTAACTCAGTGTTTCTCCAGATAATTGGGAAGTCTTCTTTGTATCTACATTCCTCCTGTGCTTTGATGCTTATATTAAGTATTTCCGATTTTAAGGGATTCATTTTAAAGTTTGATACCTCCCCATATGTTTTAAGAGTTTTTAATAAATTAGAGAGAGTTATCATTGGGTTTCTTTATGAAAAGCAGAATATCATCGGAGTACGCCGCAAGTTTGTATTCACTGATTAGATTACAGGCTTGTAATCTAATCAGTATCCATATATACTGTAAGCGCAGAAGGTGGTCAGCCAGCGTATACCCCGGTTGAAGTCTTTGTAGACAAAACGCATAGGGTTAATACGCTGGCCCAAGCCACCTCACACTGTGCTTTTTTATTGTTCAATTGAACTGTTATTATCTGATATTTAGTTGTTGGATATTTTTATCTTCAATAAATTCTATCATTTGGATTTACACTATGTGGAGGCTTTTTTCTCTTTTTGATATCTTGAATTTAATACCATCATCTAGAGGAGACACACTTTGGATAGCTGTGTTTACAATCGTTTATAGTCTGGAGTATTATCCATTCTCCTAATCCAGGGGTCTTCAAACTACGGCCCTCCAGTTGTTCAGGAACTACAATTACCATCATTCCTAGTCATGTCTGTGAATGTCAGTGTTTTACAATGCCGCATGGGATGTGTAGTTCTGCAACAGCTGGAGGGCCGTAGTTTGAGGATCCCTGTCCTAATCAGTGGCGCTTTGTATTCACCACTGGCTTACAGAGGAGAGGATTGAATGGTTTGTCGTCAGAACTTGACCTAAACGTCTCCGATTCCATGCCTGACAGATCCACCGCTGTATGGTGAGTTGGATGCACTACTTCAGGTACCTTTTTCTCCCCCTCCATCCCTTGAGGGTGAAGGCACTCCCGGGTGTGTGTATCAATTTTTCATCAAATCTATCCAAGAATCTGGCAGACATCTGCAGCCAGGGCCGTCTTTTCGAATGGGCACGCTGGGAAGTTGCCCGGGGGCCCCACTTGGCTGGGGGCCCATCTGGCCAGTGAACCCACCAGCCAACTTGCTAAGGATCGGTTTAGCCGCGTTACTGCGGGCACCCGGCAGTCTCCCGCGGGCGCGGTCGCCTAACGC
The DNA here is from genome assembly GCA_029574335.1 of Rana kukunoris. NCBI lineage: Eukaryota > Metazoa > Chordata > Amphibia > Anura > Ranidae > Rana > Rana kukunoris. Next base: position 306,998,809 of record CM056050.1, read on the forward strand.
ACGGGGATGGAAATGTCATGCTCGTCGCTCGCTCTGAGCCTCTGACCTGTACTGTACCCGCCAGCTAATAGACATCACCGCCGTCGCAGCGTCGCTCCCATTGTGCCGCCCACGACTTCCCTCCCCCTAAGGCGTGACGTCACTCATGAGAGCTGCCTGCTGCAAGAGGAACCGGGCTAGTGCTGCCGAGGAGGAACATTTCAGAACGCACAGAGTGTCAGACTGTATCACTGTCACTGTAGAATCTCAACTTTGCAAGTAAGATTCAGAAAGCTATATACTAATTTCCTTGTGATGCCATACGGAATGCAGTCATCTGACTGCAGTCTGACGATTAGTAACTGTGACTTTTATTTTTTATTTTTTTTTAATATACAGAATTGTGGCGGGGGGGGGGGGGGTGGAGAGGGGGAATTAAATGTCCTGCTGCTGCACTGGTCCTAGAAACTGATGTAGGGGTATAATGTGTAGCGCTCAAAATGTGTATTAGGTGGATAACCCAACCAAAATCTGAAATACCATAAAGTGAATAAGTGTCACTGTTGAAACAGTAAAAAATATTGTGCACAGAGGTGCTGAATGAATTCACATAATGTGATGGGTATTCACAGGAGAAATATATTTACAAAAAAATATATATACTAATAAGTGATGAACCAAGGTTTGTCTCACTCATAAACGAGTGTGTGTATGACCACTATTCAAAAACAGTTCTACCCGGCACACCTAGGATGACTAGTATGCAATGTATGGTCACAAATGGAAAACACACTTGCAGTGAATATCAAAAAAAAAAAAACATGATGTGAATTCATTCAGCACCTCTGTGCACAATATTTTTTACTGTTTCATACCTCCCAACTTTTCAACTTCAGAATGAGGGACAAATGAGCATACCTCCCAAATAAGTTGTTGAGCGGGGGGGGGGGGGGGGGGGTGCCGCAGAGATCAGAGTTGTTGAGGGGGGGTGGGGTGGTTCCACAGATCGGAGTCGCAGGGGGGGTTGCCAGGCAATCGCAGGATTTTAGCCCCGATCGCGGGACTGTGGGATTTACCGCGAAATCCGGGACGGTTGGGAGGTATGCTGTTTCATCAGTGACAATTATTCACTTTATGGTATTTCAGATTTTGGTTGGGTTATCCACCTAATACACATTTTGAGGGCTACACGTTATACCCCTACATTTGTTCACAATTCAGTCTTATTGTTGTGTTGGCTGCCTATACATTTATTTTTGGTTGGCGCAATATATTATATTTGGGAGGCGACGCTCCGACGTCACCGTATCACGTGTGAGGACCCGGAAGACGGGTACACGCTCCATACGCCGGCCGGCTTACTTGTTTTATATGCTGTTTTACTTTGGATTGATGTAAGTGCACACAATCTTCTTTTTACCCAATAAATGTACGGTTTTACACTATGTGGATTTCTTTTGATTTCTATATGGGGCCACTGGTTGATATATGATCGTTTTTGAGCTGAACACACCAACTGGCTGTCATGAATGGATGTTCCCTTTGCTCCTTGCTGATTATGGATACTACTTTTTGCTGTTATTGATCTCAGTGAGATCAGAGACTCTGGTAAGGGTCAGTGTTTTCTGTGCGGTGGAGGTCTTTGTTTGTCATTACTCACACCTGTCCGTGGATTCATCTACACTGGGAATCTTTTGTTTACCTAAGAATTTTCCTTGATGGACTGTATGATCACCATATGGACTTTAAATTATTTATGTTCACTGTTCACTATCATTGTGTTCACTAAATGTTTTTTTATGTGATATCTTTGCACATTTTGGCACTAATGACACCATTTTATTCATTTTAGTTTTGATACACTGTATGCCATTTATAGCGCGACTCCAATTTTTTCTGCATATTTCTTGGTGTTGTATAACACCTTTGAGACGCTGCTCACAACTGTTTATTCACTCAGATTTGCGCAATTTTTCTCCTGTTCGCAATATATTATATACATTTTTTTCATAGTAACTGATGTATTAAAGTGGATGTAAACCCCACAATTTTTTAATCCTCTTTTAAAATTCAGTGCAAATTAACAGAATTCCAGAGAAAAACCTGCCAAATTATAAAGTACGGATCTCTGTTTTTGCTTTCAGTAACAGGTTATTTACAAATATAGCTTGGACATGTTTATCATAACAAGAGGTGATCCAAAGTTCATTGTATATTACTAGGATGTGTTATGATGTTATATCACCTCATGTTATGATAAACAAAACATAACATATGAATAACATGTCCTAGCTATATTTGTAAATAACCTCTCACACTTTTATCTGGAAGGCTGTTCGTTTTCACTGAATATAAAAGAGGATTACTCAGCGCTGGATTAACTCTGTGTGGCAAGACTGGGCACAAATGATAGGAAATATTATACTCTACATTGTGACATCAAAAATAAATAAATGTTTTTTTGGCTTTACATCCACTTTAATGTCCTGCACTCACTGGTCACGGTCACTGATGAATTAGTTTACTGGTCACTGATGAGTTTGTTTACTGGTCACTGATGAGTTTGTTTACTGGTCACTATTGAGTTTGTTTACTGGTCACTGATGAATGATTTTACTGGTCACAGATGAATGGATTTTTTGGTCACGGTCAAAGATGAATGAATTTACTGGTCACGGGCAGTAATGAATGAATTTTCTGGTCATGGTCACTGATGTATTAATCTACTGTCACTACTGGTCTCGGTCACTGATGATGAATAAATGTACTGCCACTGCATTTATGGGTGCTGGTGAGGCCACATTTATGGGTGCTGATGTTACTGCATTTATGGCTTTTGTTAGCTGTTTTTTTTGTTAAGGTTATCTGAAAGATGGGTTTCAAAAGTTTCGACATAGGCACCATTTTCACTAGATACGCCTCTGTGTCACTGTGAAGAATGGAGCCGATGCTTTCTGTGTAATTCCGGCTCTTCATAGGCACCAGAGTGTGTACATTTATATATATATTTTTTAATTGTATGATTAAGTGGTGAAAGTTATTAGTGCACCCCAAGTTTTGACTGTAATATCTTATGTGTCCCCCTAATATAGCAATCCAGTTGCGACTAGTTTCAGAAAGTGTAAAAAAGCTGAGGAAAAATAAACTTTATTACGTGTTGGTGAAAATAACCTTTAGAGCAGAAATGAAATGTAATGTTTTGAGTGGAGCACAGAAGAGGAAAAAGGCTGCAGAGGAGAAAGAGAAAATGTGCAAACTTCCAAAACTAACATCTTGGTTCAATCCAGGTGCAACGTCAGCCAGTAGTTCTGCTCCTCAAGATGTAGCATCCACATCTACATGCACTCCAATTCCAGCAGAAATACCAATGGTATCATTACCTGTTCCTGCTGCTGGGGAAAATCCACAAGAGGAAATGCCCACCACATCTGTATCAGTAAGGAGGTTAGCAACCCAAGACACAGATCTGGGGCTATGGGATATTGGCAATACTAGTACAGTGGATTACTGGATTCGTAGTGGACCGACCGCATGCCAGAATCATGACTGCAATCTTTTAAATTCAGGCAGAGTGTATAAGGGAACTGGAAGAGAAAATACACAGACAAGGTATTTGTCAAAGAATGTGTTTAAACGTGAATTGCGGAATGGCGAGTGTGTAAAGCGTGAATGGCTTCTCTATTCGCCATCCCAAGGTCGTTTGTATTGCTTTGCATGTCGCCTATTTTTCAAGACTGAATCTCCCTTTGCTACATCAGGATTCAATGACTGGAAACACAGCAATGTTATTGGTGAACATGAAAACGGAGAAGAACATCACAAGTGCATGACGGCATATTTGATTTGCCATAAACAAACTGGAAATGTCGATACATTATTACTTCAACAACTTCGCTCAGAGCAGGAGTATTGGCATAAAGTGTTGACACGAGTGGTTTCTGTAATTTGCTTTCTTGCCTCCAGAGGTCTGCCATTTCGAGGAGAAAACCAAATAATTGGGTCTGCTAAAAATGGAAACTATTTGGGTATTCTTGAGCTGTTAAGTGAATTTTCTGGAAGAGCATCTCAAATTGTATGGGAATACAGGAAAGGGGAACCCATCATATTTATCAGCAAACATTTGTGAGGAATTCATTGAAATAATGGGACAACATGTTCTTTCTGCTATTCTTGAAGAAATAAAAGAATCAAAATATTATTCAATAAGTGTGGATTCCACTCCAGACATCTCACACACCGATCAACTGACATTTACTGTCCGGTACATTCGAGGATGTGAGCCCATGGAACGTTTTCTTAAGTTCATCCCCATCTTTTCTCATGGAGCAAAGAATTTAGCCGACACTGTTGTGGGATTCCTTTAATGAGAACAAAATTCCACTATCCAACTGCCGTGGTCAGTCATATGACAATGCCTTAAATATGTCTGGACGCTATACTGGATTGCAAGCACGGATTCTTCAGTTGAATGAGTTCGCTATGTATGTCCCCTGCGCTGGACACAGCCTGAACCTGGTGGGAGTAAAAGCAGCAGAGTGTTGTCTACAGTGTGTAAAATTCTTCGACTTTGTTCAGCATCTTTATTCATTCTTCTCTGCTTCCACACATCGATGGAATGTTCTTGCAACATCTCTTGGAAAAAACATTGTGGTCAAGCGTCTGTCTGACACAAGATGGTCGGCACATTATGATGCTGTTCATGCTTTACATGAGGGTTTTGAGAAAATTAAAAATGCACTAGATTCTGTATCAGCTGACACTGAACAGGAAGTAAACACAAGGCGAGAGGCAAAAGGATTGAGTGACAAAATGGAAAACCTGGAAACGATCTTCCTCACAATTCTTTGGAATGACGTTCTTGAAAGAGTCAACAAAACAAGCAAGGTCCTGCAATCAGAGAATATGAACATAATTGTTGCCATGTACCTTCTTGAGTCTCTAAAAACGTATCTTCAGGATACTAGAGACAGATTTAGTGTATATGAATTGAAAGCCAGGAGTAGGTGTCCAGATTCAGAATATAAGGAAAAACGGGAAGGAAAGCGAAGTGTACGCCTCACTAGATATGACGGATCAGAAGAAGAGGTACTTCTCAGTAAAAGTGAAAAGTTTAAGGTGGAAACATTCCTTCCTGTTCTGGACTCTCTAATTCCTGCACTGACAAAACGTGCAGAAGCTTATTCATCGATTGGAAATATGTTTTCATTCTTCTGTGAATTAAAAACAATTAGTTCTGATGACCTAAAAAAAAGGTGTGAAGACCTGGCTAATGTTTATCACAAAGATCTTGATTATGGTGACCTACTAAATGAATGTGAGCATCTCAAGCACTACATGATTCTTGATCAAAAATGTGAGACTCTTCCTGCATTGTACAGAAAAATTATTTCAGACAACTTGAAATCAGTTTTTCCGAATGTGGAAATTGCACTCAGAGTGTTCATGTGCATGATGGTGACCAACTGTGCAGGAGAGCGTTCGTTCTCAAGATTGAAACTGATAAAAAATGAGCTTCGCAGCACAATGGGGCAGCAACGTTTGAACTGGCTTTCACTAATGTGCATTGAAAATTACATCTTAACCACTTAAGGACCGCCGCATGTACATTTACGTCGGCAGAATGGCACCGACAGGCACATCAACGTATATATACGTTGGTGCCTTGGGGGGGATCGGGGGTCCGATCGGACCCCCCCCCCGTACATGCGGCGGTCCGCGCGGCTGCAGGAGCGATCCGACGAGTGGGGGCGGCTATCCGTTTTCATCCGCCCCCTCCGGATCGCTCCCAGCCAATGCGCGCGCCCGCCTGACCTGTCACTTCCTCCTCCTGTGTAAACACAGGAAGGAGGAAGCGACGTGATCTCTCCCTCGGCGTTTGTTTCAAGCGCCGCTGAGGAGAGATCACCACACTACAAGTAAGTCTGCACCAACACTACACTACACTACACACAAAATCACATTTAACCCCCGCGATCGCCCCCCCCCTCCCCCCCTGTCACAGTGTCACTGAATGCAGTAATCATACATGTATGATTACTGTATTTAGTGTCAGTGTGACAGACAGTGTGACAGTCACTCAGTGTTAGTGTCAGGGTAGCCCCCCCCACCCCCCCCAATAAAGTTTTAACCCCTTGATCACTGCCCTAGTTAACCCTTTCACTCCCTATTGCCAGCGTCACTAAGCGATCATTTTTCTGATCGCTGTATTAGTGTCGCTGTTCCCGCTAGGTAGCTAATTTTTTTTTAATGCGATTTTTTTTTACTAAAGACATGTGGCTAAATAAATTTTGGCCTAAATGTTTGACTAAAATTTAGTTTATTGGTTTTTTATTATAACAAAAACTAAAAAATATTGTTTTTTTTTCAAAAATGTCGCTCTATTTTTGTATATAGCGCAAAAAATAAAAATCGCAGAGGCGATCAAATACCACCAAAAGAAAGCTCTATTTGTGGGAAAAAAAGGACGCAAATTTTGTTTGGGAGCCACGTCGCACGACCGCGCAATTGTCTGTTAAAGCGACGCAGTGCCGAATCGCAAAAACCCCTTGGGTCATTTGCCAGCGTATTGGTCCGGGTCTTAAGTGGTTAAAAACCATTAACTTCAAGCCAGTTATAAAGTAATTCTGTACAAAAAAGTGTCGCAAATTTAATAAATTATTAGTGTTTTTGTACTGTCCCATTTCAATCAGTAATGTCTTGTTTTTCAATTTATTGCTTCTCAAGCTCATGTTATATTGTTCAAACGTTGTGTTAAAGTGGTTGTAAAAATGTTTTTTTGTTGTAATGTCAAAATGTCACAATGTAGAATATAAGATTTCCTATCATCTGTGCCCAGTCTTGCCACACAGAGTTAATCCAGCGCTGAGTAATCCTATTTTAAAGTTAAGTGCAAATTAACCGGACTTCAGATAAAAACCTGCCAAATTAGGTTAAGTCCGTTTCTCTGTTTTTGCTTTCAGTAACAGGCTATTTACAAATATAGCTTGGGCATGTTTATCATAACAAGAGGTGATCCAAAGTTAATTGTTTATTACTAGGATGTGTTATGATGTTATATCAGCTCATGTTATGATAAACAAAACATAACATATGATAAACATGTCCTAACTATATTTGTAAATAACCTCTCACTCAAAGCAAGAAGAGAAAAAACAGACTTTTGCTTTAGGCAGGGTTTTATCTGGAAGGCTGTTCATTTTCACTGAACATAAGAGGATTTCTCAGATCTGGATTAACCCTGTGTGGCAAGACTGGGCACAGATGATAGGAAATCTTATACTCTACATTGTGACATAAAAAAAAAAAAATTTTTTTTTTGGGTTTACATCCACTTTAATGTTTAAACACTGATTGTGTTGAAAGTAGCAATAAATATCGCCTTATTGATAATTTGCATTTTTATTCTCGTGCGTGATTGTGTAGACAGGGTCCCAGTGCACTGTATTGCCCGGGGGCCTATAATGCTCTTAAGATGGCACTGTCTGCAGCAATAGTGTGTTTTCTCCATACGGTACTCTGAAGCTCTAACCTCATGGACTAACATGGTCTCAGTTTTTATCTAAATTGGAATCAGCACTGTGTATGTTTTTTATATCTAGGGTCATACCTTGGTTTGTGTCACTGAATAAGGGTCACAAATGCATAATATTTAGGTATGAAAAAATGCTGTAAATTTAAGAATGCTTTCAGATATAGAAGTATTATTATTATATTTTTTATCAGTTAGCAAAATGGAATGTAAATGAACAGAAGATATTTCGTGTGACCACTCTTTGCCTTCAAAACAGTATCAGTTCTTTTAGGTACACTTGCATACAAGTTGCACATTTGTGAAGGAACTTGGCAGGTACTGTAGGTTGTTTCCATGTCAGAAGTATGGCCTTCCATGAAGAGCACTTCTGGCCAGACTTCTCTGGACAGTAGATAGGTGTACCTGTGTCCCACTGGTTTCCGCCACTTCTGTATTGATAAATTTGCAGAACATCTTCCAATGTTGAAGGGAAGTCTGCTCCATTAAGTTTCCTTGGCCAACCACTATGTCTACTGTCCTCAATGTTGCCCATTTCTTTGTGCTTGAACAACACATCTTGAAACCCCAGTCTGCTTTGAAATGCTTATGCAGTATAACCATCTTGTGTTTTATTGCTGTGCTCAGTCTTGCCATGGTGTATGACCTATGACATGAAACTGTCTTCCACAACCTCACCTTAGTAGCAGCGTTTGGCTGCTTCTCACCCAGTTTTAAGCCTCCTACACAACTATTTGTTTCAGTTAATGACAGTGGTGTGAATTTAGTAAAGCTGGCACGGGAGGAGGGCCAGCCACATCTGTGCGATTGACAGATGAGGAGGTCATCGCCCAATGCCTGCAGCGAGAGCAGGTGGAGGGCATCGAGGGTTTTGACTCCGGTGACCAGGCCTTGAGTACAGGTAAGTGTGTGTTTTATCTCCTATTCGGTGTGTAGCATGTGAGGGGGTGGAAGGGAACATGTCAAGTGTGTGGGTCCACCAACATGTGAATGCTTTGTGTCATCCACAGATGTGCTGGAGGGAGCTGGGCCGTCGCCGGCGACCCATGGCCTCCCCAGAGGAGTGTGCCCACACCTCTCATCTAGAGGAAGTGGTGGAGGAACATGGGGACCTGAATTAAGTTTTGTACCTCATGGAGGATCCCATCATACCTTCGCCCTCCCAACCCTCCTCCCTCATCAGGGCTAGCCCCTCCCCTACTCCATCATTAGGGAAAGCCCCTCAAGGGCCTCCCCGTACACACGGCCCCAAGCCTCTCCTGCCCCCAAGAAGGCTACCTGCAAGACAAGGGGTGTTCCTGAGGCGATCCAGAAAACTCTGGCCAGGGATCAGGCCCGCCAGACCCGCCATATGGGTGCTGTCGCCGTGGAGATGCCTAGATAAACGACAGCATTCAGGATGTGAGTTGCAACTGTGCTGCTGTGGTCACCTGCCTTGGGGAGCTGCAGGCCACAACAGCAGGCCTCGTGGCAGAAGTCAAGAGCCTGGAAGTGGCAGTACAGGCGAATACTGCTGCCATTGAGGCGGAGGGGAGGCAGACAAGGCTGCTGCAGGCGGAGACCAATGCGGTCATCACCCGCATTGCCCTGGCGTTGGAGGGAAGGCAGCCAGCCAGGGAGAGACCACCCCACCCGAAGCTCCCAGCAGACAGTTAAGGAGCCGGAGCCGTGGCACCAGGCTTGGCCCACGACAGGGCAATTGATTGCCTGATATTTTTTTCATATTTGCTCAGGTTATGAGCGTTTTATTTTGTTTTATTAGCTCAGGTTATGAGCGTTTTATTTTGTAGTGTATGCACATGGTCAGTAGTGCAGGCTACAGTGTGACTGGTGTGTGAATGTGAGGGTGGCATTCCTGCCAGCAAGGTGTGTCACCCTGGGTCATCGGGGAGAAGTTATCCCCACAGCCGTGTAAATGTGGTATGAATGGACAGCGACACCATTGGGGCCTTAGCGCGGCGTTGCTGCTCCCAAGTCCTGCATGCCGGACTTGGGCTAATCCAATGTGAGATGGATGTGGTGTGTGTGATCTAGGGACCACAGTGGTGTGCATGCGTGCATTGTCCGTGTGCCATGATGATGAATGTGTGTGTTTAACGAGCAAAGATGCCTACCACGAGGCACCTCCTGACTGCTCTTCCCTCAGCAGACAGGGTAGCCTCGTTCAGGGGGGACTGTGTGGTTGGGGGGGTCAGGTCATCACATATGTCAATCTCCAAGCCCTTTCTCATGGCGTAGTTGTGCAGCACACAACATGCACCGATGATTTGACACACAAAGTTTGGGGAATACAACAGGCTCCCCCCCCCGGACATATCCAGGCATCGGAAACGTGACTTCAGGAGGCCAAATGTACGCTCCACCACTGCACGGGTACGTATGTGTGCATCATCGTATTTTCTCTCTCCTCTAGGTTGGGGATCCCGGTATGGAGTCAGGAGATGGGGCCCAAGTGCATATGCCGAGTCACCTGGAAGGGAAAAGACAGGAGGATGTTAGCCGTGCATGTGCCCCTCGTGATGTCTGCATCATGGGGTCGGACAGTCATGCCTGACTCCCATGTCACTCACCAACCAACCAGCTGTCCTTGTACACGTTCTGTTCAAATTCTGTTGGGATGTTGCTTTGACGGTATATGTAGCTGTCGTGGCTGGACCCTGGGTGTTTGGCACGGACGTGCCATATGAGGTATTTGGCATCGGCTATCACCTGTACGTTGATGGAATGCCACTGTTTACGATTGCGGTATATGTGCTCTGTGGCACGGGGGGGCCGTAGTGCCACATGTGTGCAATCAATGGCCACGTTGGTGTGTGGGAATCCTGCAATTCTGTAGAAATCCTGCATTGCCTTCTGCCGCAGATGCTCATGAGTGGGTTTGATGATGTGATGGGACATGCGTGTGAGGATTGCGGGGACAACCTGGTGCACGCATCTGGTCATGGTGGATTGTGACATCCCAGCCACAACTCCAGTTGTACGCTGAAAAGCTCCACTGGCAAGGAAATGGAGTTTTGCCAGTACCTTGACCAGTGGCTTCACTGCTTGTGAGCGGTGTGTCTTGCTGGTGATGTCATCATGCAGGGCTGTGGCTATTTCCAGGATGGCAGCAGGGCTGAATCTGAAGATGCGATACACCTCCAAATCCCCCATGCCAAAGACGTTAATGCGCGTTTGGTATGTCCTCTCCCGTGCCTGTGGCCACAGCAGTAGTGCTAGGACCACGGCTGCCCCTGGCATGTTGGCATACAGATGTGTTGTCCTGCAAGTGTGGTTGCTCAGCTCGTCCGTAACGGTGCTGCTGTAGCTGCTCTCCAGCTGTGCATGTCTGCTGCTGACTTACCCCTGCTTTATGAGGGGTAACTTTAGGCCGGACGTACAACTTACGCACTGCGCGTAGCCTGCGCCGGGCGCACGTACGTTTGCGAATCGGCGTATCTCCCTCATTTGAATATTTAAATAGGAAATTAATTGGAGCGCCAGATGGGTCCAGCGTAAATATGCGCCCACGATACGCTGGCGTAGGAAAGTTACGTCGGTCGGAAGAAGGCGTATCTATTTCGGTGGGTACGGCCCATTCCTATGATTAAGTGGTGTGAGCGCCACGCAACGCGTCAGGAGGAGGAAAGCCGTCGGTGATGTCATCTCCGCTCGCGGGCGAGAGCGGAAAGATCTTGCTACATTACAGCAGTGTGTTGCTGAAGATTCTGTTTTTATATGTAAGTGGATATTTTATTTATTAAATCTTTGCTGCTGTATACACTATGAGGTTCCTTTTTGTTCTTTACTGAGTATTGCTGGACCGTGGGACGTGTGTGAGCATGACTTTTGATACCTGCAGTCAGGAGAGGAGCCTATTGTGGGACGCTGATCTGTAGTGGAATCTGCCATAGCTACCAGCCAGTGGTTCTTTATTTGGCTCATTATAGCCTCTTGAAGGTGAGGGGCTTGCATTTACTTTCTCACTGAGGCTTTGTTTGCACAGTTGCACTGGTTATTCGTGTGGTGGATTGCAGGCACTTGTTGCACTTGTGGATTCTTCAAACAGCAGATTTGGACTTAATGAAGCACATTGCACTTTTCAATATATCTTTCTTGTATTTTTTTTTTATGCTTATTTATTGGACTTTAAGCACATTTGCACCTTGATTGTTTATGGACTATTTATTTGCATTTTTTGTGCACCTCTGGATCACATAGCACCTTTGCACTGTCATTTTGCATATTTTTGTTATTATCTATGCATATTGTTTACCTAAGCTATATCTATAATATTCTGACCGTGCTGAGAAGAATATACTGTCATGCCTAGTGTGGTGAGTTTGAAATAGGAAGACAGGAGGACTGGCAGGATCACCAGGTATTTCAGGATACAGGATACTTTTTAACACAAGTTCATGGTGCAACAGACACATATCAGGACATATCAGGAATATTAAATGTTGGGGTAAGAAAATATTTCAGTGAAGTGACACAGCTCAACAATCAGTGCTTAGGTGCATGCCAGCATATAAGAAGCTGCCTCTATTTACCTTTATGGTGGATGAAGACATTGTACCTTAGGTCAGTACCGTAGTACACTGCAGAGGATTTAGCATGAAGGGAAGTATGTCTGAAAGTTCCGACCTGCACTTTGTGAAACTATAAATAATATTTACCTTAGATAAATGGATGCCATACTCTGTTAGATTGCATTGGAGCACTGTGTATCAAGCTGTGTCTCTATATACTGGTCGTTGTATTTCTAAAACAGTTGTCCACTCTAACTTTATGCCTATAAATAACAATTAAATATTTTATTTTTTACAATTAATCTGTCCTGCCTTGACCTGAAATTATACTGGTGTGCATTATTTTTATTTTTTTTAGGGCTATTATAAATCTATTGTCCAAAACCATGCCTACCTGTGCCCTTTTTTATGTTGTTTATTCACCGGCTGTAAGTATATATGTATTTTAGTAATTTTTAACTTTAGGGTAATTAAGGGTGAGATACACTTCTCTGCTATTTACTCTGTTTAAGATATGTAACATATACTGCTGTAATATTGATGATGTTGAACTGATCATACTGTTGTGTTATTACTGAAAGAATGTTTGTATGGTCAGGGCCAGCGCTACCTATAGGCAAGGTAGGCGTCGACCTAGAGCGCACACCAGTGGGGGTCGCTGTGGCCTTCTGTGCCCTGCAGCAGGAGGACCAGGGCAGCACACAGCTGCTCCTGCCCACAAACAGTTCCTCGGATCCATACTCCTGTAGGGTACCTGGGCTACATCACTTCACAGGGTGGTCCAGATTTCAGAATTAATGCAGGATGTGTACAGTCAGTCAGTCAGTCAGCCAGTGTACACATCATGTTTCCCCCGAATCCCCGCCATGGCTCCCGGGTAATCATATTCCCTGAGGAGGGCCCCCCCAACAGTTTACCCAGGGGGGCAAATGGGAGAGACGACCGCTCCAGGTGAGCTCCAGGTAATCCGTGTCCGTTTAGAACCCAGGCAGGTCCGGCAATGCACTAGGCAATCAGAAGAAGAAGTTTGGACAGCCGCACTCAAAAGAGAGTAAAATTCTAAAAACGCCCTTTATTAGGGTAAAATAGATGCACTACAGAAACAGCATACAGTGGGAACAAAAGACAACTGACGCGTTTCGCATTGGGCTTCAATGCTTAGTCATAGCTATACACACTCAAAGCAAAACAATACCAATATATATGTACACGGTGTGCCCAAGCCAATCATTGCTCCACCCCACATATAATTGGCCCCCTCATGATGGCCATGATTAGGAGCATGTGTGAACGTCTAGGGGGGGATGTGGCATAACCAACATAAATGCAAAAAAGTAAGCAAAAAATATAAATAAAAATGAATAAATGTGAAACAGTGTGAAACTAGTGTGTAGATAAAGTAAATAAAGCGAGTAAATGAAAAAAAAATATATTAAATGAAATAGGAGGCACATAGGGCCAGATTCAGGTAGAGTTGCGCTGGAGTAATTCGATATGCGCCGCGTAACTGTGAAGATGCGCCGTCGTTTCTATGTGGCCGTACCCACCAAACTAGATGCGACAGAAAACGGGCCATTTCCGATCGGCTTAACTTTCCGACGCCAGAGTCTCGTCAGCGCATAATTTTGCTTGGCGCATCAGTCGCGCCTATTGATTTCCCCTGCAAATATGCAAATGAGGGAGATTTCCCGATTCACGAACGGATTAGCACCATACGCTGGCTACATGCGCCGCGCGTATCTCGTCCGTCCGGCGCAAAGTTATTCCTACAAATAGCTGCTTTATCTTTACTCCAGACGGCCACAGGTCAGCAGGAGAGCAGCTACAGCAGCAGCGTTACCGACGAAACTAGCAAGCTGAACAACCACACTTGCAAGGACAACACCTCTGTGTGCCAACATGCCAGGGGCAGTCGCGGTCCTAGCACTAGTACTGGGTCCCCCGGTACGGAGGAGGCGGGCACGTGAGAGGATATACCGCACGCGCATGAGCCTCTTTGGCATGGGTGATGAGGAGGTGTATCGCCTCTTCAGATTCAGCCCTGATGTAATACTTGAACTAACCACAACCCTGCAGGGTGACATCACCAGCAAGACACACCGCTCACAAGCAGTGCAGCCACTGGTGAAGGTCCTGGCAACACTTCATTTCCTTGCAAGTGGATCATTCCAGCGTACAAGTGGAGTGGTGGCTGGGATGTCACAGTCCTCCATAAGCAGATGTGTGCACCAGGTTGTCCCTGCAATCCTCAGACGCATGTCCAACCAGTTCATCAGACCCACCACTGAAGAGCTGCGGCTGAAGGCAATGACAGATTTCTACAGCATTGCCAGATTCCCACGCACTGTGGGGGCCATTGATTGCACACATGTGGCCCTACAGCCCCCCAGTGCCACAGAGCACATATACCGCAATCGGAAGCATTGGCATTCCATCAACGTACAGGTGATGGCTGATGCCCAACGCCTCATATGGCACGTCCGTGCCAAACACCCCGGATCCAGCCATAACAGCTTCATATACCGTCAGAGTCCCATCCCAGCAGAATTCGAGCAGAACATGTATGGGGACAGCTGGCTGGTTGGTGAGTGACATGGGTGGTAGGCATGACTATCCCCTCCCATGATGCACATCAAAAGTGGCACATGCATGACTAACACCCTCCTGTCTTTTCCCTTACAGGTGACTCTGCATATGCACTGGGACCCCATCTAATGACTCCTTTCCGGAACCCCCAAACCAGAGGAGAGAGAAAATACAATGAAGCCCACATCAAAACTCGTGCAGTGGTGGAGCAAACATTTGGGCTCCTGAAGTCCCGTTTCCGCTGCCTGGATAAGTCCGGGGGGACCCTATTGTATTCCCCTACCTTTGTGTGTCAGATCATCGGTGCATGTTGCATTCTGCACAACTTTGCCATGAGAAAAGGCCTGCAGATTGACATACGTGATGACCTGACCCCCGACCCACACAGTCCCCACCTGCCAGAGGAGAACCAGTCTGCTGATGGAAGAGCAGTCAGGAGGGTCCTCGCCGTAGGCATCTTTGGACAATAAACCAAAACATTAATCACACAGACAATGCACGCATGCACACCACTGATGTCCCTAGATCACACACACCACATCCACATCGCATTGGATTAGCCCAAGTCCAGCATGTAGGACTTGGGAGCAGCAACGCCAGCGTCAAGGCCCCAATGATGTCTCTGTCCATTCATACACCTTTCACACGTCATTCATACAGCCGTGGGGTTAACTTCACCACCACGGCCGAGGGTGACACCCCTTACTGGCAGGAGTGCCACCCCCTCACATTCACACACCATTCACACTGCAACGTGTGCAGTATCACAAATAAAATAACTCATAACCTGAGCATTAAGAATAAAATAAAAATCTCATAACCTGAGCATTCAGAAAAAACTAAAAAAAAACTCATGTCCTGAGCATCAATCCAAAAAATAAATAAAAATTATCTGGGATGCCGGGGGCTTCTTCTGGCGGCCCCTCTCTGGCTCCTCAGCTGCCTGGATGGAGTGGGTGGGGGTGGGGGGGCATCTGGAGGTGGCTGATCCCCAGGTGGGCCACTCCTGGCAGGTGTGGCCTGCCTGCCCTCCAAGGCCACGGCAATTCGGCCGAGGTAAGAACTGGTCTGGGCCTGCACCCTGAGCTGCTGGGCCTGCATCCTGAGCTGCCGGGTGACCTGATAATGCTGGGCCCGCCGACTCAGCCTCCCCTGGTCCAGGATGGCAGCAGTGTTTGCCTGGACGGCTGCAGTGAGGTCCCTTATCTCACCCTGCACCTCCCCCAGACTGGTCACCACTGCAGCGCAGTTGCAGCTCACATCCTGCACTGCCGAAGAAATCTGGGCCACGGAGCACAGGCTGTCAGTTGGGTCTGCCTGGCGTGATCCCTTGCCACCTGGTCCTGGACCAGATCAGACACCCCCCTGGTCTTATGGGTGGCCTTCCTGGGGCCAGTAGATGTTTGTCCCCGGGGGGATGGAGTCGCCCTTGAGGGGCTTCCTATAATGGGAGAGGGGATCTGAGAAGGTCCTGCAGAAGAGGAGGACTCCTCCAACACTAAAATAAAGTCCTGCTCTGCCCCAACAGGCTCCTCCACAACGACCTCTGCAGGTGAGGTGTGGGCACTCTCCTCCTCCACCTCGGTGTCTTCACCACCCAGGGGCACAGGCACTGGGTGCCGTTGGGGGGATGGGGTGGACTGGCCGCCTAAAGATGATGTCCCAGCTCCGTCATCTGTGGATGACACAAAGCAGACACATGTTGGGTGGTCCCACACACTTGGCACATGTACCCTCCCCCCCCACATGCAACACACCAAATAGGGGTTAAAAAACACTTACCTGTCCTGGAGCCTTCCTCCATGGAGTCATATCCAGGGACCCCCTCCAACTGCTCCCTCTCCAGGCAGCGGGCGACCACCTTCTCCTCTGTGGTCAGGCTGACCGGACATGGGGGTCCACCACCCGTGCCACTCTCATGCCTCCTAATGGTGGCCACCTTGCCCCTGACCTTGCGCCTCAGATCGTTGATCTTCTTGGCAATATCGCCAGCAGTCCGGGTGGAATACCCCAAAATATTAACCCTGGCAGCAATGCTTGCCAGGATGGCCTGCTTCCTCTCCCGGGTGGTCTTTCGGCTTTTCCTGCCATGGAGGACATCGTTGTGGGTCTCCATAGCAGAGATGACCACAGAGACCTCCTGGGCATTAAAATTTAGGTTCCTCCTCTCTCTGGGGGTAGCGGGAGCAGCCATCACAGAGCAAAAGTAAATTCCCTGGGGTGTGGGGAAACGGAAATACTTTTGCGCCGGAATGGCGCTTCCGCTGGCGCTTTTATACGCGCAACGGAACACATTGCGCTGGCGTTTCCCGTGAAGTGGTGCCGACGGAAGTTGTGAGCATGCGCACAAGGGGGCCGAGTGAAGCATCACTTACTGCGCATGCTCCGTGGATGATGCGCTGAACGTAAGCCTCTGCGCTGGGCTCCACCCATCATTTACATATGATCACACCCACTTCCACTTGCGTCGGGTTACGCCAGCGCATTATCGTTACTCTGGCGCAAGTTTACGCGCAACTGCTATGTGAATAACAGTACTCGCGCCGAAAGTGTCGGCGGAGTAACGTAAATGAGAAACGTTACGCCAAAGTAAAGAAGCACCCATCTACCTGAATCTGGCCCTAGATACGCACCAAAATAGGCTACTCCCGACCGGTGTAACTTGCCTACGCCTTTTTTTCAGCCAACATTCACGAAACTACGTAGTTTTTCTGCTCTTTTGTCCGATGGAGCGTACAGACGGTTTGATTATATGACAAAACACGTCCATCGGAATATTCAATCGTGTGTGCAATCCTTTAGCCTGTAGGGTTCAATATTGGGTTGGCTCACCCTTTGCAGCTATAAAAGCTTCAACTCTTCTTGGAAGGCCGTCCACAAGGTTTAGGAGTGTGTCCATGGGAATGTTTGACCATTCTTCCAGAAGTGTATTTGTGAGGTCTGGAACTGATGTTGGACAAGAAGGCCCGGATCACAGTCTCCGCTCTAATTCATTCCAAAGGTGTTCTATCGGGTTGAGGTCAGGACTCTGTGCAGGCCAGTCCAGTTCCTCCACCCCAAACTCACTCATTTATGTCTTTATGGTCCTTGCTTTGTGGACTGATCCAAATCATTTGATAAAAAGGGGGTTATGGTCTGGGGTTGTTTTTCTGGGGTTGGGTTTGGCCCCTTAGTTCCATTGAAGGGAACTCTTAAGGCGTCAGCATAACAAGACATTTTGGACAATTTCATGCTCCCAACTTTGTAGAAACTGTTTGGGGACGGCCCCTTCCTGTTCCAACATGACTGCTCACCAGTGCACAAAGCAAGGTCCATAAAGACACGGATGGGCAAGTTTGGGGTGGAGGAACTTGACTGGCCTGCACATAGTCCTGACCTCAACTCGATAGAACACCTTAGAAATGAATTAGAGCAGAGACTGCAAGCCAGGCCTTCTTGTCCATCAAAAATATATAAATAAAAATATATTATTATTTTTTTTTTATAAAAAAAAAGGGGGGGGGGGTTCCCATCCGGGCCCCTGGGGACCCCCGGGCCCCTTACAGGTGTACTGCCTGTACCCCCCTGATGGCGGCCCTGGTCATAAGTCTCCATTGCTGTTATGAGGGCTGACATCTCCTGGGTGTTAAAGTTTTTTTTCCTCCTCTGCCTGTGGGGAACGGGAGCAGCCATCTCACAGCAAAAGTACCTTCTCGGGGAGGGGGAATGAAACTGGATGTACTTTTGCATCGGCTGGGTGTAAGTTGGGCCGGCGTATCTCTGTAAGTTGGGCTGGCATAGTTGTGAGCATGCTCACAAGGGAAGGAACGTACTGAGCATGCTCCGTCCAAGATACGCCGGGCGTAAATCACTAGACCATTCATTTGCATAACGACACACCCACTTGCAGTTGCACCGGCTTACGCCGAAGGAATTAAGTTACGCCGGCGCAAAGTTAGGTGCAAGTGCTTTATGAATACTGTAGTTGCCTCTCTGAGTTACATCGGTGTAGTGTATCTGAGATACGCTACGCCCGCCTAAAGATAGGCAATTCTATCTGAATCTGGCCCACAGTGGGCCAGATTCAGGTAGAATTGCCTATCTTTAGGCGGGCGTAGCGTATCTCAGATACACTACGCCGACGTAACTCAGAAAGGCAAGTACAGTATTCACAAAGCACTTGTACCTGACTTTGCACCGGCCTAACTTAATTTAGTCGGCGTAAGCCAGTGCAAGTGGAAGTGGGTGTGTCGTTATGCAAATGAATGGTCTAGTGATTTACGCCCGGCATATCTTGAACGGAGCATGCTCAGTACGTTCGTTCCCTTCTGAGCATGCTCACAACTATGCCGGCCCAACTTACAGAGATACACTGGCCCAATTTACGCCCAGCCTAAAAAAACGCCCAGACATGCGCCCGGCCGATGCAAAAGTACATCCAATTTTATTCCCCCCCCCCCCCAGGGAAGGTACTTTTGCTGTGAGATGGCTGCTCCCGTTCCCCACAGGCAGAATAGGAAAAACAACTTTAACACCCAGGAGATGTCAGCCCTCATAACAGCAATGGAGACTTATGACCAGGGCCGCCATCAGGGGGGTACAGGCAGTACACCTGTAAGGGGCCCGGGGGTCCCCAGGGGCCCGGATGGGAACCCCCCCCTTTTTTTAAATATATTTTTTTAATATATTTTTATTTATATTTTTTTGATGGACAAGAAGGTCTGGCTCGCTGTCTCCGCTCTAATTAATTTCAAAGGTGTTCTATCGAGTTGAGGTCAGGACTCTGTGCAGGCCAGTCAAGTTCCTCCACCTCAAACTTGCTCATCCATGTCTTTATGGACCTTGCTTTGTGCCATGGTGAGCACTGCAGTCATGTTGGAATAGGAAGGGGCCCTCCCCAAACAGTTTCTACAAAGTTGGGAGCATGAAATTGTCCAAAATGTCTTGGTATGCTGACGCGTTAAGTGTTCCCTTCAATGGAACTAAGGGGCCAAGTCCAACTCCTGAAAACAACCCCGCACCATAACCCCCCTTTCATGAAATGATTTGGACCAGTCCACAAAGCAAGGACCATAAAGACATAAATGAGTGAGTTTGGGGTGGAGGAACTGGACTGGCCTGCACAGAGTCCTGACCTCAACACCTTTGGGATGAATTAGAGCGGAGACTGTGAGCCTTCTTATCCAACATCGGTGCCTGACCTCGCAAATACACTTCTGGAAGAATGGTCAAACATTCCCATAGACACCCTCCTAAACCTTGTGGACGGCCTTCCCAGAAGAGTTGAAGCATTTATAGCTGCAAAGGGTGTGGCTGCACTTCTGCTGTTCTCCTGAGCTCCAGTGAGGCCTACTGATCCAGGTGTAACATCCCTGCTACGCAACTACAGTAAACAGTTGGTTTTAAACTATAGAGGTCTCTCAGGTACAACCACCACTTCTTACTCAGAGTAATCAGAGAGATTGGGGTTAATTCATCACAACCTCTAGTGAATAACCAACTGAGAGACTGCAGAAGCTTATTCCCCTATAAGCAACTACCTGAGGGGAAAACAGGGTTGTATCTCAGATACAGACAAGGTAGTACTGCAAATCTACAAGCACAGACTATAGTTAGCTGGTAGTATGTGGTACTTGCGGTTAGGAGAGTAAAGCCTGGTATGCTGGTGGTCCCGGAGGGAGTGTAGAGCGAATTGTGGGGTCCACTGAGGTTCAGAGCGGGTACAGCAAGGTGGCGTGACAGGGATTCCCAGATGACAGCAGGCGTCCTTGCGCAATAGGGGAAGCAAGAGATAAGTCCGGGTCACAAGCCGTGGTCAGGTGTTGGAGAAGTCACAGGTATCCGAAGTCCAAGCCGGGTCAAGGGTTCAGGCAAGCAGCAGTCCAGAAAACAAAGCCAAGGGTCAAAAGCCGGGGTCAGTCAAGGAGCTTAATATATAAGCAGGTTGCTTTAGCACAGACAGGGAGATCAAACCAAAATGAACTGACACTGCTCTCAAGGTGAGGTAGGGCTTTATAGGCTGGCTAACTGGTTAAGCTGCGTCAGCTGTAGCAAGAATATCAGGTGTGGAAAGTAATGAAATCCAGCTAATGGTGAACAGCCCATTCAGCACCACCATAGCTGGAAAGCAACAAGAATTTCTAATTGAGCAGTGGCTGAGAGGTAAGGGTTTGGGCTGGTAACAGAGAGGTCCCGGGTTCAATTCCACCCTAAGCCACCTGGAGCACGGCCACGCCTCGCCGTCTGCCTGACACGATAGGGATCGTGACACCAGGGAGCTTGATTACTCCCTATACCCAGAGTGAATGCAGGAACCTGGGGTGGACCCAGGGGACGATCCCCCGGATGGCCAGAGTACTGGTCCTCCCATACCAGTGTTTGAGGACCTGGGAAATGGCCCAGCTAAAGGGGAAAGCCTGGCAACCTACAGAAAGAAGGTTTGTGCCAGGATTGCGAGAATCGCCAAGGAGGAGGAAGTACTGGCAAAGTTGAAGTTTGACTTCAAGCAAAAAAAAATCGCAAGTGATCGGCTGCATAGTTCCAAGAGGAGACAGATGCGAGTTAATGGCTTTGGAGGCCAAAGTGGAAAAGCAGAGTCTGCTGGTGGCTACATTGAAAGAAACCAGCGGTGCTTTCAAGGAGAAATATGGCAACGATGATCGCTTCCGTGCAATGCTATAGGGGCTATAGAGGCCAGTGGAGGACAGGCATCACCAGAGTGTGAGAAGCCAAGGTCAGTGCAAAGTAAAAAAGTTTCTGTGGGCTCGGATTGTGTTTCTGGCCAGCACGCTGGAAAATCTTTGCATTCCAAGCCAAGTACCAGTATGCCTGAAGACAGTGGTGAAAGCTCTGGGACACAGGCTGCAGGTGATCAGCAGTCAGGTGTTTTGTCTGGCAGTATGTCATCGGGCCAGGAAAGTTCTGTGCCCTTACCACCGCAGCAGGAGGCTATGGAGCAAGATGATCCATCTGAGCCTGTGAAGGGAGCAGGTATGATGAACTTCATTGCAGAAATGGAATCACCTTTGCATGGTCGCAAGGTTGCAGTGTCTGGATCATCTGAGGATGAAGAGGAGGATAATGATGTCCCCCCAAAACCTTTGAAACATGAGGTGAAAGTAAAAGCAGGTTTTGTTCGTAACTTGCCTATACAACACAATGGAGGTGTAGTTCCTATGGATTGTGCAGTAGAGGGCGGCGCAGAGCAAACGTATCCCCTGGCTGAGACTTCCATCTGTGTACAGCCAGCCAGTGAAGGGTGTGTGGACTCTGCTGTGAAGAGTAATGATAAAGACATCACTGTTGGTAACCCTTCAGTTACTGGTAATGAAGGTAGAATTACCAAGGGCAATGTAAATGACATTTCTGTGTCAGAAGTCTCTGCTCCTGACAATATTGTTGTTGCTGCTTTATCTAAAGAGGGGTCTGTACCTAAGAGTGATGTTGCAAGGAGTGTGGTTATTTCCTATGCTGCAGCAGTGGCTGCAGCTGTGCCAGGGGTGAGTAGGGCCAATTATTCTGCGGTTGCTAGGAGTGATGTGACTGAAGGTCAGGCCAATATGACACCATCTGGTAGCTCCTTTAAACGCCGCAATGTGGTCCAATTGAGGTGGATTGGAGAAGCCCCCCCCCCCCCCAAATAGGAGAGATGTGGTGGACCGCATTCTGGGGATGGGTTTTAAAGCGGAGGAGATTTTTGCACTTATCAGCCCAGTTGGGTCATATGAGTATGACCTCTCCTTTGTCAAGGCAGAAGGATTAGATGTCTTTTGGGAGAGGTATGAGCAGAAGTGCAAGAAGTCCCCAAGATGGGCAGGTTTGTCACCTAAAGTAGTCTCCCGCCAGCCATTATATAAAAACGTCACCATTCTAGTGCGTAATGAGTCCATTCCTGCTGCGGATCTGGGGGTGTGGTTGGGGAGGTATGCGGATGTCCAAGCCCCTTTGAGGAAGGTTGTAGATGACAGGGGGATATGGACAGGAGGATGGACAGTATTAGTAAAGCTGCATGTCGCCGGTAATGTTGTTAAGCACATCCTTTCCTCTGCCTTTATAGGTCGTGACAGGATCATTACCTTTTATGCAGGACAACCAAAGTTATGTCACCGCTGTGGTGACGAAGGCCATTTTTCAAGCTCATGTACTATGCAGAAATGTTCCCTCTGTCAGGGCTTAGACCATGTTGCAAAGGACTGCAATAATATTAGTTGTAATATTTGTAACAAGTTAGGTCACCCCTATAGCCTTTGTCCTGAAGCTCTCCATAATCAGCCGGGGTTGGTGGAAGAACTGCTAAGAATGGAGGAGGAGGAACGTGGGGGGCAGCAAGGGGTTGGTGGAGCTGTTTCAGCTAGTCCTGAGGGGTCCCCCCAGGTGTCAGTTTCCCAATCTGAAGGTGTGACCCCTCCTGTGTCTGCTTCCCAGTCTGTGCTTCGTACTGTGTCAGTGTCTACTTCTGTTGTGTGTTCTTCCCCAGTGTTTCAGATACCCAGTGTTCCTGATGTATCCAAGTCATCCAGATTGGCTGAGGCTGCCAAAGGGGCGGCTTCGTCGGGACCTTCCCTGGGGAAACGTAAGACCTCTAGTGGAGGTTCTAAGGGGAAGAAGGGGGAAGTTGCCACTGCTAATGATATAGATGAGGCCTTTAAGGGTAATGTCTTAGGGGAGGAGGGAGAGTGGACCAAGGTGAGCAGAAGGAGGAATAAAGAAGTCCTGACCTCTGCCTCCTCGGCTTCATCTTTAGAGGTAGAAGATCTACCTCTGGGAAACAAGTTTGGGTCCTTATCTGATGGGGAAGAGGAGTCTTCTAATTCCGTGTCTCAGATGGAGGAGGATGAGGGAGAAGGTTCCCTAAAGAGGCCAGGGTCTCCAGTAAAGGAGGAGGGTGCTCAGGCTAAGAAACACCTACCTCAATCATCCTAATGGCAGTTCCCACTCCGATAAAGGTGGCAACGATTAATGTTGCCAGCATAAAATCTGTAGGGGCTCGCAATATGGCCTTATTTTTGCTCAGCGAGATGGATGCTGATGTTTTATTTTTGCAAGAGACCCGGCTAAATTGCCTTGCCGATGTCCACCTGGCAAAGAGGGAGTGGAGATGTGGGCCCTCCTTCTGGTCTCTTGCGGCCGAGCCTTACAGCGGAGTTGCAGTACTTTTTACTGGCATGGTAACGTGTCGGCGGGTTATCGAGGTAGAGATTGGAAGGTGTATGGTCCTGGACGTCTCTGTAAAGGGGCATGATCTACGTCTGGTAAATATTTATGGACCACAAACTAGATGGGAGAGGAAATGCCTCTTTACAAAGATTAAGCCTTTCCTTTTTACATCTCGGCAAGTTGTCTTTGGAGGTGATTTTAACACCGTCACTAGGCCCAAAGACAGGAAAGGCTCCACTGACAGCCTGAGATATGATAGCGTCTTTCTTAATATGATAGCCAGGGAAGCAGGTCTGGAAGATGCGCATTTTAAGCGTTGCCCAGACAGCACGGGGTACACATTTAATTCTCCTATATCAGGTAAGTTTACCCTGGGACCCATCTCCATTGAGACCACTAAGAATATCATTGGCGCTTTGCGTAATGGCACAGCGCCAAATGACATTATCCCCACAAAACTGCTGAAGGAATGCGCCTACATCCTGGCTCCTCCCATCACGCAGCTTATCAACCAGTCTTTCTTGTAGGGCATAGTGCCCTCACAGTTGAAAGAGGGTATAATCCAACCCATCATGAAGAAACCCACCCTGGACCCCAAGGACCCACTCCACCGCCGTCCCATAACAAGTCTCAACGTACTCTCAAAGATAATGGAAAAAGTAGTGGTACAACAGCTGCAACAGCATCTAGATACCCACAAGCTACTTGACCCATTGCAATCAGGCTTCCGTCCCGGACACGAGACGGAAACAGCATTGCTGAAAGTATGGGACGATGTTCTCAAGGCCGCAGATGAAGGAGAATCTTGTCTTCTAGTTCTGTTGGACCTAAGTGCCGCTTTCGACACTGTAGACCACAAACTGTTGCTGACTCAGCTTGCTGAAGTAGCCAGAGTCGCAGAAGGCGATTTTATCTTGGTTCTCCTCTTTTCTGGAAAACCGATCGCAAACAGTGAAGTTAGGACCTTTTACATCTGAGAAACGCACAGTAACATGCGGAGTCCCTCAAGGATCGCCTCTGTCACCAGTGCTGTTTAACATCTATCTTCGTCCTCTTTTTGAGATTATCAGCAGCCAAAAACTGCTCTACCACTCATATGCAGATGACACGCAACTGTATTTCCGCATCTGCAACAGACAGGATCACCACCTCAATCTAGAGACATGCCTCTCTTTGATAGAGGACTGGATGACAAAGATTTATCTTAAACTCAATGGAGCGAAAACAGAACTTCTCCTGTTTCACGCCAAGCGTAGGAATCAACTTTCAACAGCGTGGACCCCCCCGCCTATTTTGGGCAAGCTCATCACCCCTAGCGCCAAAGTCAAAAGCCTTGGGGTCATCTTCGACTCCTACATGACAATGGACGCACAAATAGGGTCAGTAGTCAGCGGATCTCACCATCTACTGCGCCTACTACGCAGACTCACTCCGTTCATCCCTAAAGAAGATTTAGCGGTCGTGGTGGGAGCAATTGTAAACTCCAGGCTGGATTATGCAAATGCCCTTTACCTCGGACTCCCCAAGTACCAAATCGCTCGTCTGCAAGTCGTTCAGAATACGGCCGCCAGACTTGTGACAGGAAAAAAACCCTGGGAATCTATCTCACCTTCACTGCGAGCCCTTCATTGGCTGCCAGTTAAAGACAGAATTGCTTTTAAAGCTCTCTGTCTTACGCATAGATGTGTCCATGGAAATGCCCCCCTCTATTTATGCGAAATAATAAAAGCGCATAACCCCAATCGCGTTTTGCGATCCACGAATCAGAACCTGCTCCAGGTTCCGAAAGCCAACTTCAAGTCCAAAGGAGAAAGAAGATTCGCGATCCAAGGCCCCAGACTATGGAACGCTTTACCAACCAGCATTCGGTTGGAGGAGAACCACCTAGCATTTAGGAAAAAGGTCAAGACTTTTCTCTTTTAATATCAAAGGAGACAGGAACAACAAGCGCCCAGAGGCGATTCAGTTCGCATGTGCCGCGCTATACAAGTTTTCATTCATTCATTCATTCATTCAAATCCAGCTTGGTACCTTATCTTGTGGAGGTATTTAATGGCTGTCTGCAAGAGGGTTCGCTCCCTCCCTCCATGAGACAATCTGCTGTTATTCTGTTGTCAAAAGGTAAGGATCCCTCGATGATTGAGAATTGGCGCCCCATTAGCCTTCTCAATGTCGATAGAAAGATTCTGGCAAAGATAATTTTCTGCCGCTTGTCGTCAGTAGCAGACAGATTGCTTTCTCGTCAGCAGCACTGTTCGATCCAGGGCAGGAGCACTTTTTCAGCGGTGTTAGCTGTCCGGGAGGCTATGGAGCGTTGCAGGGCTGAGGGCTGGGGAAAGTACTTGCTGGCATTGGATCAGGCGAAGGCTTTTGATCGTGTCAATTATGAGTACCTCTGGCTTCTCCTTGACAAGTATGGCCTGGAGGGTGGGTTTATTGGATGGCTTAAGACTTTATACAGAGAGGCAGAGAGCTTCATGCTTGTTAACGGTTGGGTTGGACTGCCCTTCAGGGTTGGATCAGGGGTGTCCGCTGTGCCCTTTGCTAAACGTTTTCGCAATCGACCCCTTCATCAGAGAGAGAGCGGACCGTTGTGCGGAGTGCCGGTGGGCACTGCAGGTGAGCCGCCCTTGAGGGTTGTAGCCTATGCTGATAAAGTTTCTGTTTTTATCTCTGGGACAGAGGAGGCGCAAGAGGTGGTCTCAGTTATAGAGCAGTATTCCGAGGCATCAGGCTCCAAGGTCAATCGTGATAAAAGTGACGTTTTTTGGATGAGCGAGGGAGATGAGAGCTTTGCACTTCCGGACATCTTCCCGAGGCCTCAGCAGAAAGTCAAAGTATTAGGCATCGAGTTTGGCCCTGATGATTACAGTAAGTTAAATTGGGAAGCCAGGCTAAATGATGCTGATGTCAAGGTGAAAAGCTGGAAAGGGTGGCGGCTCTCCTTGAGGGAAAGGGTTGACTTGATCAAGACCTACCTGATTCCTACCTTTCTGTATGTCAGCTTCGTTTGCATCTTGCCGGAATCCTATACCAGGATTTATAGTTGTTTCTTCCAATTACTATGGGGGAACAGGCTGAATCTTGTGAAGCGGAATGTAACTTACCTATCTAGGCAGAAGGGTGGCTTAGGGATGGTCAACCCGGTTGTATTCTTCTCTCTGATGTTTTTAAAACACAATTTTGGTAACATGCTGGCAGAGAGACCGCCTGGATGGGTCAGTATTTTCCAGATCTGGTTTAGACCTTTTCTGGGCTGTTGGGAGAGTGGCAAGCCAGTGAAAAGCCTAAGGATCAAGCATGGTAAGCTCCCGACTTATGTTGCCCCGTGCCTGAAAATTCTTAAACTGTGGCATGTGACAGCAGTGGATATCAGGTCCCTCCCTAGGAGACTCCTGGGTGAGAGGATCGTGGGTACTGTCTTTCATGCGCCACTGGCCTTAAGAGATTGCCCAGGTCATATTATGAGGGAAGGTTTACGTTCAATAAATTCTGAGCGGATTCCCTTGAAATTTGGGGACCAGGCCTGGCTCGCTTTCCACAGTAGGCTCTATGTGAGGGGGAACGTGAAGTGCCGCTCTTTGGACAATCGTGGTTGTCCAAGAGCGGAGTGTCAGGGTGAAGTGGAAACCATGGACCACTTTTTGCTTCAGTGCCCTTTAAATATAGAAGTCTATAAAACGGTGGGGAGGGCTCTGAATATTCCTTTCTTGTCTAGCATGTCTTATGCTGAGTGGGTGTATGGAGCATTGCAGAATCGCAAGGGATTTGATTTGCACACTCTTTTTTTCTAGTCCGCTTAGTAGTCCGATATTACACCTGGAATGCACAGTGTCAGGTATCCCTTCAGCAGAAAGTCCTTCCTGTTCCGGTGGTGGTGTGTGAGATTCTTGGTGAGGTAGGGAAAATTCGGGGTCTCGAGAAAGACAGATGGCAGCAAAGGGTCTGGATAAAGGCGTGGAGGAATATCAGGCCTGTAGCTGCAGTTTGTTGATCTCTGGGTGTTGGGTTCTTTCCCTGGTTTCTCTCTGGACACTCCCTTAGATTTTCAAGGATACCATTTTTGAAGAAAGGCTACATACACATGATGATCTGTTTCTTGGTCTGAATGTTATTCAAGTTGAGTGTAGAGATGTGTAGAATTTTTGAAGATGTCTGCTTTGTTTAGTGATGTGTTCATGTATTATTGGTTGAAGTAAGCCTTTATTATGTATATAATATGTTATGGAAAAAAAAAAAATGGAAAAAATATCTCTAATATTTATTTTTTGTATTTTTGTATAAAAAAAGTTGGAATGTGTTTCTTGTTTGCAAGATTCTCAAAATAAAAAATTGCCAACCCAATATTGAACCCTACAGGCTAAAGGATCGCGCACACGGTCGAATATTCCGATGGACGTGTTTTGTCGTATAATCAAACCGTCTGTACGCTCCATCGGACAAAAGAGCAGAAAAACTACATAGTTTTGTGAATGTTGGCTGAAAAAGTTCTGCCGTCTGTATGCAGAACAAGTTCACGGCTAGTGCCTTTCGGACAAAAATATATATATAATTATTATTATCATTATTATTATTAAAGGGCCCAGAGGTCCCGGATGGAAAGCCCCCTTTATTTGGTAATTTCTTTTTATATAAAAAAGGGGGGTTCCCATCTGGGGCCCTGGTGGCCTCCGGACCCCTAAAAAATAAAAATATAAAAAGTTTTTTTTTTTAAGGGGGGTCCCATCCGGGCCCCTGGGGACCCCCGGGCCCCTTACAGGTGTACTGCCTGTACCCCCCTGATGGCGGCCCTGGTGGCGGGGGACCCATTAGTAGTGCTAGGACCACGGCTGCCATGTGTTGTCCTGTAACGGTGCTGCTGAAGCTACTCTCCAGCTGACTTAAGCAAATCTGGAGCAAAGTTACCCCTGCTTTTATGAGGGGTAACTTTAGGCCAGCCAAACAGCTTAGGCACACCGCGCGTAGCCTGCACCGAACGGGCCTATGTTCGGGAATCGGCGTTTCTCCCTCATTTGCATATTTGCATAGGAAATCAATGGGTTTGCCAGATGCGTCCGGCATAAATATGCACCTAGTGGGGTAGATTCATGTAGAGATCCGACGGTGTATCTACTGATACACCGTCGGATCTGTGAGATCCGATGCTCGGATCTATGCGTCTGATTCCTCGAATCAGGTTCCGCATAGATCTCCCTTAGAGCCGACTGGTGTAACTGAGTTACACTGTCGATTCTTAGGCTGCATTCTCCCGCCGTCCGCTAGGTTGCGCTTCCGTTGTTCTTCGCGCCAAATATGCAAATGAGCAGAAACGCCGATTCAGAATCGAATGCCCGGGCAACGTTTTTTTTTTTACGTCGTTTGCGTTCGGCTTTTTCCGTCGGATTGTTACCCCTGCTATATGCGGGGTAAGTGCGGCGGATCCTATGTTAAGTATGGCCGTCGTTCCCGCGTCGAATTTTGAATTTTTTACGTCGTTTACGTAAGTCGTCCGGGAATACGGCCATACGTTAATAGCGTTAACGACGAACACAATGACGTCCTAGCGACGTCATTTAAAGCAATGCACACTGGGAAATTTAGCCGGCGGCGCATGCGCAGTACGATCGGCGCGGGGACGCGCGCGATTTAAATAGTAAACTCCCCCTAGCCGCGGAATTTGCATTCCGCCGGGGGATTTATGATCCGCCAGGGCTACTTACGAGGCAAGTGTTTTCTGAATACAGCACTTGCCTCAAAAACTGGCGCAGGCGGATCGTAAAACAGATAGATCACGCGGATCAAAAGATCCGCTGATCTACATGAATCTACCCCAGGATGTGCAGGCGTAGGCAAGTTACACCGGTCGGGAGTAGCCTATTTTGGTGCGTATCTAGTTCTGTGGGTACGGTACATAGATACTCCTGTGCAAATTTACACTTACGCCGCGCATCTCCACATACGCCGGCGAAACTTCTTTGAGAATCTGGCCCAGTGTCTTTTCAGATAGATAGATAGATAGGGCCAGATTCAGGTAGATGTGCGCATATTTTCGCCAGCGTATCGCAGCGCATATACGTTGCGCTGATGCAAACTAGTGAGAGAAGTACAGTATTCACCAAGTGCATGTCCGTTACTTTGCGCCGGAGTAACGAAAATGCGCTGGCGCAACCCGACGCAAGTGGAAGTGGGTGTGATCATATGTAAATGATGGGCGGAGCACAGCGCAGAGGCTTACGTTCAGCGCATCATCCACGGAGCATGCGCAGTGAGTGAGGCTCCACTCGCCCCCCTGTGTGCATGCTCACAACTTCCGTCTGCACCACTTCACGGGAAACGTCAGCGCAATGTGTTCCGTTGCGCGTATAAAAGCACCAGCGGAAGCGCCATTCCGGCGCAAAAGTATATCCGGTTCCCCCCACCCCAGGGAAGTTACTTTTGCTCTGTAATGGCTGCTCCCGTTCCCCCCAAAGAGAGGAGAAACCTCAATTTTAATGCCCAGGAGGTCTCTGTTGTAATATCGGCTATGGAGACCTACAACGATGTCCTCCATGGCAGGAAAAGTAGAAAGACAACCCGGGATAGGAAGCAGGCCATCCTGGAAAGCATTGCTGGCAGGGTAAATATTTTGGGGTACTCCACCCGGACTGCTGCCGATATTGGCAAGAAAATCAATGATTTACGGCGCAAAGTCCGGGGCAAGGTGGCCACAATTAGGAGGCATGAGAGGGGCACAGGGGGTGGACCCCCATGGAGGAGGAGGTGGTCGCCTGCTGCCTGGAGAGGGAGCAGTTGGAGGGGGTCCCGGGATATGATTCCGTGGAGGAAGGCTCCAGGACAGGTAAGTGATTTTTACCCCCTTTTTGGTGTGTTGCATGTGGGGGGGGAGGGTACATGTGCCAAGTGTGTGGGACCACTGTCACGTACCTGGTTGTAGAGTCCAACGTGCAGGGAGCGGCCTCTCGTAAGCCTCTGACCCAGGAGTCCCTGATAGAGCAGACAGGGAAACCAGAGTCAAGAGGGGCACAAGCGCCTAGTGGTAGCTGGTGGCGGACCGGAAGAGGACGGAGAGGGGTCCTGGCAGGGAACCACAGAACACAGGAACGGTGTTGTAGCGCTTGCTGTGTAAGAGCCCAAGGAATGGTGCACACTGGATCAGATGGCAGATCAGGAAACCGTAACAGATCCGAAGGGGTTAATTCAGTCCAGACTGGTTTAATACAGGCAGATAGCAGATAGCAGAACCAGGGGGTCAAGCAGAATCGGTGGTCAGGTCAAGCCGGGGTCAAGGGCAGGCTGCAGGCAGAGGTAGGTCACGGGAAGCCGGGTCGGATAAACAGAGGTCAGGCAGGTTAGCAGGTGCAGGTTCTTTCCGGAAACGCTGTAGACTGGTCAGCAAGATGCACCAGGACCAGACAGCTTAAATGGCATTCCTTGGCGCCAAAACAGTGTCAGCGTGTGCACCCGCCGCGCGCATCACACGCACGGGCGCGAGCGCCGCGCACACAGCCGCGCGCATCGCGCACACACTCACGCGCGCATGCGCGTGCAAACGGGCGCCAGCGCGCGTGCGTCGGGATTGGCTGGATTTTCCACCATGACAACCACCCAACATGTGTCTGCTTTGTGTCATCCACAGATGACGGAGCTGGGCCATCATCTGTCGGCGGCCAGTCCACCCCATCCCCCCAACGGCATCCTGAGCCCAACCCCCTGGGTGGTGAAGACATAGAGATGGAGGGGAGTGCCCACACCTCACCTGCAGAGGTGGTTGAGGAGGAGCCTGTTGTGGCAGAGCAGGACTTTATTTTATTGTTGGAGCATTCCTCCCCTTCGGCAGGGCCCTCTCTAATCCCCTCCCCCATCCTAGTAAGCCCCTCAAGGGCGACTCCATCCCCCCGGGGACAACCATCTCCTTGCCCCAAGAAGGCCACCCGGAAGACCAGGGGGGTGTCTGATCTGGTCCAGGACCAGGTGGCGAGGGACCATGCCAGGCAGACCCAGCAAATGGGGGACATAGTTGGGCACCTGGACCGAGTGGCTGACAACCTGTGCTCCATGGCCCAGATATCCAATGCAGTGCAGGATGTCAGCTGCAACTGCGCTGCAGTGGTGACCAGTCTGGGGGAGGTGCAGGCTGATATTAGGCACCTCACTGCAGCCGTCCAGGCAAACACTGCTGCCATTCGGGACCAGGGGAGGCAGAGTCAGCGGGCCCAGCATTACCAGGTCACCCGGCAGCTCAGGATGCAGGCCCAGACAAACTCATACCTCGGCCAGATAGCCATGGCCTTGGAGGGCATGCAGGCCACACCTGCCAGGAGTGGCCCACCCGGGGATCAGCCACCTCCCAGATGCCCCACCACCCCCACCCACTCCCTACAGGCAGCTGAGGAGCCAGAGAGGGGCCACCAGAAGTAGCCCCCGTCATCCCAGATGATGTTTTTTATTTATTTATTTTTTACATTAATGCTCAGGTTATGAGCTTTTTTTTTTTCTTTTTTTTTATGTTGCTCAGGTTATGAGCTTTTTATTTTCTTATTTTGCTCAGGTTATGAGCTTTATTTTTTTTTATTTTTTTGCTCAGGTTATGAGCTTTTTATTTTTATTGATACTGCACACGTTGCAGTGTGAATGTTGTGTGAATGTGAGGGGGTGTCACTCCTGCCAGTAAGGGGTGTCACCCTCGGCCGTGGTGGAGAAGTTATCCCCACGGCTGTGTGAATGACGTGTGAATGGTGTATGAATGGACAGCGACACCATTGGGGCCTTGACGCGGCGTTGCTGCTCCCAAGTCCTAAATGTTGGACTTGGGCTAATCCAATGCGATGTGGATGTGGTGTGTGTGATCTAGGGACATCAGTGGTGTGCATGCATGCATTGTCCGTGTGATCAATGTATTTGTTTAGTGTCCAAAGATGCCTACGGCGAGGACCCTCCTGACTGCTCTTCCATCAGCTGACTGGGGCTCCTCTGGCAGGGGGGGCTGTCTGGTTGGGGGGTCAGGTCATCACGTATGTCAATCTGCAGGCCTTTTCTCATGGCAAAGTTGTGCAGAATGCAACATGCACCGATGATCTGACACACAAAGGTAGGGAAATACAATAGGGCCCCCCCAGACTTATCCAGGCATCAGAAACGGGACTTCAGGAGCCCAAATATTTGCTCCACCACTTCACAGGTTTTGATGTGGGCTTCATTGTATCTTCTCTCTCCTCTGGTTTGGGGGTTCCGGAAAGGAGTCATTAGATGGGGTCCCAGTGCATATTCAGAGTCACCTGGAAGGGAAAAGACAGGAGGATGTTAGCCATGCATGTGCCCCTTGTGATGTCAGCATCATGGGGGGGGGGGGACGACAGTCATGCCTGCCACTCATGTCACTCACCAACCAGCCAGCTGTCCCCATACACGTTCTGTTCGAATTCCATTGGGATGGGGCTCTGATTGTATATGAAGCTGTCATGGCTGGATCCAGGGTGTTTGGCACGGACGTGCCATATGAGGCGTTGGGCATCGGCTATCACCTGTACGTTGATGGAGTGCCAATGCTTCTGATTGCGGTATATGTGCTCTGTGGCACTGGGGGGCTGTAGGGCCACATGTGTGCAATCAATGGCCCCCACAGTGCGTGGGAATCTGGCAATGCTGTCGAAATCTGTCATTGCCTTCAGCCGCAGCTCCTCAGTGATGGGTCTGATGATGTGATGGGACATGCATCTGAGGATTGCAGGGACAACCTGGTGCACACATCTGCTCATGGAGGACTGTGACATCCCAGCCACCACTCCACTTGTACGCTGGAATGATCCACTGGCAAGGAAATGAAGTGTTGCCAGTACCTTCACCAGTGGCTGCACTGCTTGTGAGCGGTGTGTCTTGCTGGTGATGTCATCCTGCAGGGTTGTGGTTAGTTCAAGTATTGCATCAGGGCTGAATCTGAAGAGGCGATACACCTCCTCATCCCCCATGCCAAAGAGGCTCATGCGCGTGCGGTATATCCTCTCACGTGCCCGCCTCCTCCGTACCGGGGGACCCATCAGTAGTGCTAGGACTGCGACTGCCCCTGGCATGTTGGCACACAGAGGTGTTGTCCTTGCAAGTGTGGTTGTTCAGCTTGCTATTTTCGTCGCTAACGCTGCTGCTGTAGCTGCTCTCCTGCTGACCTGTCGCCGTCTTGAGTAAAGATAAAGCAGCTATTTGTAGGAATAACTTTGCGCTAGCCGTTCCACATACGCGCGGCGCATGTAGCCAGCGTCTGGTGCTAATCCGTTTGCGAATCGGGAAATCTCCCTCATTTGCATATTTGAATGGGAAATCAATAGGCGCGACGGATGCGACAAGCGAAAATATGCTCTTACGATACTCTGGCGAAGGAGAGTTAAGCCGGTCGGAGAAAGCCCGTTTTCTGTCGCATCTAGTTTGGTGGGTACGGCCGCGTAGATACAACGGCGCATCTTTACAGTTACGCGGCGCATATCGATATACTCCAGCGCAAGTCTTTCTGAATCTGGCCCATAGATTGATAGATAGATAGATCAGGGAGGCTACTAGTTAGTATAGTTAAATTTACAGTTTGTAGAGAATATATTGACATCCCTAGGAGTTGTCAATATATTTATAAACTGTATAGCTTAGCTAGATCTGCTATTAGTATCTGTCAGGCAGGAGATTGTGCTTTAGGGTTTACCTTAAACATAGTACTCCGTGTTAGTCAACGTGTGCTAGTTAATTGCACATAGACGCATTAACTGTTACTGCACGTGTGCTATTTATTTGCACAGAAAGGCAGTTGCTGTTAATGCAAGTGGGCTATTGAACTGCACAGAAACGCAGTCGCTCTGACTGTACGTGTGCTGTTTAACCACTTCAATACCACGTCACGTCCAAAGACGTGAACAGCGCGGACCTGAGGCGCCGGGGTCACGTCTTTGGACGTGATTTGCTTGTAATTCCCCGCGCGCGCCACACGCGGGGAAAAACAGTCCCGACGCATCACCGAGGATCCGATGCGTGTACCCGGCGGCCGCGATGTCCGTCAGGTACACGCGATCGTCGGTGAGACAGCAGGGACGTGGAGCTCTGAGAGTAAACACAGAGCTTCACGTCCTGTCAGTGAGGTGACAGATGCTGTTTCTCTTGTACATAGGGAGACAGCATCGGTCACCTCCCCCAGTCACCCCCCTCCCCCCATACAGTTAGAACACACCCAGGCAATACATTTAACCCATTCCTCACCCCCTAGTGTTAACCCCTTCAATGCCAGTCACATTTATACAGTAATTAGTGCATTTTTATAGCACTGGTCGCTGTATAAATGTGAATGGCGCCAAAAATGTGTCAAAAGTGTCCGATGTGTCCGTCGCAATATCGCAGTCCCAATAAAAATCGCAGATCGCCGCCATTACTAGTAAAAAAAAAAATATAAAAAAAAAAATCATAATTATGTCCCCTATTTTGTAGGTGCTATAACTTTTGCGCAAAGCAGTCACTTTTTTTTTTTTTACAAAAATACGTAGAAGAATACGTATCGGCCTTAACTGAGAAAAAAAAATATAAAAAAAAAAAAAAAAATGGGATATTTATTATAGCAACAAGTAAAAAATATATATATATTTTTAAATTGTCGCTCTTTTTTTCATTATAACGCAAAAAATAAAAACCGCACGGGCGATCAAATACCACCAAAAGAAAGCTCTATTTGTGGGGAAAAAAGGGACGCCAATTTTGTTTGGGAGCCACGTCGCACTACCGCGCAATTGTCAGTTAAAGCGACGCAGTGCCGGAAGCTGAAATTTCGCCTGGGCACGAAGGGGGTTTATGTGCCCAGTAAGCAAGTGGTTAATACCACCTGAGCGCATTTGGTGTCACCGCACGTGTGCTGTTACATACCACCTGAGCGCATTTGGTGTCACCGCACGTGTGCTGTTACATATCACCTGAGCGCATTTGGTGTCACCGCACGTGTGCTGTTACATACCACCTGAGCGCATTTGGTGTCACCGCACGTGTGCTGTTACATACCACCTGAGCGCATTTGGTGTCACCGCACGTGTGCTGTTACATACCACCTGAGCGCATTTGGTGTCACCGCACGTGTGCTGTTACATACCACCTGAGCTTATTTGGTGTCACCGCACGTGTGCTGTTACATATCACCTGAGCGCATTTTGTGTCACCGCACGTGTGCTGTTACATACCACCTGAGCGCATTTGGTGTCACCGCATGTGTGCTGTTACATATCACCTGAGCGTATTTGGTGTCACCACACGTGTGCTGTTACATATCACCTGAGCGCAGTTAGTGTCTTTGCACGTGTGCTGTTACATACCACCTGAGCGCAGTTAGTGTCACTGCACGTGTGCTGTTACATATCACCTGAGCGCAGTTAGTGTCACTGCACGTGTGCTCTTACATACCACCTGAGCACAGTTGGTGTCACTGCACTTGTGCTGTTACATAACACCTGAACAATATGTCTGGAAGGACAACAAAGAGAGGCAGAGAGTCACGAGGGCAAGCAGGCTCTGCATCTAGAGGTTGGTGGTGGATGTGGTGCATCCTCTTCAGCACGTGGCCGTGGCCGCTCGTCCTTCTTTTCGGGAGCTGGCCGTGTTGAGCCTCAACATGCTGAGAAATTAGTAGAGTGGATGACCAAGCCATCCTCATCCTCCTCATCCTCTCTCACACAGACTGATCTAAGTTTGTCTGGCAAAGCAGCTGCCAAGGCGTCCTCTTACCTCTGCACAATGGCTTCACACAATACTTCCCTAGTCCCACCATGTCCTCCTGAGGAGTCCCCCGAACTGTTTCAACAGTGTTGGGTACATGCTGCAGGAAGATGCGCAGCGTTTTGAAGACTCCGATGATGGAACACAGATAGAGGAAGGCATTGATGTGAGCCCAGGGAGAGGGGGTGGCCGAGAGGGACAGCAATCTGGGAGTGATGTTCCCCCAGCTGGAGCATACTGCCAGGTTGTTGACAGTGATGAGGAGGGAGGGGATGATGAGGTCACTGACTCTACCTGGGTGCCTGATAGGAGAGAGGAGGAGGAGGAGGAAGAGGAGGATGAGGCACAGGCACAAAGAGGCAGGATGCCCTCCAGGGGTCAGCTTAAGGGCACACCAACTGCATTACAGCGCACATCTACGGCGCTTGTGCATGGCACTGCTGTGGTTGACCAGTACAGCAAAAGTTCTTTGGTGTGGGCCTTTTTTGAAACATGTCCACAAGATCGTACCTTTGCTATTTGCAACATATGTCGCAAGCGTATCTCGCGTGGCCAAAACATCAACAGCCTGGGTACCACATGCTTGTCCAGACATATGTCGACTTGCCATGCAGCTCATTGGCAAGCACACCAGAAAGACCCACACCAAAGACAAAAGTGTACCCCCCTTGCCCTTCTGGGACCTCCAACCCCACTAGACCCTCAGTCCTCTCTGAAGCCTGCAGTGAAGGTGTAGAAATAGGTGTGTCAGAAGCTAGTAGTAGCGGACAATCTACTGATAGTACCAGGCAAATTTCCCTGCCCCAGCTGCTGCAGCGCCGAAAGAAGTACAATCCCAGCCATCCACATGCCCAGCAGTTGAATGCTAGCTTAGCGAAATTGCTAGCACTTCAACTGCTACCTTTTCAGTTGGTGGATTCTGCCCCCTTCCGTGAGTTTGTGCAATGTGCAGTACCTCAGTGGCAAGTACCAAAACGCCACTTTTTCTCTCAGAAGGCGATTCCGGCTCTCTACCGGCATGTGGAAGGCAATGTCCATGCCTCGCTGGACAGGGCGGTCAGTGGTAAGGTGCATTTTACCGCTGACTCATGGTCCAGCAGGCATGGACAGGGATGTTACCTGTCTTTTACGGCCCATTGGGTGACTCTGCTGGCAGCTGGGAAAGACGCAGGGCAAGGTACAGTAGTTTTGGAGGTTGTTCCGCCACCACGCCTCCAAAACACTACTACTGCTTGTGACACACCTCTCTCCTCCACCCCCTCCTCTTCGTCTTCCTCTGTGGCCTCTTCCTGTGCTGATGTTTCCTTTAGAACCAGCCGTGCTCCGTAGGCGTACGAGAGGCTACGCAGGAATGCAGGCCAAGAGATGCCATGCGGTGCTAGAGCTGGTGTGCTTGGGAGACAGGAGCCACACTGGGGAAGAGGTTCTTTCAGCTCTGCAGGGGCAGGCTCAGAGGTGGTTGAACCCTGGAATGGTGGTTAGCGATAATGGCACCAACCTCCTCTCTGCCCTGCGACAGGGAAAACTCACCCACGTGCCCTGTTTTGCACATGTCCTGAATTTGGTGGTGCAGCGGTTCTAGGGCAGGTAGCCGGGCTTACAGGATGTCCTGAAGCAGGCCAGAAAAGTCTGTGTGCATTTCTGGAGGTCATATAATGCCACTGCTCGGCTGACTGACCTCCAAAGGGAATACAACCTGCCCAATAACCGCCTAATTTGTGACATGCCCACCAGATGGAACTCTACGTTGGCCATGCTGCAGCGGCTGCACACACACCAGCGGGCCATCAATGAGTACCTGTGCCAATATGGCAGCAGAACTGGGTCAGGGCAGCTAGGTTTTTTTTCCCCACGCCAGTGGGCCTTGATCAGGGATGCATGCACTGTCCTGTCACCATTTGAGGAGGCCACGAGGATGGTGAGCAGTGACAGTGCATGCATCAGTGAGACTGTCCCTCTTATTCACATGTTGGAGCACACGCTACGTGGAATAATGGACAGGGCCCTTGAGGCAGAACAGAGGGAGGAAGAGGAGGACTTCCTTACCTCTCAAGGCCCCCTTTACCCAGACAGTGGTCCTGCTTGCCCACCTAGCACACAGGAAGAGGAGGAGGAGGATTGTATCAGCAGTATGCAGGTGGAGCCTAGCACTCAGCATCAGCAGCTGCAGTCTTCAAGGGATCATTTACAGTCCCAAGGAACACGTGGACTTTTACGTGGCTGGGATGAGGTGCCTGTGGATCCTGTCGTCCTCAGTGACCCAGAGGACTGTGCCCCGAATGCCTCTGCAAACCTATGCTGCATGGCCTCCCTGATCCTGCAAAGCCTGCGTAAGGATCCTCGTGTACGTGCTATCAAAGAGACGGATCATTACTGGCTGGCAACTCTCCTTGATCCTCGTTACAAGAGTAAGGTTGCAGACCTTATGTTGCCATCGCAGAGGGAGCAGAAAATGAAACTTCTGCGGGAGGCCTTGCAGAAGGGTCTGTGCAATGCGTTCCCAGAACCGGGGGGGATTACCAAAACCTGGCTCTGGGCGACATCTTACTGAGGCTTCGGTGAGTCCCATAAGGAGTGGTGGAGAAGCTGGCCGTCTGACCGATGCCTTCAGACAGTTTTTTAGTCCACAG
Organism: Rana kukunoris; assembly: GCA_029574335.1. NCBI lineage: Eukaryota > Metazoa > Chordata > Amphibia > Anura > Ranidae > Rana > Rana kukunoris. The sequence continues at coordinate 307,037,883 of CM056050.1, forward strand.
CCCCAAGGTCTGACCGGTTCCAGCAACCATCGCCAGCGTCTGGTTTACATGGTCCGGGAATACCTAGGGGCAAGATCCGACTTGGACTCCTTCCCCACCGAAAATCCTCTGGCTTACTGGGTCTTGAGGATGGATCACTGGCCAGAGCTTGCACAGTACGCAATTGAGCTACTGGCTTGCCCTGCATCCAGTGTTCTTTCAGAACGCACATTCAGTGCTGCTGGAGGCTTTGTTACCGATCACAGGGTGCGCCTCTCCACCGACTCTGTTGATCGACTGACCTTCATCAAAATGAATCAGGCTTGGATCAACACCAGCTACCAAGCACCTGATGCTGATGTTACTGAATAATTTTTTTTTGTTGAAATGTCGGATCCCTTTTAGACTGCGTATGCTGATGCTGAGTGACTGTCCTCATATGCTGCTGATGGAATATCCTTCTCCTCCTCACTTTTCTTGCTGATGGCTAGTAAGAAATGTTGTGTTTCTGTGCTCCGCCACCAGTGCCTAAGGCACAATTTTTCTGCCCCTGTTTAACAGGGGCGCCTAATAACAATTTTTGATGCAATAATTTGCACGTGGCTCCTTGTTGCGCTCCAATTGGAGTTATTTGGAGGGGTTGCAGTGTTGTGTTGTGCCCAAGGCACAATTTTTCAGCCCCTGTTTAACAGGGGCACCTAATAACAATTTTTGATGCAATAATTTGCACGTGGCTCCTTGTTGCACTCCAATTGGAGTTATTGGGAGGGGTTGCAGTGTTGTGTTGTGCCCAAGGCACAATATTTCTGCCCCTGTTTAACAGTGGCGCCTAATAACAATTTTTGATGCAATAATTTGCACGTGGCTCCTTGTTGCGCTCCAATTACAGTATGTTTGAGGGGTGTCCTTTTCTCAAAAAATTTTCTTTCACAAAACAATAATGGCCCCCCACCACCACTAAAATATTCGACATATTGTTGCCACACAGCACGTGCGCAAGCAGTATTATTTACTTTTTTATAGTCCTCTCATGTTGTACAGGGACATTTCTAAACACGTGCCACTACTATAGACACCCAGCAGGTGTGATATTTAAAGGAATTTTTTTTTTCACTTTAAGCATCATTAAAATGGCTGCTCCGGAAAAAACGTCCGTTTTTAAAACGTTTTTTTCCATTGATAAATGTTCCCTGGGGCAAGACCCGGGTTCTGAACGACATTTTCCAACATTAAATTGAATTTTGGTCTTTAAAATGATCGTTTTTGAATTCGAACGTTCGGGTCCCATAGACTTTAATGGGGTTCGAAAAGTTTGTGCGAACCCGCGGTCTGTTCGAACGTTCTGGTGCGAGCCAAACTCGGGGGTTTTCGGCTCATCCCTAGTGTATATACGTATGTGGCAAACATGTAAATATATGTAGATGTAATACCCGTTAATACAAAGATCCCCTACATACAAGTATCCCCTTATGAGTATGTATTCAATTGAAATAGTTAAACAATCATGCTACATGTATGGATACATAAATGCATATATACATAAACATAGATGTGTGGATTATTAAATGAGGGTACATACATGTAGGGACCAGGGACTAGACAGTCAGATTGTACCGGTCCACCTATGTGTTCAAGTTACAGTCGGATCCCCATGATGTAAAAGACGACCAGAGTGCACCAGGACACAGAGGAGGGGGGGGGGAGGAGGGGAAGAGGAGAAGAAGGGGAGAGGATAGACAAATTAGATCAAAGAAAGGGCAAAAAATGGGAAAGAATGTGAATAATAGAAAAACCGAAGTGGAAACCCTCCACACAACCTTAGGGGGGGCTGCTACTGGAGTCAATCATAGAAGTGAGACACATCCCATTCAAAGTTGAGCCCTTTGGGAATTCTTGTGTGAAGAGAGAAGATCCAATAGACCTCCCTCTTACACAGGATTTTAAACTTGTCTCCCCCTCTAATGGGGGTGAAAATCTTCTCCACACCCTGTACAGTAAAACTAGATATGTCCTTTGCATGAAAGATGTTACCCAGGGGGCCGGGAGACTGTAGATCAAGGGGGACTTTTTTCATTTTCAGGCAGGTGCCTCTGCGGTTGAAGTCTCTCGGTCCCTGCTGGTGGCCTGGCAGAGTGTTGTGAACAAGCAAGCTATTGCTTCTGAAACGCGTCTACCATTGCATGTATCTCTCTGTCCCCTTTGACAATAAAGAGGACATCAAGATAAGATGGAGTTGCAGTGTGCGACCAATTTCTTGTTTTATTCGTCTTTCACGGTAAGCCGAGGTCTGCACCTGTAATCTACCTTGCACCTGATTCTGCCTTGAGCGGTGTGCTTCGCCTTGTTCTTTTCCCTGCACACTGCCTGACTCTTTCAGCAAGTAAGTGCTGAAAGAATCAGGCAGAAGAAAAGCACTGGCAGACTGACTGGAGCCTGGAAGTGATCAGTGCAGCCGTGCAGGCAGGCAGGCAGAGCAGCAGAGTTCATGTGATGTCTACCCACTCAGCAGCCAGCCCAGCAGTGCACACAAATCACCAGTAGAAGTCTCAGGAAAGATACTGTACAGTCATAACTGCACACCCACTTTTCCCCATGCCCTGATAGTTTCCAATATTAAATACAGCAAGGAGGCTGATCATCATTATGATATTATGTTATATACTACCCTAGCCTGTCCATTTACTAGCCTGTCCATATACTAGCCTAGCCTGCCCATATTCTACCCTAGCCTGCCCATATTCTACTCTAGCCTGTACATATACATGCGGACCACGGCCGGTGTAAAGAATTGATGCTGTAGTCTTGACAAGTGTGTAATTCTTTTAACCTTTATAAAGATTATTGCAATGCTATGGAGGAAGAACAGCTATTACTAATCAGAAGTTACCATTAAAGTGTCACTAAACCCACATTTAAAAAAAAAACTATCATCAAATTGTGTATTACATGCTGTTTATATTCACTCAGTATGTCGGTCACTATGAGATTCATTTTCTGTATTCTGCAAAAAAAGCTGGTTGATCCTGCTGTTCTCTATCTTCATCTTCTGTTCATGTCCCCAATTCAGTTAGGGATTTTGTAGCTGTGGTAGCAACTCTGCACATGCTCAGTTTTCAGTGAATTTCTATCCTAAGCATTTCTTCCCTATCACATCTGAGCAGCCCATGTGACTATAGAGTCACACATGTGCATGTGAGCCCACTCCCTCCCTCCTCCTAAATGCCCACTAAACAGCTAGACACAATGGGGGCAGGATATTACATGTAGATTAATGGTGGCTTCACCTCCCTTTTATTCTAAGACAGAGGCTAGAGGGGCGGGACTTAGCCTGTGACTGGCAGAAATATGCCCACACATGTTTCCACAAAATAATAAAGATTTTATTTCAAATATACAGTATATTTGTATGACAATTTAAAATAGTTTGATACTAGTTATTTTTACTCTGTAAAGCCTGTTTTGTTTTGTTTTTTGACCATGTGACCAACAGCAGGGGGAATAGCAGCTCCTTTTGCTTTTGTTTACCAGCAGACAAGCTGGGAAATAGCTGAGTCATGTGACAGCTGTATATCAATTAGGTGAAAATCTACTTCGTTTTTTGTTTTTGTTTTTATTATTAAAATAACTACAGTGCCACCATCCACATACATAAATAGAAGGGACAATGTAAATAAACAGTGTGTGTATAGTATCACTTGTAAGGACTCACTGCCAAAACAATAATACATAATACATTTTAATATTCTCTGACCAAACATATCGCATTCCTTTAATTCTGTATGTTCTCTTGTGTACAGGGTGTTTACAATGGAATACTTAGAGGCATTGGGAAGCCAGAGATTGGGGCATTGGCATTTATTGTAGGTTACTGCCTTATCAGTTTTCCAGCTGGTGTACCCCTCATGCTTCCATTGAAACTAGGTATAAAAGGTAATTAAAAGTAATTTTATTAATTATATTTTACAGTTTACTCTAACTTTCAGCATTATTTTAGTGATTTGCAACTTTAAACTGTTTTTGATTATGTTCTTTTGTCAACATTTGGTTTTATTGATCCAAACAAAACATTTAAAGTCACTCCCTGGTAAACATTGAACTGCAGTGCAAGGATACAGACCAACAACAATAGATAAATATAATTTTTGCTTATTAAAGTGGTTGTAAACCTTTGCATATACTCAGTGAAGTCACTAACTAGCCTTAGGTGATACACAGAGATAAATAAAATCTGCCTACCTAAGTTGTATCTGTTTATATGCTGCTGTCTCTTCTCTACAACCTTCTAAAGCACACATTTCTGAGCTCTAGCAGGCAAGGAGGGAAAAATCACACACTGCAGACTACATAGCAGGGAGCTGACTGGAACCTGAGTCCTGTTTGGTGGGCAGATAGCACAGCAGGCAGGCAGCAGACAGAAGTCACACTCTATAGAGGAATATGTTTTTTGTTCCTATTTCATGTGAGAGGTTTACAACCACTTTAACGTCAGGTGCTCTTTTATAATAGAGACTGAGAAACAAGTCTACCACAGACCTAAGTTTCCTTGTGCCTCAGTAATCAGGGATATGACTGGACATATGTTATCTTCTGAAGTATGAGTGGTGTTGAGAGGGAAGACACAGAATTGATAAAACTGGAGCAGCCATAATTTGGAGCAGCTGTGCTTGGCCTAAAGGAGTAGTAAAGGAATTTTTTGTTTTGCTGAAATGACTGTTTACAGGGTATAGAGACATAATAGTTAAAGCGGTATTTCACCCTAAACATAAGATCTCCCATGCGATCCAGCATACTGGCGTCAGCGCCAGTATGCTGGGTTTTTTTTTTTTTAATAGCACACTTACTGTATTATTGTAGAATTCCTTTTCTGTCCCCCGTGGTGGACGGCGCCAGTATAGCGCGTCACATCTTCCTAAAATACCCGATATGGACTCGGGTAATCTCGGCGAAAATGCGGCGCCTGCGCACAGACCTAGGAGCTGACTGCGCAGGCGCCGTATTTCTCCGAGTCCTACGGCTATGGCGCGTCACGCCCTCCGAAATAGGACTCGGAGAAATACGGCGCCTGCGCAGTCAGCTCCTAGGTCTGTGCGCAGGCGCCGCATTTTCGCCGAGATTACCCGAGTCCATATCGGGTATTTTAGGAAGATGTGACGCGCTATACTACAGCCGTCCACCGCGGGGGACAGAAAAGGAATTCTACAATAATACAGTAAGTGTGCTATTAAAAAAAAAAAAAACCAGCATACTGGCGCTGACGCCAGTATGCTGGATCGCATGGGAGATCTTATATTTAGGGTGAACCTCCGCTTTAACTGATTCCTTTAAAAATGATTAAAAATAGATAAAAATCAATCATATAATGTGCCTGCAGTTTAGTTTAGTTTAGTTTTTAGACTAGTTTCAGTTTGTTCTGTGTGTACAGAGACACACAGAACAAAAATAAACAAACACAGGGCAGTGTTTGTTTTTAAAATGAATCTGATGGTCCTGAGGAGTTTTAGACACATAGGGCCAGATTCAGGAACACTTGCGCTGGAGTATTTCGATATGCGCCGCGTAACTGTGATGATGCGCCGTCGTTTCTATGTGCCCGTACCCACCAAACTAGATGCGCCCAGTAATGGGTCATTTGCGACCGGCGGAACGTTCCGACGCCAGAGTATCGTCAGCGCTTAATTTCGCTGGGCGCATCAGTCGCGCCTATTGATTTCCCCTGCAAATATGCAAATGAGGGATTTTTCCCAATTCACGAACGGATTAGCACCATACGCTGGCTACATGCGCCGCGCGTATCTGATCCGTCCGGCGCAAAGTTATTTCTACAAAAGGCTGCTTTATCTTTACTCCAGATGGTCACAGGTCAGCAGGAGAGCAGCTACAGCAGCGTTACCGACGATAGGAGCTAGCTGAGCACCCCCACTTGCAAGGACAACACCTCTGTGTGCCAACATGCCAGGGGCACTCGTGGTCCTAGAACTACTGATGGGTCCCCTGGAACCAAGAAGGCGGCCACGTGAGAGGATATACCGCACTCGTATGAACCTCTTTGGCATGGGGGATGAGGAGGTGTATCGCCTCTTCAGATTCAGCCCTGTTGCAATACTTGAACTAACCACAACCCTGCAGGATGACATCACCAGCCCAACACACCGATCACAAGCAGTGCAGCCACTGGTGAAGGTCCTGGCAACACTCCATTTCCTAGCAAGTGGATCATTCCAGCGTACAAGTGGAGTGGTGGCTGGGATGTCACAGTCCTCCATAAGCAGATGTGTGCACCAGGTTGTCCCTGCAATCCTCAGACGCATGTCCAACCAGTTCATCAGACCCACCACTGAGGACCTGCGGCAGAAGGCAATGACAGATTTCTACAACATTGCCAGATTCCCACGCACTGTGGGGGCCATTGATTGCACACATGTGGCCCTACAGCCCCCCAGTGCCACAGAGCACATATACCGCAATCGGAAGCATTGGCATTCCATCAACGTACAGGTGATAGCCGATGCCCAACGCCTCATATGGCACGTCCGTGCCAAACACCCCGGGTCCAGCCATGACAGTTTCATATACCGTCAGAGTCCCATCCCAGCAGAATTTAACCAGAACATGTATGGGGACAGCTGGCTGGTTGGTGAGTGACATGGGAGTCAGGCATGACTATCCCCTCCCGTCATGCACAACAGAAATCGCACATGCATGACTAACATTCTCCTGTCTTTTCCCTTCCAGGTGACTCTGCATATGCACTGGGACCCCATCTAATGACTCCTTTCCGGAACCCCCAAACCAGAGGAGAGAGAAAATACAATGAAGCACACATCAAAACCCGTGCAGTGGTGGAGCAAACATTTGGGCTCCTGAAGTCCCGTTTCCGCTGCCTGGATAAGTCTGGGGGGGCCCTATTGTATTCCCCTACCTTTGTGTGTCAGATCATCGGTGCATGTTGCATACTACATAACTTTGCGATGAAAAAAGGCCTGCAGATTGACATACGTGATGACCTGACCCCCGACCCACACAGTCCCCCCCTGCCAGAGGACACCCAGTCTGCTGATGGAAGAGCAGTCAGGAGGGTCCTCGCTGTAGGCATCTTTGGACACTAACCCCAAACATTAATTACACAGACAGTGCACGCGTGTACACCACTGATGTCCCTAGATCACACACACCACATGCACATCGCATTGGATTAGCCCAAGTCCAGCATGTAGGAGTTGGGAGCAGTAACGCCAGCGTCAAGGCCCCAATGATGTCACTGTCCATTCACACACCTTTCACACATCATTCATTCAGCCGTGGGGTTCACTTCACCACCACGGCCGAGGGTGACACCCCTTACTTTCAGGAGTGCCACCCTCTCACATTCACACACCATTCACACTGTCCCCTGCACTCCTGACCGTGTGCAGTACAAAAATAAATTAGAAAGATCATATCCTGATCAATAAAAGAAAAATAATCTCATAACCTGAGAAAAATAAAAAATAAACTCATGACCTGAGTATGTGAAAAATAATAATATAAAACCAGCCACAAAAAAAAGGCCTCATCGGGGATGCCGGGGGCTTCTTCTGGGGGCCCCTCTCTGGCTCCGCAGCTGCCTGGATGGAGTGGGTGGGGGTGGGGGGGCATCTGGAGGTGGCTGATCCCCAGGTGGGCCACTCCTGGCAGGTGTGGCCTGCGTGCCCCGTCCAAGATAACTGTTGGTCTGGGCCTGCATCCGGAGCTGACGGGTCATCTGGTAATGCTGGGCCCGCCGACTCAGCCTCCCCTGCTCCCGGATGGCAGCACTGTTCCCATGGATGGCAGCAGTGTTGGCCTGGACGGCTGCAGTAAGGTGCTGGATATCCCCCTGCACCTCCCCCAAAGTGGTGACCACTGCAGCGCAATTAGAGCTGACATCCTGCACTGCGTTGCTGAGGTTGGCAACGGAGCCCAGGCTGTCCGACACTTTCTGCAAGTGGTCCGCTATGGCCCCCATTTGTTCTGTCTGTCTGGCGTGATCCCTTGCCAACTGGTCCTGGACACCATCAGACACCCCCCTGGTCTTCTGGGTCGCCTTCCTGGGGCCAGAAGATGTATGTCCTCGGGTGGAAGGAGTCGCCCTTGAGGGGCTTCCAAGGATGGGGGAGGGGACGACAGACGGGCCAGGAGAAGGGGAGGAGACAGACAAAACCAAAGAAAAGTCCTGCTCTGCCACAGCAGGATCTTCCACAACCACCTCGGCAGGTGTGGTGTGGCCACTCTCCTCCTCCACAACCTCTTCACCACCCAGTGGCTCGGGCACATGATGGCGTGGGGGGGATGGGGTGGAATGCAGGCTGACAGATGATGGCCCAGCTCCGTCATCTGTGGATGACACAAAGCAGACACATGTTGGTGGTCCCACACACTTGGCACATGTCCCCCCCCCCCCAAATGCAAAACAACAAATAGGGGATTATAAAACACTTACCTGTCCTTGTGCCTTCCTCCATGGAGTCATAGCCTGCGACCCCCTCCACCTGCTCCCTCTCCAGGCACCGAGCGACCACCTCCTCCTCTGCGGTCAGGGTGACAGGACATGGGGGACCACCACCTGTGCCCCTCTCATACCTCCTGATGGAGGCCACCTTGTCCCTCACCTTGCGCCGCAGGTCATTTATTTTTTTTTGTATGTCCCCAGCAGTCCGGGTGGAGTAGCCCAGGACATTGACCCTGGCAGCAATGGACTCCAGGATGCCCTGCTTCCTCTCCCGGCTGGTCTTCCGGCTTTTTTTTGCCATGGAGAAATTCATTCTCCGTCTCCATAGCCGAGATAATGACAGAGACCTCCTGGGTATTAAAGTTGAGGTTCCTCCTCTCTCTGGGGGTAGCGGGAGCAGCCATCACAGAGCAAAAGTATCTTCCCTGGGGTGGGGGGAAACGGAACTACTTTTGCGCCGGAATGGCGTTTCCGCCAGCGCTTTTAAGCGCCCAGCGGAACGCATTGCGCTGACGTTTCCCAGGAAGTGGTGCCGACGGAAGTTGTGAGCATGCGCACAAGGGGGCGAGTGGAGCCGCACTCACTGCGCATGCTCCGTGGATGATGCGCTGAACGTAAGCCTCTGCGCCGGGCTCCGCCCATCATTTACATATGATCACACCCACTTCCACTTGCGTCGGGTTACGCCAGCGCATTATCGTTACTCTGGCGCAAGTTTACGCGCAACTGCTATGTGAATTACAGGACTTGCGCTGAAAGGGTCTTCAGAGTAACGTAAATGAGAAGCGTTACTCCAGAGGAAAGATACTCTCATCTACCTGAATCTGGCCCATAGGGCCAGATTCAGGTAGTCCAGAGCATCTTTGCTCTGGAGTAACGCTTCTCATTTGCGTTGCGCTGCAGAAATTTTAGGAGCAGGTGCTGTCATTCACGAAGCACTTGCTCCTAAAGTTGCGGCAGCGCATCGCAAATGAGCCGGCGGAATTCAAATTGGGCGGGTACGGGGCGTGTAGTATGCTAACTAAGCGCGATCCCGCCGCCAACTTACTGCGCATGCGTCGAGTGTCAAAACATCCCCGTGCGCATGCTCCAAAATCTGTGAATGAACGTCAATGACGTCACATTCCCATTCATGACCGTTTTACGCAAGCGACGTTTTTTTTTTTTTTTTCCGACGCGATGACGACGCCTATACCTAACATAGGATATTCCAACCCCATGTAGGTATAACTATGCGCCGCGTATCCCGTCCGGAAACGTCGTATCGTCATTGCGTCGCGCCGGAATTCGATCGTGAATTGCCGATTTCCGTTCATTAACATATTTTTTGAGCGTAAATCGGCGGGAACGCCCCCGGCGCCATTTTTAAGTTGAAGTAACGATGCGATGGCGAAACTCAGTTACGCTGCTCGCATCGGAGCTTCAACCCGGCGTTTCTTGTTTTCTGGTTACAGAAAACAGAAACGCCGGCTCAAAGTCACAGTTAGGCTGGCGGATCACTCGATCCGCCAGCCTAACTGTTCGTGAATCTGGCCCATAGTAAGCACATCTTCTTGATCATGGACCACAATGAAAAGCTACAATGAATTTTTTCATAAGGAGCCAGACAAGCAGGAAGTGTAGAGTTCAGCAAGGGATTACAGCTACTTCTAAGCAAAAAAGGACATGAAAGCAGGACTGCTATAAGGTAAAGAAAGCTATTTAGCATTAAAAATGTTTTCCTTTACTGATCCTTTAAGTGAAGGAGCTGAAGATAGAATCTGGAGCAGCTGTGCTTGGCAAACCAATGAGTTTCTGATTCCCCTAGTTTTGATAAATTCTCCCATAAAATAAAAGAGGGTAATGCAATTTGAAAGGAAAAAACAGAGGAGCTGTGGTGGCTCAACGTGATTGGCACTGCACTGACAAGCCGTTCACCTCTGCAGCCAAGGGTTCGGATCCCGGTCTCGGGTACATGTGAATTGAGTTTGGTGATCTCAGCCTGGCTCCCGGTGGGTGTGCTATGCAAGGTACGCCTGTGTTTAGTACGCCCACCCCCCCCCCACAAAAACCACCACACTTGCACGCACACGAAATTGGTTTAACACGCACGCACTTTGGCCATGCGGTCTCCTAAAAAAAAGAGAGGCGAAGGACCTACGGGGCTGGCTCAGCGGGCTAGACCCCCTCACTTCCGCATAGGGGGAGTCCCTCTGCCCCGTTGGGGTCCCGTTGGGGTCCCGTTGGGCCCCGTCGGCTCTAAGCGGAGCAGGTAGGGCAGGGTGAGTGGAAGGTCCTCCCTCACACCCGCCATTGCCACCCGGGGGCATGGAGAAGGATGGCAGATTGCCTCTGGGGGGAGGGTCTGCCTACTCCCAACTCCTGCAGTCCTCTCTCTCGAGTTCACGCACAAAATACACGTTAAAAAAAAAAAAAGAAAGGAAAAAACAACTAGCAGATAGAAATGGCTGAGAAAGGTTCCATAGCTCTCAGATCCAAAGAAATTAATCAAGTGGTTTGGATAGCAAATAAGAGATTGAGCTATTGGCATCAAGAAAGACCAACTAACTTATTTACAGCTATAAAAGTGTGAATCCAACATTGACAATAGGAATTCTGACGTTTATTTCCAGCCAAGAGCCAAGAGTTGGTCAAGAATTTAGATGTAGTGTAAGAACAGCGGGCCAGATTCTCAGCTGAGATACGCTGTTTTTTTCAATGGGTATCTATGCGAGTGTTTCTTAGAATCACTTACGCATAGATACACTAAAGATCTGACAGGTGTAAAGCAATTACACCGTCGGATCTTAGATGTAATGACAACGCCGGCCGCTTTCAATGACGCTTTCCGACGTGAGCTGGAGCATGCGCACTGGGCTTTTTTCCCGGCCGGCGCATGCACACTTCGTTTGACGCGGGGGCGCGCTTAATTTAAATACAGCACGCCCCCTTCCTTCACTATTTGAATTACGCGGCCTTACGACGCCGCATTTTCGATACGCAGCCGAAAATTACAGAGCAAGTGCTTTGAGAATACGGCACTTGCTCCAGTAATTTGCGTAGACGTAGTGTAAATGCGATACGATACGCTACGCCGCCAGATATGCCATTTTTTGAGAATCTGGCCCAGCATGTTTAACTTCAAAGAGAGGAAATCATGTATGATTCAGGGAATGCAGTACCTTACAGCATTAATTGGTTACACATAAATTGAGATTTTCCTAGCTTGTGATGGAAAATCAGGAGGCGAGTATCTTATGCATTATTCTTTCTTTTAATAATGCTCATAGCAGAAAAAAAAATACAGAAAACCATTTAGTGTATCTAAAAAACTTCAAAACTACAACTCCCAGCAGTCACTGGGCTAAGTAGCCCCTCCCAGACCGTAGCCTGTATATAAGGGACTGTCTCTGGTCTAGTTGTCCTCTTTCTTTACGCGGAATAGCATCGCTCAGGACCATGAACTCCATCCAGACATCTCCACTGTTGCCCGAAGCCCACCGGTCGGTCCGCAACTTCTGAATCTGGAGGGAACAACCAGGAACACGGCCAATATGGGCCAACTTCGTCCCAACGGGGACTGTAGAGAGTCCAAACATCCGCAACCGATCGGTCAGCCGCCCTTAGGACCACAATCGGGGTGTTCAATACCCGTCACAAGCAAGGAAAATCTCAATTTATATATCAGACAGGAGGCTCATATCTTATGCAAGTTCAAAGCTAACAACAGCAGTGTTAATAATATACAATAATGCAGGCAAAACATCATAAAACTGACATGGACACGTGTTCCTCCGGTCTGAAGTAAAAGTGGCGAAAGGTGGTCTCGGAAGACCAATCAGCCGCAAGTAGCAAGTCAGAAAAGGAGCCTCCTGAAGAGACTATTTTAGTAGCCATAGCGCCCCTGGAAGAGTGAGCACCAAACAGGGAGGTGTCTATGCCCGCCATCTCCATGGTGGAACGCACCCATCGCGCTAGTGTGGCGGAAGAGACTGGGAGATGAGGTCTAACGTAAGAGACGAGAAGTTGGGAAAAATCTGGAGAGCGGAGATCAACCGTCTGTGATTCATATGCTTGTAGGCAACGTACAACGCAAAGCCGGGGGTGTGTGGGAAAGAACGGGTAAAAGACCGTGTGAATGCCCGTCTTGGTTCTACGGACCACCGAAAATTTGAGCCCCTGGGGTGAGATTTGTCGCCTAGAAATGTCCAACGCCCTCACGTCCAAGACGCGTTTAACCGAAACTAAACATAGCAAAGCGGTCAATTTATAAGACAACAGTTTTAGGGACAGGTCTTCATTGTCCTTCCATGAAGTAAACATGTTGAGCAACCTGGAGACATCCCAGGTTGCCTGATATTTAGGCCTAGGGGGGCGTTTGAATCTAATGCCTCGTAGAATTTTACACATCAGTGGTTGTTTCCCCACTGGGCAATGGTATGCTGAGATGGCTGAACGGTACACATTGATGGAACTATAAGATTTGCCAGATTCAAAAGAATCTGCCAAATAGTTCACCACTATTGATACAGGTGCGTGTATGGGATCAACCTGCCGTTGATCACACCAATGAACCCAGAGTTGCCAGGCAGATCGATAGGCCGATCTAGTCCCGGGGGCCCAGGCCAGGGCAAGGAGGTCCTTAGCTGATCTTGAAAGGTCGCTATCCGCGTCCGGGACCCTGAAATCAACCACGCTAGGAGATGGAGGTTGCCCTCCATGACCAGAGGATGAAGACCTCTGGTCGGGTTGGTCAGCAGGTAAGGGAAGTGGGGGATCAGCCTGGGGTAATCCACGGCCATCCCCAGGAAGAGAGGGAACCAAGGTTGTGTCAGCCACCAGGGTGTGATCAACACAACTGTCGCCCGTTGGTTCGCTGTATGAAGGAGAAACCTGGAAACCATCTGGAAGGGTGGAAACGCATAGTGCGTTCCCCTCGGCCAAATGTGGCGGAAAGCGTCCACTGCGGACGCCTCCGGATCTGGCCTCCAGCTGAAGAAGCGAGGTAACTGGTGGTTGAGGCGAGAAGCGAAGAGGTCCACGCCTAACGGGCCCCAAAGCTGCCTCAAACGAAGGAACACCGAACGATCCAGTCGCCAGTCGCTGGAATCGGAAAGATGGCGTAAATTCCAGTCGGCCACCGTGTTGGAGACCCCCGGAATATATTCCGCTATGGGGACGATGTTGTGCGTCAGGCAAAAGTGCCAGAACTCCTTCAAGTTCTGCCAGGGTCCTGGATCTGGTGCCTCCCAAACGGTTGACATACTGAACCGCTGCTACGGTGTCCATGCGAAATAACACACAACAATTGGAGGCTTGTGGTATGAAACTCTTGACGGCAAAGAATGCTGCCAGAAGTTCCAATGCATTGATATGTAAATCCTCTTCGGAAGCGGACCACGTCCCCCCGTGGAAGCATCCCCGCAATGAGCGCCCCAGCCGTGACGGCTCGCATCCGACTCTATGATGATGTCCGGGCTGGATTTGAAGATGGCCTTGCCATTCCATTCGACGGCGTGACGTGACAGAGTGGGACCTCGTCCGCGTACCTGAGGCCCTGGCGTAGGTGCATGATTTTGAGTCTCTAAAGGGCCCTGTAGTAAAGAGGGGCCAGGAAGATAGCTTGGATGGAGGCCGCTAGAAGCCCCACCAGACGGGCCAGAACCCTTAAGGACAAGGGACCCTTGCGTAGAACCGCCCTGATTTCTTTGCGTATCAGGGATAACTTGGTTTTTTGAAGGCGGAGAACGGCCTGATTGGTGTCTACTAAGAAGCCCAAGAACTCTATCTCTTGGGCTGGGACCAGAACCGACTTTTCTAGGTTGACTAAGAACCCTAGGGATTGTAGTAGTGAGACCGTCCATGACATGTGAAGGAAGGCTAGGTTCTTGGAACGGGCCATGATGAGAAGGTCGTCCAGATAAATGATCAGACGTACCCCTCTGCTTCTTAATGACGCCACCACCGGTTTCATTAGTTTGGTGAAACACCATGGGGCGGACGACAGGCCGAATGGAAGGCAAGTAAATTGCCACATTCGACCCTTCCACAGAAAACGGAGCAGGTAAGATAGGCGTCCTTCAGGTCCACCTTCACCAAGCAGTCTCCCGGTAGCAAGAGATCTCGGAGGAAGTGAATACCCTCCATTTTGAAATGTCTGTAATTGACATGTTGATTCAGGTCCCGGAGGTTTATCACTGGACGGTAACCGCCCCCCTTTTTCTTCACTAGAAAGAGATTGCTTGTGAACCCTGGGGAAGAATTTTCGGCTTCCAGAATCGCATGTTGTGACCTGAGTTTCGTTATCTCGTTGTCTATGAGAATAAAGTTTTTGTTCTGCAAACCTGATAGGGGGAGGAATTATGTCTAACACCGGTGGCAAGAGGAGTTCTATTTGAAAACCCGAGACTGTCTGTAATATCCAGGCATCTGCCGTAATCGCAGACCAGGCGTGGATAAAATACATCAGGCGTCCCCCCACTGGTATGTGTGATTGTGGTATGTAGAGTACACTCACCTGTAAGGGGACGGGAACGGGGAAAGCCGCGTCCGCCGCGTCCGCGCCAGGATCTGCCTCGGGGTGGGAAGAAAGGTGCTGGTTGCGCCAATGGGACGGTGTACGAAGGAGGAGCCTGTTGGTATTGGTATTGGGCAGTTGGCCTGCCCTGTGGCCTATAGGAAGAACCGCGGCCGGCAGATCGGCCTCTACCTCTGTCAGCCCTGGAAAAAATTTAAAAATCTATTTGCACTTGACCACTTTAGTGAAGTTTGTGCCTTGTCTAGCCCTGTAAACAGGCCAACGAACCTGTTAATATCCTTCATGAGGTTGTCCCCAAATAACATGCCAAGCGCCGCTGGACCGGGTTCGGTTTCGGCCAGGTGAGAGAGTTGGGGGTCTAGCCGCATTAAAATGGAGCGGCGTCTCTCCACCGAGCAGGTGGTGTTGGTGGTGCCTGCTAGGCAAATAGCCCTCTGGGCCCACCCGCGGAGCTGAACTAAGTCAACTGGCTGGTCTGATGCAGCCGCCTGCTCGGACAAGTTCAGAATTTTGGTGAGAGGGCCCATTAAATCTAAAATACGTTCTTGGATAGATCTGAAAGATCGTTCTATCCTTTTCTTGGGGAGTTTGCCCGACTTAGCCAGGTATTTGGCCAGAATAGGGTCCACCTCTGGAGTGGCCATCACCTTATTGGGGATAAAGGGCCTAGGGCATTCGGCCCGCAGCTTATTGCGGGCGGATCTGTCTAGGGACTTTCTGGCCCATAGCTCCATGTACTGGGATACATGAGGGAGCGGAGACCATTCGCCTGATCTCGGGTGGGAGATGGCGTCAGGGTGAAAAAATGGTTCTCCTATGGCGTCTAGGATCACTTCACCCTGCGTAGCAGGGGTGGCGTTGGGGTCAAACGCCGTATCCCCAGCATCTCTATTATTAGCCTCAGACTCATAGTCATCAGATTCATTGTCCTCAGAAAAACCCAGGGAGTCCTCGTCAGAGGAATCAATGAACGAATCTGGTTTAGTCCTTCTTGAGGACCTATGCCTCTTTCCCTCTAACTCCCTGAGGCCCAGGGGTCGATCGGAGTCTGGTGGATGCTGGGGTTGGCAGACCGAAGAAGGAACTGCCTGCAACATATTGTTTACTTCCCCTGTTGGGGAGTCGGGTGCCGCCAATGAATGTTTCT
Source organism: Rana kukunoris (assembly GCA_029574335.1). Taxonomy (NCBI): domain Eukaryota; kingdom Metazoa; phylum Chordata; class Amphibia; order Anura; family Ranidae; genus Rana; species Rana kukunoris. Next base: position 307,053,993 of record CM056050.1, read on the forward strand.
GTTTATGAGAGACTTTTCACTTTTTGGTTGGCGGTTCGCCACTCTGGAGTGGCAGGGTTGGCAAACTGGGCATCGCAAGCTGTGACCCTGAGGGCTGGATGGCCGAGGCCAGAGCCGTCTGGACCGACTTGTTAATCAGGTCCTGAATCTGATTTGCCATCATGAACTGGGCAGAATCTAGAGTAAAACCTTCCCCCCTGGGGGGAATGGATGAGGGTTCTTCAGCCATGAACAGGGGATTTCTATTGCTAACAGAAAATTTAACAGAGCTAACTAACCCTCCAGTCGGAATAAATTCCGCCTGCAAAAGGGAAACTATAGGGTGAGGGGGTAATGTAGGCTAGGCAGGATTTCTGAGGTAAAAAACAGTGGAAATTACTGCGCAGGTCTGATGTGAACCAAAAGATCTTGGTGGCAAGACCAAGCAATCTTAGGTGAAAATAAGCGTGAGTGCTGCTGCAGCACAAATGTCAGATAAACAAAATGTAAGCAATAAATATGGTATGCTGCGCTGCTATAATTAATACATCAATACTATATGTGATATAGATGATAAATATGCATTGAATACAAAAAGAAAGAACTAAAGAACCAACACCAAGTGCTCCAATGTATATCAAAATGACACAAAAAAACAAGCTGGTATGAATGACAATGTTAGCAAAGTTCATAGAGTGTTGGTATTCGATTTCAGGGAAAAATTCAAACTTCAGTGAGTTCAGAGAAATATCCCAATTAGGAAATTGTGATTCTACAGGACAGAAGAGAACCTCCACCTCCACCTCTTAATGCAGATCTGCTTACCAGATAGATATTAATCATGAGCGTCAACAGCACAACTGGTTAGGTTGCCTTAGCGAATATCCACGTGGATTCCTGTGTGAATCTCCAAAATCAGTCTCAAAGCGCCTGGGTCCCAAAAGCAATCACTCCCAAAGTGTAGCCCAGAAAAGAAAAGGGATGCCAACATAGAGTAGTAACGTTTTAGAAAAATTTAATAAAAGAAATTCGTTTGCACTTACAAATATCGAATCCTTTGGTGAGCATAAAAATAGTAAGCCGGCCGGCTCTCACAATCCGCCCGTCCTTCCGGATGGTCGTGAGGATAAAAACAATGGTGTTGTCAGCACGCCGTTCCTCCCTACGCCGTTTCGTCCAATAGCAGACTTCTTCCAGGGGCACAGGATTCGATATTTGTAAGTGCAAACGAATTTCTTTTATTAAATTTTTCTAAAACGTTACTACTCTATGTTGGCATCCCTTTTCTTTTCTGGGCTACACTTTGGGAGTGATTGCTTTTGGGACCCTGCCGCTTTGAGACTGATTTTGGAGATTCACACAGGAATCCACGTGGATATTCGCTAAGGCAACCTAGCCAGATGTGCTGTTGACGCTCATGATTAATATCTATCTGGTAAGCAGATCTGCATTAAGAGGTGGAGGTGGAGGTTCTCTTCTGTCCTGTAGAATCACAATTTCCTAATTGGGATATTTCTCTGAACTCACTGAAGTTTTAATTTTTCCCAGGATTTCTGAGGTACCTAATAAGAAGCTGGCATGCCGGGGAGAGCGCGCAGAGAACAGGCGCGTATCCCTTCCACCGTTACTGATGCACTGGCAGCGGTGGGGAGGAAGCCTGAGATCCTCTGCGCTCCGGGGACGAAGTCCCGCGAGACTACGTCCTCCAGAGCCCTGATAGGAGGATGCTGAAGCTGCCGCACGTCAGTGGCTCCGCCCCCCCCCCGTCCACGCGCGAAACGAGCTGTGAGGGGAGAAGGGAAGGAAGATGGCGGAGCGTGTAACCGTCTAGAAAGGAGGCGGGGGGGTGAGGAGGGAGACCCAGAGAAACGGCGGAGCGCGGGGGACAATGATCCGTTGTCAAGGAGACGGATTCCTGACTCCAACGATCGTATTAAACAGTAAAACACAAGGAGCAAATAAATTCTAAATATAAATTAAATTCTAAATATAATGAAAAAATGACATTGGGGAGACAACAAGGAGGAGGAATCCCCCCATTCTCCCACAGACAGAGCCGTACAGAAGATAAATATACATATAAGGGGTAAAATACTCCTCTGTAATGCTGCCATGAGCAGAAAGAAAGAGGACAATTAGATCAGAGACAGTCCCTTATATACAGGCTATGGTCTGGGAGGGGCTACTTAGCCCAGTGACTGCTGGGAGTTGTAGTTTTGAAGTTTTTTAGATACACTAAATGGTTTTCTGTATTTTTTTTTTCTGCTATGAGCATTATTAAAAGAAAGAATAATGCATAAGATATGAGCCTCCTGTCTGATATATAATTTGCTTTTGTACCTTCAAAAATTGATAATTTTGATCAGTAAACGATTGTATTCACTTAAAAAGACCAAATTGGTATTGGTGAACAATACATCAGAATCCAACCAAATCAGTCTATTTCTTCTGTGTTGAGCAATCATTGAAAGTAAAAATCAGCGAAAGATTTCTCATAAAAATAAATCCTATGGTCGATGGATCATTTATCACAATGCACAAGATAAATGGACATTTAATGGTCTGTGAAAATGTGGGATTTACTTGTTGTAGTGCAAATGAAGAGGTCATGCATGTTTTATTGGTATATTTTGTCTGTTACATATGTTATGTATTCAGAAATTTTCCCTTTTTTAAATTATGAAAATAAAGGTTAATATTTGCTTTAACAGGTTTTTGGATTGGAATGATTGCTGGGTTTGCTTGTATTGATCTCTTCTTTTCTATATATTTCTGGAAAGTAAACTGGAACCTTATGACAGAAAAGGTATTTATATTTCATAATCTTTACATGGTATTTAGAGACTTTGTAACAGAGACCCTCCAGTCTCCTAAAGGATAAGTTCACGCTTTGGGAAAAATTAATACACGCACATGCAGTATTTTTGCAGAAAAAAAAAACTTAATGTAACTCTTTCAGTCTGTTTTAAAGCTTCACGACTTGTCAATGAACTACAGAAGCACTCAACAGCGGCCTCACAGTTCAGTGAGGACCACAAGCTGTCTGCTGTGGTAACAGACGGGACTTATAGTTCTCTTTAATAAGTTTGTTTGGGGGCCGGCAAACAACTGAACCCCCTCCGAAGCAACTCAAACCACCCGCCCCTCCTATTGCCCCCTGCTATCCACTGGTCGGTCCACCGGCACTTACCCCATCTAGGTGGTGGACATCGGAAGCCATCCAAGGAACGGCGGCGGGCATCAGGCATCGGCAGGAACCGGGCACCTCTTCTCCTCCTTGCTTCCGCTGTTCGTCTCCTCCCTTCCTTCTAGGCATCCAATAGGATCGCCTGTCCTCTCAGCCAATCGGGTGACGGGTATCAGACCCACTTTCCGTTTGGCCGGGAGGAGGATCGGTGTTGCAACAGTGAATATTTATTTGCTGTTGCAACACAAATGTATGGGCTCCGGACGCATCCCCTGCATCCCGAGCCCACCCTATTTTGAAGCCTATTACAGCCTCTGGCTCTAATCAGGTGTTTGAAAAAATAGCCTGGCTGCTGTAATTATCACGCCTGGTGCCCTGAAAGGAACCCGATGCATGAATAGGGGGCAGCCATGGATATATTAATGCCATGCTTGAATCTATCCATTGCACATAGGGGGTGGTGAGGAGAGAGGGGACGGTGCCCGGGCACCCCTAATGGACGGGCCCGCCCCTGCTTATAGAATTAAAGTCACAGTGACAGTGGATTTGGGGAGAAGATCCCCCACTCACTTTCATGTGGGGTGGGAGATCAGGGGGTGCAGAGGGGACTGCTGGAGTATTTTACACGTTATACCTTGAATACCGGTATAACTTGCTCCAAAAGGTGAACTTATGCTTTAACTTACAGTTTGCCACACTGTTGGTGCTCCTCCGCTATACATGTTGTGCATGTTGTACATGTTGTGTTTGGCATTTTTTTGGTTCATTATTATTATTATTTTTTTTTTCTTTATTCGTTTTATTATTTGTTTTGATAATCTTTCACGCAGACCAGACCGTAAATCATTAATTGCCAAACGATGTACAATGCAGTTGTTTAGAACGTCTCAAAACTCATGGTCTGTTGGCCTCTACTTTTATTTAAAAACCCTTTTTGGACCAGTGCCTGTATATTTTTCAGTAAAACATAAAAGGTGACAGCTGACAGATGCTGCATGTTCTGTCATCCATTCATTTTAAAACGCCCCTGTTTTTGGTAGCTCGCACTCAGAAGTGAACGCACACGTAAGTCCCGCCCACATATGTAAGTACCAAAGTTTTTATTTGGCGTAACATCATCTTTCATATTTTACAAAAGAATTGGGCTAACTTTACTGTTTTGTTATTTTTTAATTCATGAAATCATTTTTTTTCCAAAAAAAGACATTTGAAAAATGATTGCGCAAGTACAGTGCAGGATAAAACGTTGTAATGACTGTCATTTTATTCCCTAGGGTGTCTGGTAAAAAAACATATGTTTATGTTTGGGGGTTCTGAGTAATTTTCTAGCCAAAGAATGATGATTTGTACATGTAGGAGAGAAGTGCCAAAATAGGCCTGGTATTGAGGTGGTATAAAAAACCTGTATTGAAGTGGTAAAGGTGAAAAAACACCTCGCTGTCACCAGCCCCCCCATTTTACTTACCTGAGCCCGTTCACCTGCTGTGCGCCTCCCCCGTCGTCCTCTTCTTCACAGATTCTCTGTGTTGATTGGATAGATTGATAGCGGCTCAGCCATTTGCTCCCGCTGCTGTCAATCGAATCTAATGAGGCGGCCGTCGGGGGGGCAGTACTGAGTCATACACTCTGTGTCTATGGATGCAGAGTGTATGACAGGGAGCGCGCCCACAAGCTAATCCCCTTGGGAGAGAGTTTCCCAGAGGGTGTTAGCTATTGCGGGGAGGACCCGAGACAGATGCCCAGGGACCCCAGAACAGGAGGATCGGGGGCCACTCTGTGCAAAACGTACTGAACAGTGGAGGTAAATATGACATGTTTGTTATTTAAAAAAAATAAAAAAATAAACCTTGAGTGCCGGTTCACACTACACTTTTCAGGTATTAGGCCGCGTACACACAATCAAATCTATCTGCTGGAAACGGTCTGACAGACCGTCTCAGTAGACAGATTTGATCGTGTATACGGGCGAGCAGACAGATTTGTCCAGCAGACAGGTCTGCTGGGAACCTGTCGGACCGATATGTCTGCTGGTTAGTACGCTAACCAGCAGACATATCTGCCCGCACATGCATGGAATGGATTCGACGCATGCGCGGAAGTGTTTTACTTCCTGGTGCGGTGACGTGGCGGTGTCACCGCCACGTCACCGCGATGTCTGCCGGCGGGGATTTTGGTTTGATCGTGTGTACAGCGATCAAACCAAATCAGCTAGCAGACAAATCTGATCAAATCGGTCTGTCAGACCGATTTGAACATATTAATTTGCTCGTGTGTACAGGGCCTCATAGTTATTAGTAAAAAAAAGTAAACCACTTATAATTTTCCTTCCTTCCACTTCACAATTATGTGCCACTTTGTGTTGATCTATCACAAAAAATAAAATACATTTACATTTTTGGTTGTAACATGACAAAATGTGGAAAATTTCAAGGGGTATTAAAACTTTATATAAGAAATTATTGTGAATATCTCAGTATTTGAGCAAAAATCAAGTTACCCATCAACCACAAACAGGTGACGCAAAAATGAAGGGAAAAAGTCTGGACAGCCGCACTCCAAAGAAATCAACTAAACCTTTTATTGTAAAAATAAAATTACAGCATGCATGCCACAGCAAACTGGGTACAAGCTGACGCGGTTTGCACTAAAACTTAGTGCTTAATCATAGCTAACACACATGAGAAATAGATATCAAATATATACTCTTCCCCACTGGTCACATGGCCACTTTGTGTTGATCTACCACATAAAATCCCAATAAAATACATTAACATTTTTGGTTGTAACATGACAGAAAGTGGAAAATGTCAAGGGGTATGAATACTTTTATATAAGAAAGTATTGTGAATATCTCAGTAATTGAGCAAAAATCAAGCTACTCGTCAACCACAAACAGGTGACAGCTTGCAAACACATCCCAGTGTCATAGTTGCCAACATTTGAAAAATATTTCCAGGGACACTTTGCAGCACAGCTATTAATTAATTACCACACTCACTTCCCCGAAGCCCCACCCACTCCGCATAATCTCCGCCTACTTATCAGATTTTAGGGTCTACTCAATAAAGAGAGAATTACAGGAAATTGAAACAGGAATTTCAAACTTAAGACCAATGTAGCAGAGTTGGAATAATTCTCCCATTCAGCTGCACTACTTCTGCTTAAAGTTTAAAATTCTCATCACAATTCCCTGCAATTCTCGACCAATGGGGAACACCGACCCAACAGGGAAAACACACCGACCAATGGGAAGCGCTACTTTCTTCTGGAAGCAGCAGCCTCAGATGGGCTTCTCTTTTGCCAGCACTGTCATGTGTCTGGGCTGATCAATTAGTGCTTGCCATTGCAGGATAGCAATAAAGTTACATAGAAAATTTTAAAAACAAAATATATATATATATATATTAATATATACCAGGCTGCAAAATTAGAACCTGTCCTTGCTCAGCCCCCACATATACAGCTCTGACATGCTGGTACTTGTGGTTCCCCGGTGGGGGGAGGGGGGTCAGGCTGTGCACATGGTAACCCACAGTGTGACCCCTCTCTCTCTCCTCTCCAGCAGTGTGACCCCTCTCTCTCTCCTCTCCAGAAGTGTGACCCCTCTCTCTCTCCTCTCCAGCAGTGTGACCCCTCTCTCTCTCCTCTCCAGCAGTGTGACCCATCTCTCTCTCTTCTCCAGCAGTGTGACCCATCTCTCTCTCCTCTCCAGCAGTGTGACCCATCTCTCTCTCCTCTCCAGCAGTGTGACCCATCTCTCTCTCCTCTCCAGCAGTGTGACCCCTCTCTCTCTCTCTCTCTCTTCTCCAGCAGTGTGACCCATCTCTCTCTCTCTTCTCCAGCAGTGTGACCCATCTCTCTCTCCTCTCCAGCAGTGTGACCCATCTCTCTCTCCTCTCCAGCAGTGTGACCCCTCTCTCTCTCTCCTCTCCAGCAGTGTGACCCATCCTCTCTCTCTTCTCCAGCAGTGTGACCCATCTCTCTCTCCTCTCCAGCAGTGTGACCCATCTCTCTCTCCTCTCCAGCAGTGTGACCCCTCTCTCTCTCTCCTCTCCAGCAGTGTGACCCATCTCTCTCTCCTCTCCAGCAGTGTGACCCCTCTCTCTCCTCTCCAGCAGTGTGACCCCCTCTCTCTCTCTCCTCTCCTCTCCAGCAGTGTGACCCATCTCTCTCTCTCTCCTCTTCAGCAGTGTGACCCATCTCTCTCTCTCTCCTCTCCAGCAGTGTGACCCCTCTCTCTCTCCTCTCCAGCAGTGTGACCCCTCTCTCTCTCCTCTCCAGCAGTGTGACCCATCTCTCTCTCTTCTCCAGCAGTGTGACCCATCTCTCTCTCCTCTCCAGCAGTGTGACCCATCTCTCTCTCCTCTCCAGCAGTGTGACCCCTCTCTCTCTCCTCTCCAGCAGTGTGACCCATCTCTCTCTTCTCCAGCAGTGTGACCCCTCTTAGACACTGCACATAGTATATGGGGACACAGGGGGAGAGGATCAGGGTGACCCCAGACACACACTGCATGTGTAATCAGACAGAGACCACGCCCCACCGTCCGGTCCCGGTACTCACCTCCCCCCGCTTCCTCTCCGCTCACTTCTTTATGAACAGGTCGGACATGATCTGAGAGCACCAGACCCACGTGTGCACTCTCCGCTGTTCTCCTTCGGTCACGCCCACTGATCTGTCATTGGAGCGCCGGACCCACTTGTGAGCCCACCTTCTCTCTTCCGGTCACACCCACCGCACTCTCATTGGCTGCAGGCAAAGCATCCATGACCTGTACGCGGGTTCCTATTGGATAAATACGACGTAGGACCGCCCAGTCATCGCCGCCCGCTGGAACGCAGCGTCTTCAGTAACCTGGCAACCCGGCACCTGCCTTCCCCACTAGCCGGGATCAGTCCCGGCAGGCTAAATTAGCCGGGACTAGGTCCTATTTGACGGGACTGTAAGTATGCAGTGTTGCTGACCCAGTCTTCTACTCAGATTTCCAAAGCAGCGCAGGAGTATGCTCACCCAATCATAGGCTGCAGAGGCAGCCACCTCCGCTTGCATACATGCGGCTACAGAATAGCTCAGGCAGGTTTGGGCTCTTCCCCGAACATGCCCAAGCTCTTCCTCTTCTGTGCTCATCCCCACCGGCCCTTCTCCCTGATCCAAAGAGCTTGTGGGTGATACCAGGTGGGAAGGTGATCTAGGATTCCTGGCATGGTTCAGAGCCTGCACCACTCTGCATTGAAAAAAAAACTTCTGTGTTGTCCTTACATCCCAGCCCTCCTGATCCCCCAGTACAATGCTCTCCTGACCCTCCACCACCAAATCCTCCTGATCCCCAGCACCATGCCCTCCTGAGACACCAGCTCTCCTGATCCCCAGCACCATAACCTCCTGACCCTCCAGCACCATGCCCTCCTGACACCCCAGTACTGTGCCCTCCTGACCCTCCAGCACCATGCCCTTCTGACACCCCAGTTCTGTGCCGTTCTAATACCCCAGTATGGTGCCCTCCTGACACCCCAGCTCTCCTGATCTTCCCAGTACCATATCCTCTTGTCCCCGCAGTGCCTTGTCCTCTTGACACTCCAGCCGTCCTGATCCACTTGTATTGTGCCCTTCTGATCTCCCAGTACATTCCCTCCTGACACCCCAGTATCATACCCTCCTGACCCCCCCCCCCCCGTACTGTGCCTTCCTGACCCCCTGCACTCTCCCTTCTGATCCCCCATACCTGTGCCCTCCTGACCCCAGCCTTACATACTAATGATCTCTGTACACTGCCCTATATGCTACTGACCTCTGTACACTCACCTACATCCTGCTGACCCATGTATTCCACCCTACCTACCTACTACTGACCTCTGAATGCTGCCCTACCTACTACTGACCTCTGTAAACTGCCCTACCTACTACAGTCAGAGTAGAATGAAAACCCCTCCTACAAGCTTTAATCAGTCACAGTCATAGAAGTCATAACTGCTATAAACTACTTATGGGGAAAATTAATTTAGCAGTTTATATTTACTAAAATAATTGCATTTCCATGTTCTGTGTACTATGGGAGACCAGATATAGTAAATTCAGGGTCCTGGTTTAGTAACACTTACATTTTTTAAAACTGGTAATCTATGATCTCTTCAATGTTGTCCAGGTAGATCTCTATCTCTCAAAGTTTGCCTACCCTTGGGTTAAGAATTTTCAACCAGAAGAGACAATAATATAAGGGAGTAGCTATTCATCTTGTGTAACTGAATGCACATTTCATTGTGCAAATGGGGGAAAAACAAATTCTATTAGCCTTTTCTCTCTCAAGTTTGACTGTTTTCCATTTATAAGAATATAATGAATCAGCATTATGACTGCTTGATGGAGCTGAGGATCATAATAAATAAGTATTAAAGTGTAACTTCTTCATAGTAAGCTTTGAAAACATGCTGGCTGTGCCTTTTTAAACCTACTAGTCCTCCCAATATGGCTCCTACTATTCCTCTCCTTCCTCCCACTACTACTCCCACTACTACTACTCTCAAGGATTTTCCTGAGAAGAGAGTCGAGGGTTAACAAAGACATCAAATCGCTTGTAAAATTGCATAGCAACCAGCGATTCTATGCGTTATTATTGAAGTCTATGAGGCCCTAATCGAGCTGGAATCATGCCAGAGTAATACAGGACCCTTTACAAAAATCGCACCATGCACAGTCACATGTATGTGAATGGATACCATTGAAAAAAAATGGATTTCCATGGTCATGCAATTCTGTGCGACTCACGTCAAATCTGAAATCACTCTACTGTGATCTAGGCCTCAACTAAATCAATATGTAACTATTTTTCAAACTTACTGTGTAATGAATCTGCTACTGTAAATAGTGAACTGCTATAGAGAATTTATATAATGTTGCAGAGAGGGAACACTGTTGTTTTTTAAGTTTACTGAACTGAAACTCTTTACTAGTGATGAGCCGAACACCCCCGCGAACATTTAAAACCCCATTGAAGTCAATGGGACTCGAACGTTCGAATTAAAAAACGATAATTTTAAAGACCAATATTCAATTTAATGTTGGAAAACATCTTTCAGAACCCGGGTCTTGCCCCAGGGAACATGTATCAATGGAAAAAAGAGTTTTAAAAACTGCAGTTTTTTCCGGAGCAGCGATTTTAATGATGCTTAAAGTGAAAAAAAATGAAAATTTCCTTTAAATATCGTACCTGCTGGCTGTCTATAGTAGTGGCACATGTTTAGAAATGTCCCTGCACAACATGAGATTACTATAAGAAAAAAGAAATGTAATACTGCTTGCGGCTTTAATGTAATGTTTGGTCCCTGCAATATGGATACACATCATTAAAAAAATAGCATGAGTTTCCCTGCCACCACTCCCCCAGGTCATTACAAGACCCAGTGCCAATCCTGACCTCCCTGGGGCCTTAAGCAAGATGACATGGCACATTAACCACTTAAAGACCCCCGCACGCACATATACGGCCACAACATGGCTCGTACAGGCACAAGGGCGTAAATTTACGTCCCCGCCTGAGTGCGGTTCGGGGGTCCCATCGGGACCCCCTCCGCTGTGTGCGGGGGTCTCCCTACCTCTGGGAGCGATCCGGGATCTGCGGGCGGATGTCCGTGTTTTTTCCGCCTCCCCCCCCCCCCGCGATCGCTCCCAGCCAATGGGAGCGCGCTCCCAGCCTGTCACTTCCTCCTCCTGTGTTTACACAGGAAGGAGGAAATGATGTATTCTCTCATCGCAGCGCTGTTTCCCAGCGCTGCTGATGAGAGAAGACATGACAAGTAAGTGTGCACCAACACAACACTGACACACACTCACATAGGCATATTAACCCCTTGTGATCGCCCCCCCCCCCACCCCCCTGTCACAGTGTTACTGAATGCAGTGATTTAATCACTGCATTTAGTGTCAGTGTGACAGGCACTGTAAAAAACAGTTAGTGTTAGGTTCAGGATAGCCCCCCCACCCCCCCTAATAAAGTTTTAACCCCCTGATCACCGCCCTAGTTAACCCTTTCACTCCCTATTGCCAGCGTCACTAAGCGATCATTTTTCTGATCGCTGTATTAGTGTCGCTGTTCCCGCTAGGTAGCTATTTTTTTTTATTGCGATTTTTTTTTTTACTAAAGACATGTGGCTAAATAAATTTTGGCCTAAATGTTTGACTAAAATTTAGTTTATTTGATTTTTTTTTAACAAAAAGTAAAAAATAGTGTTTTTTTTTCAAAAATGTCGCTCTATTTTTGTATATAGCGCAAAAAATAAAAATCGCAGAGGTGATCAAATACCACCAAAAGAAAGCTCTATTTGTGGGAAGAAAAGGACGCAAATTTTGTTTGGGAGCCACGTCGCACGACCGCGCAATTGTCTGTTAAAGCGACGCAGTCCCGAATCGCAAAAACACCTTGGGTCATTTACCAGCGTATTGGTCCGGGTCTTAAGTGGTTAAATAAAGTTGAGAAGCGGGGGAGGGGGTGTTCTGCTGTTGGAAATTACTCAGCCAGCGAGTTTAGAAGTGGGGTGAGGGGACGAAAATGACTTCTCACCAGGCGGAGCCTCTAGTAATTTGGGGGGCCCTTTGCAGCTTTGTGGGTAGCATAGTGAGCCTATAGCGAGGATCAGCCCTGACGAGACCCTTTGGCCCTATATACTTTTGTTGGTTTGTTAAGTAGAATCTGAACCATGTCATACTGTAATTGTAGCGCAACAAAGAGCCACATGCAAAGTATTGCATCTAAAATTGTTATTAGACGCCCCTGTTAAACAGGGGCAGAAAAATTTGGCCTTAGGCACAAGACAACTCTGCAACCTCCACAGATACTATAATTGGAGCACAACAAAGAGCCACATGCAAAGTATTGCATCAAAAATTGTTATTAGACGCCCCTGTTAAACAGGGGCAGAAAAATTTGGCCTTAGGCAAAACACAACACTGCAACCCCCACAGATACTGTAATTGGAGCGCAACAAAGAGCCACGTGCAAAGTATTGCATCAAAAATTGTTATTAGACACCCCTGTTAAACGGGCAGAAAAATTGGGCCTTAGGCACTGGTGGCGGAGCCCAGAAACAAACATTTTCTTACTAGCTATCAGCAAGATCAGTGAGGAGGAAAAGATATTCCATCAGCAGCATAACAGGACAGTCACTCAGCATCAGCATAGGCAGTCTCAAAGGGATCTGACATTTCAAAAAAATTATTCAGTTACATCTGTATCAGGTGCTTGGTAGCTGTTGTTGATCCAAGCCTGATTCCTTTTGATGAAGGTCAGTCGATCGACGGAGTCGGTGGAGAGGCGCACCCTGTGATCGGTCACAAAGCCTCCAGCAGCACTGAATGTGCGTTCTGAAAGAATGCTGGATGCAGGGCAAGCCAGTAGCTCAATTGCGTACTGTGCAAGCTATGGCCAGTGATCCATCCTCAAGACCCAGTAAGCCAGATGATTTTCGGTGGGGAAGGTGTCCAAGTCGGATGTTGCCCCTAGGTATTCCCGGACCATGTAAACCAGACGCTGGCGATGGTTGCTGGAACCGGTCAGACCTTGGGGCTTTGGACTAAAAAACTGTCTGAAGGCATTGGTCAGACGGCCACCTTCTCCACCGCTCCTTCTGTGACTTAGCGAAGCCTCAGCAACACGTTCTTTAGGGCCAGGATTTGTTAACCCCCCAGGTTCAGGGAACGCGTTGCACAGACCCTTCTGCAAGGCCTTCCCGCAGAAGTTTCATCTTCTGCTCCCTTTGCGACGGCAAGAAAAGCTCTGCAACCTTACTCTTGTAATGTGGATCAAGGAGAGTTGCCAGCCAGTAATGATCCCTCTCCTTGATACCACGAACACGAGGATCCTTACGCAGGCTTTTCAGGATCAGGGAGGCCATGCAGCGTAGGTTTGCTGAGGCATTCGGGGCACAGTCCTCTAGGTCACTGAGGACAACAGGATCCACAGCCACCTCATCCCAGCTACGTAAAAGTCCACAGGTTCCTTGGGACTGTAAGTGATCCCTTGAAGGCTGCTGCTGAGTGCTAGGCTCCACCTTCATGCTGCTAATACAATCCTCCTCCTCCTCCACCTCGTCCTCGTCCTCCTCGTCCTCTTCCTGTGTGGTAGGCGGGCATGCAGGACCACTGTCTGGATAAAGGGGGCCTTGAGGGGTAAGGAAGTTCTCCTCTTCCTCCCTCTGTTTTGCCTCAAGGGCCCTGTCCATTATTCCACGTAGAGTGTGCTCCAACAGGTGAATAAGAGGGACAGTCTCACTGATGCATGCACTGTCACTGCTCACCATCCTGGTGGCCTCCTCAAATGGTGACAGGACAGTGCATGCATCCCTGATCAAGGCCCACTGGCGTGGGGAAAAAAAACCAAGCTCCCCTGACCCAGTTCTGCTGCAATATTGGCACAGGTACTCATTGATGGCCCTCTGCTGCGTGTGCAGCCGCTGCAGCATGGCCAGTGTAGAGTTACATCTGGTGGGCATGTCACACATTAGGCGGTTCTTGGGCAGGTTGTATTCCCTTTGGAGGTCTGTCAGCCAAGTAGTGGCATTGTATGACATTCGAAAATGCACACAGACTTTCCTGGCCTGCTTCAGGACATCCTGTAAGCCCGGGTACCTGCCCAAGAACCGCTGCACCACCAAATTGAGTACATAAGAAAAAGAGGGCACATGGGTCAGTTTTCCCTGTCGCAGGGCAGAGAGGAGGTTGGTGCCATTGTCGCTAACCACCATTCCTGGCTTAAGCTGTCATGGCGTCAACCACCTCTGAGCCTGCCCCCGTAGAGCTGACAGAACCTCTTCCCCAGTGTGGCTCTTGTCTCCCAAGCACACCAGCTCTAGGACCGCATGGCATCTCTTGGCCTGCATTCTTGCGTAGCCCCTCGTACGCCTATGGAGCACGGCTGGTTCAGAGGAAACATCAGCACAGGAAGAGGCCACAGAGGAAGAAGAAGAGGAGGGGGTGGAGGAGAGAGGTGTGTTACAACCAGTAGTAGTGTTTTGAAGGCGTGGTGGCGGAACAACCTCCAACACTACTGTACCTTGCCCTGCGTTCTTCCCAGCTACCAGCAGAGTCACCCAATGCGCCGTGAAAGAGAGGTAACGTCCCTGTCCATGCCTGCTGGACCATTAATCAGCGGCGATATGCACGTTACCACTGACAGCTCTGTCCAGCGAGGCATGGACATTGCCTTCCACATGCCGGTAGAGAGCAGGATTCGCCTTCGGTGAGAAAAAGGCGTTTGGGTACTTGCCACTGAGTTACCATACATTCCACAAACTCACGGAAGGGGGCAGAATCTACCAACTGGAAAGGTAGCAGTTGAAGTGCTAGTAATTTTGCTAAGCTAGCATTCAACCGCTGGGCAAAGTACTTCTTTTGGCGCTGCAGCAGCTGGGGCAGGGAAATTTGTCTGCTATCAGTAGATTTCCCCCATGTACTACTAGGTTGTGACACACCTATTTTTACACCTTTAGTCCTATCAGTGCAGGCTTCAGAGAGGACTGACGGTTTAGTGGGGTTGGAGCTCCCAGCTGGTAAGGGGCAAGGGGAGGTCCGCTTTGTTCTTTGGTGTGGGTCTTTCAGGTATGCTTGCCAATGAACTGCATGGCAGGTCGACATATGTCTGGTCAAGCATGTGGTCCCCAAGGGAGTGATGTTTTGGCCATGCGAGATACGCTTGAGACATATTTTGTAAATAGCAACGGTGCGATCTGATGCACATGTCTCAAAAAAGGCCCACACCAAAGAACTTTTGCAGTACCGCTGAGACACAGCAGCGCCCTGCACAGGCGTAGCTCTGCGATGTAATGCAGTTGGTGTGCTACCCTTAAGCTGGCCCCTGGAGGGCATCCTGCCTCTTTGGAGATGTGCCTGTGCCTCCTCCTCCTCTCTCCTATCACCTAGTCAGTGACCTCATCATCCCCTCCCTCCTCATCACTGTCGAAAACCTGGCAAGTGGCCTACAGGCTATTTGTGAAGGGGAAACTGTCCACTTTGGATTCACCGCTCTATCCAATCCTGGGGAACCCGCAGTTCGAACCAGGGTTGATGAAGGGTTCTTTCAGTGGATTGATAGAACAGGGCCTGTTACAAGCAACTCATTTTTTGAAAGAGGGCTCATGGCATACTGTGCAGGAGATGTTAGGTGGGTTGCCCTATCAACTGGATTTTTGGAGGGCATTACAGCTCCGGCGTTTCTTAGACACTTTGAAGCCCCCAACTAGATACGAGCGCAGATTAACAAGGTTTGAGAGGTACTGTAGTGGGTGTGGAATGCTTCGGCACTCCCTCTCAAGAATTAGTAAACTATTGAACGCGCCGGCAGAGGACTCCCAAACCCCCTTCTTTAATAAGTGGGAGGCGGAGCTGGGAAGACCCTTTACAGAAGAGCAAAAGAACAAAATACTCCAGAATATATTTGAATCGTCAGTGTGTGTGAAGACACAGGAGATGAACTAGAAGATACTATCTCAGTGGTATCGTACTCCGGTAGTATTAAAGAGGTGTTACCCAGACATTTCGGACAGATGTTGGAGGTGCGGTAAGAAAGAAGGAACATTATTGCACATCCTGTGGGCCTGCCCTAAGATTTTAAGTTTTTGGACAAAGGTTCGGGGAATAGTGCAAAAATTTAGCAAGGAAGAATTACCAGATGAGTGCCCCTTAACCTATTACAGGACACAGTAAAGCGCTATAGGAAATCAGTGGTCTGTCATTTTTTAAATGCAGCCCGTGCCTGTATCCCAGGGATGTGGAAACAGTCACAGCCGCCAACTGTAAAGATGTGGCTTAAACGAGTGGAAGATATGAATAGAATGGAGGACCTGGTATGGACCTCAAGGCAGAAACGGAAGGTGTATCTTGATACGTGGGCCGAATGGAATGTGTTTAGATATTCAGAGGAAGGGAAGGCCTTGATAGATATGCACTAATGGAGGGACCTGGCGGCGCGGACGGCAAGGAGAGGGAGAGGACGGTCTGAGGATGGGGGGAGGTTGTTTTTTTTGGGAAGGGTGGGGTCGGTTAGGGATGGTAAAGCTGAGAGTGACACAATAAGGATATGTTTAATTGCCCCATCCCCTAGGGGACATAGGATACTCTGGAGGAAGGGGGTTTATTGGCTTGAAGAAGTGAAGAAATTGTACCCACAGATTTAAAGGGGACACTAGAGGAGCGGACGTTGGTTTAGTATGATAGAGATAGAAGAGACATGATGAATTATGAACATACAAACTGTTTTGATTTCTGAAGAGGCTATTATGTATTATTTGGGTATATTGGTGGATTTCTTTGTTATATGATGTGACGACTTCATGGCCAGAGGAATGCCTTCCCATTGTATGTTACTTTGCGTGCTTGAAAACAAATAAAATAAGTTTGAAAGAAAACCTGGCAGTATGCTGCAGCTGGGGGAACATGACTGCCAGATCGCTGTCCCTCTCAGGCACCCGCTCTCTCTGGGCTCACATCAATGCCTTCCTCTATCTGTGTTCCGTCATCGGAGCCTTCAAAATGCTGCACATTTTCATGTAGCATGTACCCAACACTGTGTTGAAACAGTTCGGAGGACTCCTCAGGAGGACATGGTGGGACTAGGGAATGCCATTGTGCAAAGGGAAGAGAACGCCTTGGCAGCTGCTTTGCCAGATAAACTAAGCTCAGCCTGGGTGAGAGAGGATGAGGAGGATGAAGACGGCTTGGTCATCCACTCTACTAATTTCTCTCCATGTTGAGGCTCAACACGACCAGCTCCCGAAAAGGATGAGCGTGTCAGACGGCCACGTCCTGAAGAGGATGCACCATGTCCACCACCAGCGTTGCCTCTAGATGCAGAGTCTGCTTGCCCTCGTGACTCTCTGCCTCTCTTTGTTGTCCTTCCAGACATTTTAATAGCCTGCACAGGACAAAATCTGAAATAAACAGCACACGTGCAGTAAGAGCGACTGCGTTTATGGACAAAAACTCAGCAAATGTGCACTAACAGCGACTGCGTTTATGGGCAAAAACACAGCAAACATGCACTAACAGCAACTGCGTTTATGGGCAAAAACACAGCAAACGTGCACTAACAGAAACTGCGTTTATGGGCAAAAACACAGCAAACGTGCAGTAAGATCGACTGCGTTTATGGGCAAAAACACAGCAAACGTGTAGTAAGATCGACTGAGTTTATGGGCAAAAACACAGCAAAACGCGCAGTAAGATCGACTGAGTTTATGGGCAAAAACACAGCAAACGTACACTAACAGCGACTGCGTTTATGGGCAAAAACACAGCAAACGTGCAGTAAGATCGACTGTGTTTATGGGCAAAAACACAGCAAACGTGCAGTAAGATCGACTACGTTTATGGGCAAAAACACCGCAAACGTGCAGTAAGATCGACTGCGTTTATGGGCAAAAACACAGCAAACGTGTAGTAAGATCGACTGAGTTTATGGGCAAAAACACAGCAAACGTGCACTAACAGAGACTGCGTTTATGGGCAAAAAACACAGCAAACTTGCAGTAAGATCGACTGCGTTTATGGGCAAAAACGCAGCAAACGTGTAGTAAGATCGACTGCGTTTATGGGCAAAAACACCGCAAACGTGTAGTAAGATCGACTGAGTTTATGGGCAAAAACACAGCAAACGTGCAGTAAGAGCGACTGCGTTTATGGCCAAAAACACAGCAAATGTGCACTAACAGCGACTGCAATTATATAGCACACATCCACTAACACTGAGTACTATGTTTAGGTGTAAACTAAACACTATGCAGGCAATACAACACGTTAGAGCACTGCATCTAGCACAATCTACTGCCTAACAATAGGAATAGCTGATCTAGCTAAGCTATACAGTGTATAAATATATGTACAACGCTAGGATGTATATATATTCTCTACACACTGTAAGTTTAACTAAACTGATTAGCCTTCCTGCTCTATCTATCAATCTATCTATCTATCTATCTATCTATCTGGTAGAAAAGACACTGTGGGGTAGATTCATGTAGAGATCCGACGGTGTATCTACCGATACACCGTCGTATCTGTGTGATCCGACGCTCGGATCTATGCGGCTGATTCCTCGAATCAGGTTCCGCATAGATCTCCCTAAGAGCCGACAGGTGTAAGTGAGTTACACTGTCGGATCTTAGGCTGCAATCTCCCACCGTCCGCTAGGTGACGCTTCAGTTATTATACGCGACGAATATGCAAATGAGGAAAACCGCCGATTCAGAATCGAATGCCCGGCCGTCGTTTTTTTTTTTTACGTCGTTTGCGTTCGGCTTTTTCCGGCGGATCGTTACCCCTGCTATATGCGGGGTAAGTGCGGCGGATCCTATGTTAAGTATGGCCGTCGTTCCCGCGTCGAGTTTTGAATTTTTTACATCGTTTACGTAAGTCGTTCGGGAATACGGCCATACGTTAATAGCGTTAACGACGAAAACAATGACGTGCTTGCGACGTCATTTAAAGCAATGCACGCTGGGAAATTTAGCCGCCGGCGCATGCGCAGTACGATCGGCGCGGGGACGCACGTGATTTAAATAGTAAACTCCCCCTAGCCGCGGAATTTGCATTCTGCCGGGGGATTTACGATCCGCCAGGGCTACTTACGAGGCAAGTGCTTTCTGAATACAGCACTTGCCTCAAAAACTGGCGCAGGCGGATCGTAAAAAAGATAGATCACGCGGATCAAAAGATCCGCTGATCTACATGAATCTACCCCTGTGTCTCTATCTATCTCTCTCTCTCTAACTGTTTGACTGACCTTCTCTTTAGCAGGCGGCCTTATATAGTGTGGGGTGTGTATTAAACCCCCTGAGACATAATTGGCCAAAGCCACCCTGGCTTAGGCCAATTATTGTTCTTCGTTTTTTGCGCGTTGTGATTGGCCAAGCATGCAGTTTCATGGTGCATGCTTGACCAATCATCAGCGCGCAACGCCGCAGTGAATTATGGGCCGACGAGCGTCACTCAAATTTGGCGCGAACGACTCGTTTTGTTCGAAATTCGTCGAACGTACAAACAGACGATGTTCGAGTCGAACATACATTCGAGTCGAACATACGTTCGAGTCGAACACAAAGCTCATCCCTACTTTTTACAGATCACTTAAGGTAAGCAATGTATTTCTGTATTTGTAACATTGGGGCTGATTTACTAATGAATCTGCGCTGCGCCGGTAAATGCCTTAATTAGTGCGCTGGATGAAGCCTTAATTAGGCGCATGAACCGGCGTTGCACAGCAGCGCGATGTGATTGATAAGTAAAGCCGCCGCCGAACTCCCTGTATAAGTCTATGGGGGAAATCTTAATTGTGAATTTTAAAGGCTAATCTGCAAGTTTTGTCCTAAAAAGTGTTTGGGGACCTCAGTCCTGCCCCAGGGGACATGTACCAATGCTTTTTTCCTTTTTTAAAACGGCCGTTTTTTCAGGAGCAGTGATTTTAATAATGCTAAAAGTGCAATAATAAAAGTGTAATTTTTCTTTAAATTTCGTACCATGGGGGTCTCTAATGTCAACATGTGAAAAAGCGCATGTTTCCCGTGGTTAGAACTGTCTCTGCACAAAATGTCATTTTTCAAAGGAAAAAAGCCATTTAAAACTGACTCGCGGCAATAATGAATTGTCGGCTCCCGGCAATTGCAGGAGAATTCATTCATTAAAAAAACGAAAAAAAAAAGCGTGGGGGTCCCCCCAAATTCAATAACCAGACCCTTTAGGTCTGGTATGGATATTAAGGGGAACCCCGCTGTCAATTGTAAAAAAAAAAAATGACGTGGGGTTCCCCCCAAATATCCATAACCAGACCCTTCAGGTCTGGTGTGGAATTTAAGGGGAACTCCACCCCAAATTATAAAAAAAAATGGCGTGGAGTCCCCCCTAAAATCCACACCAGACCCCTTATCCGAGCACGTTGACCTGGCCGGCCGCAGAAAAGAGGGGGGGACAGAGCGCGGCCCCCCCCTCTCCTGAACCGCACCAGGCCACATGCCCTCAACATTGGGAGGGTGTTTTGGGGTGCCCCCCAAAACACCTTGTCCCCATGTTGATGAGGACAAGGGTCTCTTCCCCACAACCCTTGCCCGGTGGTTGTGGGGGTCTGCGGGCAGGAGGCTTATCGAAATCTGGAAGACCCCTTTAACAAAGGGGCCCCCCAGATCCCAGCCCCCATCCTGTGTGAAATGGTAATGGGGTACCTTGTACCTCTACCATTTCACGAGAAAAAAAAATGTAAAGGGTTAAAAACGACAAGAGCCGGTTTTTGACAAGTCCTTTATTATCTTCTTTCCTTCGGGTTTCTTCCTTCTTCTTCTTCTTCCTCTGCTTCTGTCTTGGGTCTTCTACTCCCGCATCTTGCCCGGCGTGTTCTTCCATCTTTTTCTCCTTCCGCTGTCCTTCTCGTCCGCATCTTCTTCTTGTTCTTCTTCGCCGGAGCGGCCGCTTCCAATTGAAATCCCCGCTGTCTGCTGGACCACGCCCCCCTCTGACGCCACGGGCAAGCTCTTAGGAGTGTGCTGCAAGTGCGTCAGAGGGGGGCGTGGTCACAAGTCAGAGGGCGGGCAATTCAATTTGAAGCTTGTGCGCGGCTTTTTCTTTGCCGGAGTCGCCGCTTCCAATTGAATTGCCCGCTTTCTGGAACATGTGACCACGCCCCCCTCTGACGCACAGGCACCACACGGGGACTTTCCTAAGAGCTTGCCCGTGGCGTCAGAGGGGGGGGCGTGGTCCGGCAGACAGCGGGGATTTCAATTGGAAGCGGCCGCTCCGGCGAAGAAGAAGAAGGAGAAGAAGATGCGGACGAGAAGGACAGCAGAAGGAGAAGAAGATGGAAGAACACGCCGGGCAAGATGCGGGAATAGAAGACCCAAGACAGAAGCAGAGGAAGAAGAAGAAGAAGAAGAAGGAAAGAAGAAAGAAGATAATAAAGGACTTGTCAAAAACCGGCTCTTGTCGTTTTTAACCCTTTACATTTTTTTTTCTCGTGAAATGGTAGAGGTACAGTGTACCCCATTACCATTTCACACAGGGGGGGGCCGGGATCTGGGGGGCCTCTTTGTTAAAGGGGTCTTCCAGATTTCGATAAGCCTCCTGCCCGCAGACCCCCACAACCACCGGGCAAGGGTTGTGGGGAAGAGACCCTTGTCCTCATCAACATGGGGACAAGGTGTTTTGGGGGGCACCCCAAAACACCCTCCCAATGTTGAGGGCATGTGGCCTGGTGCGGTTCAGGAGAGGGGGGGGGCGCGCTCTGTCCCCCCCTCTTTTCTGCGGCCGGCCAGGTCAACGTGCTCGGATAAGGGGTCTGGTGTGGATTTTAGGGGGGACTCCACGCCATTTTTTTTTTGTAATTTGGGGTGGAGTTCCCCTTAAATTCCACACCAGACCTGAAGGGTCTGGTTATGGATATTTGGGGGGAACCCCACGTCATTTTTTTTTTAAATTGACGGCGGGGTTCCCCTTAATATTCATATCAGACCTGAAGGGCCTTCTAATGGAATTTGGGGGGACCCCACGTCATTTGAATAATTATTTTAAAATTCGTACCATGGGGGGGGGGGAGGGGGGGGGAATGTTAGCATGTGAAAAAGTGCACTTTTCCTGTGGTTAGAAATATGTCTTTGCACAAAATGACATTCTGAAAAAAAAAAAAAAAAAAACCCGTTTAAAACTGACTCGCGGCAATAATGAATTGTCGGCTCCCGGCAATTGCAGGAGAATTCATTCATAAAAAACCCGAACAAAAAAAGCGTGGGGGTCCCCCCAAATTCAATAACCAGACCCTTTAGGTCTGGTATGGATATTAAGGGGAACCCCGCCGTCAATTGTAAAAAAAAAAATGACGTGGGGTTCCCCCCAAATATCCATAACCAGACCCTTCAGGTCTGGTGTGGAATTTAAGGGGAACTCCACCCCAAATTTAAAAAAAAATGGCGTGGAGTCCCCCCTAAAATCCACACCAGACCCCTTATCCGAG
Source organism: Rana kukunoris (assembly GCA_029574335.1). NCBI lineage: Eukaryota > Metazoa > Chordata > Amphibia > Anura > Ranidae > Rana > Rana kukunoris. The sequence continues at coordinate 307,076,130 of CM056050.1, forward strand.
CACGTTGACCTGGCCGGCCGCAGAAAAGAGGGGGGGACAGAGCGCGGCCCCCCCCCTCTCCTGAACCGCACCAGGCCACATGCCCTCAACATTGAGAGGGTGTTTTGGGGTGCCCCCCAAAACACCTTGTCCCCATGTTGATGAGGACAAGGGTCTCTTCCCCACAACCCTTGCCCGGTGGTTGTGGGGGTCTGCGGGCAGGAGGCTTATCGAAATCTGGAAGACCCCTTTAACAAAGGGGCCCCCCAGATCCCGGCCCCCCCCCCTGTGTGAAATGGTAATGGGGTACCTTGTACCTCTACCATTTCACGAGAAAAAAAAATGTAAAGGGTTAAAAACGACAAGAGCCGGTTTTTGACAAGTCCTTTATTATCTTCTTTCTTCTTTCCTTCGGGTTTCTTCCTTCTTCTTTTTCCTCTGCTTCTGTCTTGGGTCTTCTATTCCCGCATCTTGCCCGGCGTGTTCTTCCATCTTTTTCTCCTTCCGCTGTCCTTCTCGTCCGCATCTTCTTCTTCTTCTTCTTCGCCGGAGGCGCCGCTTCCAATTGAAATCCCCGCTGTCTGCCGGACCATGCCCCCCCTCTGACGCCACGGGCAAGCTCTTAGGAAAGTCCCCGTGTGGTGCCTGTGCGTCAGAGGGGGGCGTGGTCACATGTTCCAGAAAGCGGGCAATTCAATTGGAAGCGACGACTCCGGCAAAGAAAAAGCCGCGCACAAGCTTCAAATTGAATTGCCCGCCCTCTGACTTGTGACCACGCCCCCCTCTGACGCACTTGCAGCACACTCCTAAGAGCTTGCCCGTGGCATCAGAGGGGGGCGTGGTCCGGCAGACAGCGGGGATTTCAATTGGAAGCGGTGCCTCCGGCGAAGAAGAAGGAGATGCGGACGAGAAGGACAGCGGAAGGAGAAAAAGATGGAAGAACACGCCGGGCAAGATGCGGGAATAGAAGACTCAAGACAGAAGCAGAGGAAGAAGAAGAAGGAAGAAACCCGAAGGAAAGAAGAAAGAAGATAATAAAGGACTTGTCAAAAACCGGCTCTTGTCGTTTTTAACCCTTTACATTTTTTTTCTTGTGAAATGGTAGAGGTACAAGGTACCCCATTACCATTTCACACAGGGGGGGGGCCGGGATCTGGGGGGCCCCTTTGTTAAAGGGGTCTTCCAGATTTCGATAAGCCTCCTGCCCGCAGACCCCCACAACCACCGGGCAAGGGTTGTGGGGAAGAGACCCTTGTCCTCATCAACATGGGGACAAGGTGTTTTGGGGGGCACCCCAAAACACCCTCCCAATGTTGAGGGCATGTGGCCTGGTGCGGTTCAGGAGAGGGGGGGGCCGTGCTCTGTCCCCCCCTCTTTTCTGCGGCTGGCCAGGTCAACGTGCTCGGATAAGGGGTCTGGTGTGGATTTTAGGGGGGACTCCACGCCATTTTTTTTTTATAATTTGGGGTGGAGTTCCCCTTAAATTCCACACCAGACCTGAAGGGTCTGGTTATAGAATTTGGTGGGACCCCCACGCTTTTTTTTTGGTGTTTTTAATGAATGAATTCTCCTGCAATTGCCGGGAGCTGACAATTCATTATTGCCGCGAGTCAGTTTTAAATGGCTTTTTTCCTTCAGAATGTCATTTTTCACATGCTGACATTACACCCAGGGCCGCCATCAGGGGGGTACAGGCAGTACACCTGCAGGGCCGCCATTAGGGGGGTACAGGCATTACACCGCCCGGGGGTCCCCAGGGGCCCGGATGGGAACCACCCTAAAAAAAAAAAACTTTTTTTTTTTATTTTATTTTTTTTAAGGGCTCCGAAGGTCCCCAGGGGCCCGGAGGCCACTAAGGGCCCCAGATGGCAAGCCCTTTTTTTATCAAAAAATATATATATTTAAAAAAATATATATATTTTTTTTATATATTTGTCTTTTTTTTTTTTATTAAAGGGCCAATTTTTTTTCTTTTAGTTTTTTAGAGGTCCAGAGGTCCACAAGGACCTGGAGATCTCAAGGGCCCCAGATGACAACCCCCTTTTTTTCTAAAATAATTTTTTTTTTTTATAATTTTTTATTTCTTTTATTTATATATATATATATATATATATATATATATATATATATATATATATATATATATATATATATATATATATATATTAAAGGGCCCAGAGGTCCCCAGGGCCCCATGTGTCAAACCCCCTTTTTTTATAATTGTTTATTTTTTTTATTTTTGTATACATTTTTTTGATATATTTTTTTTTTATGAAAGCGCCCAGAGGTCCCCAGGGCCCTGGAAGGCAACCCCCTTGTTTTTTAATTTTTTTAGATAAATGTTATATTTAAAAAAAATATATCCCAGCGTGTCGGGATCCTCCGGGGTAATTGACCACGCTATAGAAAGTGCACCTCAACTCAACTCAACTCATATTTTCTCTCTTTTTTCTTTTTATTTTATAAAGAGCACAGAGGTCCCCAGGGCCCCGGATGGCTACCCCCCTTTTTTATATATATTTTTCTTTATTTCTTATTTCTGTCTAAATTTTTGTAAAGGGCCCCCCCGCTCCTCAATTTGCGGCAGCACCCCCCCCCCCCCGCTTCTCGCTTCTCAATTTCATGCGGCAGCACCCCCCCCCCGGTTCTCTGCTCCAGGGGGCCCATGCCTGAAGCTGTGTGGCGGCCCTGTACACCTGTAAGGGGCCCGGGGGTCCGGAGGTGCCCAGATGCCTGGAGGCCCCCCAGCGCCCCAGATGGTAACCCCCCTCTTTTTTTTTTTTGTATATATATTTTTTAGTTGGTTTTTGTAGGATTTTTTATTAAAGGGCCAATTTTTGGAATTTAATATTTTTTAGCAGTCCGGAGGTCCCCAGGGGCCCAGAGGCCCCCAGGGCCCCGGGTGGCAACCCCCCATATTTTTTGTTATTAAAGGGCCAATGTTTTGTTTTAGGGGTCTGGAGGTCCCCAGTGGCCCGGAGATCCCCAGGGCTCCAGATGACAACCCCACATCTTTAAAAAAAAAAAAATTATATATTTTTATATATTTTTTGGTTATTTTTTTAATATATATATATAATATAATTATGAAAGCTCCCAGAGGGCCCCAGATGACAACCTTTTTGCTTATAAAAATGTTATAAACATTTTGCCCAGGTTAGTTATTTTTTACTTTAATTTCTTTTTTAAAGTGTATTTTGTGCGTGAAGTCGAGAGAGAGGAGCTGGACTTGCAATCGCCATCCTTCTCCATGCCCCCGGTGGCAATGGTGGGTGTGAGGGGGGCCTCCCACTCACCCCACCTGCTACACTTGGGAGCCCGATGGGACAGAGGGACTCCCCCTATGATGGAGTGTAGCCCACCCAGCCAGCCCTGTAGGTCCTTCGCCTCCCTTTATTTTAGGAGACCTCATGGCCAAAGTGCGTGCAAGTGTGGTGTTTTTTGTGGGGGGGGGGGGGGTGGTGGGCGTACTAAGCACAGGCGTACCTTGCATAGCACACCCACCGGGAGCCGGGCTGACACCACCAAACTCAATTCACATGTAGCCGAGACCGGGATCCGAACCCTTGGCTGCAGAGGTGAACGGCTTGTCAGCACAGTGCCATTCACGTTGAGCCACCGCAGCTCCCACCCCATGTTATTTTTTTTTAGATTTTTGGTAGTTATTTTTTAATAAAGGGCCCAGAGCTCCCAAGGCAACCCCCTTTTTTATTATTTTATATTATATATATATTATATATATATATATATATATATATATTATATATATATAGATATTTTAATTTATTTTTCATTCAAGGGCCCAGAGGTTTATTTTTATTAAAGGGCCCAGTGGTCCCCAGGGCCCCCGGATGGCTACCACCCTTTTTAATATATATTTTTCTATATGTATTTTTTAGTAAAGGAACCCCCCGCTTATCAAATTGCGGCAGCCCCCCCCCCTTCCTCAATATCAGGCGGCACCCCCCCCCCCTATTCTCTGCTCCAGGGGGCCCATGCCTGAAGCTGTGTAAGGGGCCCCATAATTCCTGATGGCGGCCCTAATTGCCCCCCCCCCCCCCCCCCCCCATGGTACGAAATTTCAAGGAATTTTTCACTTTTATTGTTGCACTTTAACCACTTCCATACCGCGCCTATTCTGGCACTTCTCTCCTTCATGTAACAATTATATTTTCTTCCTTGAAAATTACTCAGGACCCCCAAACATTATATATATTTTATTAACAAACACCCTAGGGAATAAAGTGGCGGCCATTTTTTCGGACACATTTCCAACAGTATTTGCGCCAAAATTTTCTAACGTTTTTTTTTTTTTTTGGCTTTCAAAAAAAAAACCTGTTTCATGAATGACAAAATAAGAAAGCAGTAAAGCTAGCCAATTTTTAGGGATAAGGTAAAAGATGATGTTACACCGAGTAAATAGATACCTAACTTGTCACGCTTTCATATTGCGCACACTCATGGAATGGCGCTAAACTTCGTTATTAAAAATCTCCATAGGCAACGCTTGACTTTTTTTCTCAGGTTACCACTTTTGAGTTACAGAGGAGGTCTAGTGCTAAAATTATTGCTCTCGCTCTAACGCACGCTATGATACCTCACATGTGGGGTTTGAAGGATGTTTACATATGTGGGTGGGACTTGCATGCGTGTTCGCTTCTGAGTGCGAGCTACTAGGGACAGGAGCATTTAAATTCCTTTTTTATTTTATTTTTTAACTTAATATTTTATTTTTTGCACTTGTTTGTCCCTTTTTTGTATTATTTTTCACTTTTCTTCCTATTACAAGGAATGTAAACATCCCTTGTAATAGGACTAGTGTGTGACAGGTCCTCTTTATAGAGAAAGGCGGGGTCAATTAGACCCCACATCTGTCCTCCAGGCTGGAAAGCATGGAATTGGTAAAAAAAAAACATCTCATGCTTTCAGCTGCAATCATGTTCGTTCAGCACAGTAGCGTAGTGTGTAGCATGTTCACCTAGCAGCAAAAGGGTTGCTGGTTCGAATCCCGCCCGTGACACTATCTGCCTGGAGTTTGCATGTTCTCCCTGTGCGGGTTTCCTCCCACAATCTAAAAACATGCTGTAAATTGGATCCTGTCTAAATAAGCCCTAATATGCAGTAGGATATTTAGGTTTTGTGCTTCCCTAGGCCTGACCAAATTTTGGCACCCCCCTAATAGAAAAATGACCCACCCTTCCTGTCAAGGCCACACCCTGTTTTTTTATGACCCACCCAGGAATTTTCAGGGGACACACACAAGTTCTGTGGGGGGGGGGGGGGGCCCTTAATTTGCCTAGTTTTTCGATCACTTCCTGTTTGGCTATGGGGCAGGAAGTGAAGGCCAATCTCCCCAAACGGACAGGGATAATACAAAATAAACTGACAGAGCTTCTAACCCCCCCCCCCCCCACCAAACTCTATCCAAAATGAAAGAAATCCAAAAAATAAAAGTGATGATTATTGTTCCAGTTTAACCCCAAATTTCAGATCATTTTATTGAGAGGCTTAAGAAAATATAACCATGCCAATAGGCCAGGATCCAGCGTTGCTAATATGTATGAATGTGTGTTAGGGACCCCCACAAACACCACCCAATGTTAAATCAACTATTTTCTTGTTTGTTTTGGGGATGCCTGCACCCCTGATAGGGTAAAGACACCTCACAAATGTTGTCACTTTCTACTTAATTCATTCACTTCCTGCCACACAGCCAAACAGGAAGTGAGGGAAACACCTGAGTAATGTTTTGTTGGGGACACACAGATCAATATAAATAGTTTCCCATTTTGGAAATTGCATTTTGCTGTGTACACCCCAAATTAGTAGGAATCTTGGACTTTGGGGTCCATTTACTAAAGGCAAATCCACTTTGCACTACAAGTGGACAAGCAAGGAAGAAAACTCAAAACTTGGCGGGATTGGAAGTAAAAACCATCAGTGCTTCCCTTCTGATTTTCATTGCCTACGCTTCTACTGCAGAGCGGCTTTGCCTTTACTAAACCCCAAAATAACTAATCATTTGGGGTGTACACTGCAGTGCAATTTGCTTAATGGTGACACTAGTTAGATTGACCTGTGTCCCGAAGAAAAGACCATTGGTAGGGTTTTAACCTCACTTCCTGTTCAGCTGTGTGACAGGAAGTGAAGCCAATTTTAGGAAAAGGGACACAAAGCCCAACCTAAAAACACTAGCAGGGGTTCTAACACTCAATTGGCTTCCCTCAAACAACCCACAATTAGAATAGGATTGTCTTGTGCTAGTTTCAAGCACAGCGCTGTAAATCAGCACTTCAAGCCTGTCCAAAAAAAAAACCCCCCCCCCCCCCCCCTCCAACAGGCCCTGTTTGCAGCTTTTCCTACATCTTGCACATGTGCTTTAAAAAGTCAGTCTGGACATCAGTTCTAGGAAACATTACTTACCGCTTTGTCCTTCCTTTTCTGGTGACTAAACATTTCATGCATACACACCAGGAAAGAGCTTAGAGACAAATCACACTTGATGGTTTAGGCCCAAACTATTTCAGCTGCAGCGGTTGAAATCCATAGCATGAAAAAAATATCACAAAACAAACTTCAAAATTTGAAAGTAATTTTATTGGTCCACAAAACAAGGAAAGCAAAACAAAAAATTACAAATAAACACACCAAAAATATATAAAAACACCTAAAAACAAAAAAGACCAACGTTTATTTCACAGTCATTGGAAAATAAATCATGCTTTTGAAATAACAGGATAGACCCACAGGATTAAAACATTAGTCATTAACATCTTGAGAAACATTTAGCAAAATTATGTAGCAGAGAAAACATCAAAAAATACAAAACTTGCTCCAAAAACATCTCTGTTTCGCTCCGCCATTCCTTCCAGCCAGCAAATCTGCCCCCTCTGAGGGGCAGCTGACATCGTGCAGTATCCACGCTTTTTATAACATGTGTGCTAATGAACCAATTGGAAACACATGAAGAAATGTCAGCCTCTAGTTTGTGTGCACTTGTAACTGCTTACACCTCACCTGTTAAGGATGTCCTTAAATTACTAAGCCAAAAAAAAGCTTTCTGAGCATGCTCAGAAAGATGCAAGTCATTTTCAGGCTGAAACTTCCAGCTTCTTTTTCTAACTGTTCGAGCATGCCCAGTTCACTCGAAATGCAGTACCAGAATCAAATCTGCAATGGCGGATGAAAGCATTAGAGGTGTTTAATTTTTTTTTGGTCCCCCTGAAGTGATGCTTTACAAGCTGAACGGGAGGTCTTATAGAATTTTTACGTAACAAACCTAAATAGTAATAATTTAAACGCCCCTGTCCCTAGTAGCTCGCAGTCAGAAGCGAACAAGCAGCATTTTTATTGTTTCCGGTTACCAGTTTAGATTTACAGATGAGGTCTAGTGCTATAAATATTCCTCTTGCTGTTACGCACGCTATGATACCTCACATGTGTGGTTTGAAGAATGTTTCCATATGTGGGGCGGGCCTTAAATGTGTAAGCCCCGCCCACATATTGAACCCCCGTTCAAACCCCACATGTGAGGTATCATAGCGTACGTTAGAGCGAGAGCAATACTTTTAGCACTAGACCTCCTCTGTAAATCTAAACTGGTAACCTGAAACACATAAAAAAGCGTTGCCTATGGGTATTTTCAAGTACTGAAGTTTGGCCCCATTCCATGAGTGTGTGCAATATTAAAGTGTAACATGTTGGGTATCTATTTACTCGGTGTAACATCATCTTTCACATTATGGCCATAAATTGGGCTAACTTTAGTGTATTCTTAATTTGTAACCACTTGAGCCCCAGAGCATATTACTGGTCACTGACGGGGCCAGTTTTGAAGTTTTTTCCTCTTCCCCCCCAAAAAAAAATGTTTAATTTTTTTTTTTTTTGGTGGTATTTGATCACCTCTGCGTTTTTTTCTTATTTTTGCTTGACCCAAAAATATAGCGACAATTTGGTAACTAAAAAAACATCTTTTTTACTGTTTGCTATAATAAATCTCCCCCAAAATATATTAAAAAAATGTTTGCCCTCAGTTTAGGCCGATAAGTATTCTTGGACATATTTTTGGTTGCAAAAAATCACAATAAGCGTTTGATTGGTTTGGGCAAAAGTTCTAAGTAGGGGTTGGTCTTATGGGTTTTTTTGGAATAATTTTTTGTTTTACTAGTAATGGTGGCTATCATTGTTTTTTCTGTCTAATGCGACATTGTGGCGGACACATTTTTGTGAGATTTGGCATTTTTGTAGCGAGCAATGGTATAGAAATGCATTGCTTACTATAAAAATGACACTGGCAGGGGAGGGGTTAACACTAGGGGCGCGGAAGGGGTTGAATATGTTACCTGGGTGTGTTCTAACTGTAAAGGGGGTGGGACTGTGTAGGGGAAATGACAGATCGCTGTTCATACATTGTAGGGACAGACGAGCAGGCATTCCCCCCCCCCCTGACAGGACCGGGATAAAGGGGAACTCCACCCCAAATTATGAAAAAAACGGCGTGGGGGTCCCCCTTCAGGTGCACAACAGGCTCTTAGATTTGATCTGGAACATAAGGGGTTCCCCCTCAGATCCAGACCAAACCCTTCTCCCAGGCACGCAGTCTGGCCGGACAGGAATGGGGGTGGGGACGAGCGAGCGCCCCCCCCCCCTCCTGAGCCGTACCAGACCACATGCCCTCGACATGGGGGAGTGTGTGCTGTGGGGGAGGGGGGCACTGCCCCCCCACCCCAAAGCACTCTTGTCCCCATGTCGATAAGGACAAGAGCCTCTTCCCGACAACCCTGGCCGTTGGTTGTCGGGTATGCGGGCGGGGGGCTTATCAGAATCTGAGAGCCCCCTATATTAAGGGGGCCCCCAGATTCTGGCCCCCCACCCTATGTGAATGAGTATGGGGTACATCGTACCCCTACCATTCACCGGGTGGAAAAGTGTAAACACAAATAAACCACACAGAAAAAAATTAATTTTATAGTCAGCTCCGGGGGTCTTCTGCCGGGACACCCCCCCACCACCAGCCCATTGGGCCCCGGGCTTCGCCGTGTGTTTTCTGCCGGGGGGGGACACCCACCGATGCTCTCCGCCATGTCCAGCCAGGGCCCCCACCCCAAAATAAGCTCTTTCAGATCGGGGGGGCGGGCCGAAAAAAGCAGAGAACAACGGGGGCGGAGCCCTCGGTCTTCCAGACGTTTTCTGTCGGGGGGGGCTCCAGCCCCGCACGGTCTTCGCCGCCCGCCCTTCGCCCGGGGGGGACACCCACCGATGCTCTCGGCCATATTCGGCCAGGCCCCCTACCCCAAATCAAGCTCTATTTACATCCGGGGGGGGGGGGCGGCGGAAATGGCGGAGAACAACGGGGGCGAAACCCCTCCTCGGTCTTCAGTGCAGCTCCTCCCACTGGCAGTAGTTCCGGCTCCTCCCACAGAGCTCATTCTGCTTCCTGCTGGAGAGGAGAGAAGACCTGTCTTCCAGAGCTCCTGTGTTTCCAGCCTACCAGGACCAGCCTCCAGCCCCAGCCCCCCTGCCCCGGAAGAGGGGTGGGATGGCCTCCCTCAGCCCCGGAGGTGGAACCGGCTTCCGGCCTCGGAGGACGTCAACAGCACCTGCCCTCCAGCCAGACCACCGCCACCACCATCAGCAGGGAGGACCGTCTCTTCCTGGAGACCCAGGAGGGTCTCTCAGACTGGACCGCCCCTCAGCCAGGTGAGAATGAAGCAAGAACCAGGAGAGAGGCGTGGGATAAAATCAAATCCCTGCTGGTGGGAATATCTCAGGCCTGCGTGGAAAAGATGACTACTCCTCGCAGGCCTGAGGGAAAAGAGGGACAGGTGCTCCAGTAATAAGAGATCTGAATTCAAGGGGGCCATCACCACCCTAGGACTAGAAGTAAAAGAAATATGGGAATACCTGGGGGCTTTTGCCAACGTGTGGGGGCTGGAGAGCATGAACTTCCTAGAGGAGCTCCGGAGGACCCTCCAGCAGGCCAACCGGGGAAGGGAGCCAGGCAGCGAGGAGGAGCGGGCGGTCTAAGAAGGGGTCCCAACCCCCCAAGCAGCCAGGAGAGTCAGGGGAGCCTGGGGCAGTGGGGGGGGGGGGCAGTGCCGGTGGTGCAGGGGCCCAGTATGGCCATTAAACCTGGGGAGGGTTCCCGGGAGCCGATCCCTCGGTCCGTGGAAGGGACTGGGGGGGTTGGCGAAGTCCGGGGATTCCAGTGATCCAGGAGGTCGCGGGGCCCAGGTGCCGCCGGCGGTACCCCCCCGCCATCTTCAGGTCAGCATACCCAGGCTCCCCCAGGATGGTCGCACTGCCACAGCTGAAGCCTGCCATGTGGCGGCTCCATGACCCCCTCAGCTTGCAGTGGAGCGGGAGGGATCTGGCCATGGAAAGGCAGGGACTGCTCCTGCGGCTGCTATGTCATCGGGAGAGAGGCAGACACATGGTGGAGGCATTGTGCTGCGGTCATCTGGAGGGGAAACAGCTTGTGCTGCAGGAGTGGCCAAGATGGCGCCGGCTGTTGGGGGTGGAGTAGACCGGGACCCGGAAGTGACCGTCCCAAGAACGGAAGTGCCCCAGCCGGAAACGGAATGTGCCCAGCCGGAACCGGAAGTGGCCAGACCGGAACCGGAAGTGACAAGGCCCGAAACCGGAAGTGCCCGTCCCGACGGACGGAAGTGCCCCCCCGCGAGTTTGCGCTGTGGTCGGTGGGGGCTCAGGGGACCTGGGGGGATGAGAGGCCGGGGGTACAGGGGTGCCCAGCCCCGGACGCTGCAGCAGGCACCTCCAGGCACCCCCGGCAGGAGATGGACAGAGACGTTGAGGACGGTAAATTGGACGGTAAGCTGCCACCCCCCAGGTCCCCATGGACACTGCCCCACAGCCCCGAGGGGCTCCCTGCAGCACAGGCGGGGTGGGGGGAAAGTCAGGTGGGACCCCTCCCAGTGGACTGTATAGCATACGATTATATCCGGCAAGTTGGAGGGTCCCCAGGGGGGCCTCCCCCCAGTACAGGTGGAGTCCCAAGGGGCTGGGTGTGGTCGCGGAGGGGTCTGGGTGGGGGAGTTTGGTGGGGGTGGTACCCCTCTGCTGTGGTCCCGGGGGGGGGGGAGCCTGTAGTCAGGCCAAAGGTGGTGGGTCAGGGTGTGGTCAGGGTATATTCAGCCCGGGGGTGTGGGTGCAACACCACCGGCAGGGATGGGAGCCCCCCGTCCCCCCCCCACTTCTGGGGGTGTGCTGAGGGGGGTGCCCCACTTCCGGAGAACATCTTTCGGGGGTCTCCGGAGGCCAACTTATTGTCT